>PKMM01055180.1:288918-522645 GCA_002933915.1 Eutrema heterophyllum
CGACGAATTAAGAATGATTATGTGGACAAATAATCGTCGCAAAATCGTCGTAAAAGTTTCATCATAATCTTCGCAAAATCATCGCACATTTTACGACGATTTTTTAATTGTTTTTTGTTTAAATTAAAACAATTAATTATTATTTTAATTATTTATTTATTTTTATTTAAAATAATAATAAATTAATTAATTTTGAAATTATAATTTGAAATTTTAAAATAAAATAATATTATATAATAAAATTTTCTTACAAAAAAGATAATTATATATATTAAAATTTACATAGTTATTTCGAAGTCATCGATACCCAAAACGACTTCGGGATGTGTCTCCCTATCTCCCGCCAGACCGGTTGGAGCCGTCGGTGGCCAATTGCTTGGCCCTGCTTCTTGTGCCGCTGCCGCGGCTGCCTCTGCTCGTCTTCGTCGCTTTTCCCGCAACATCTCATGTATTTCCGGGTTCCCTAGCGTCATGATGTCGAAGAGCAAGTCATTCGACGCAGTCTCCATATCAATATTCTGCTGAAGACTCGAAATCTTCGCCTTATATGCCGTAGACTCGGTCTCAACCTTCTGCTGAAAACTCGTAATCGTGGCTCGTAAGACGTTTGGATCATCTTTTGGCGATCATTGTCGCGAAGCGAATGATGAGGCGGCTGAGACATCTCGAATAGATCCCATCCCGACGACCTTCCCCTTTTTCTTAGGTAAAGTACCTTGAAGCCTTGAAGAAGAAAAGGCACATGTACCCTCTATTTTCTTGATCTTGGAGCTTAAAGTCTCAATCTTAGAGTTGAGGTCATTATAAGAACAATCCACCTTGTTGTGGATTTCCGCCATTTTCTTGTTTAAATCCATGGCTCCTTGAGCTTGGCCCTGTAAGAGTTGTTGAAGCATGGTTTTCATCTTGTTATCTTGAGGAGTAGTGTTGCTTGCTTGTCCTTGTTGTACAAAACCCAGTGGTGCAGATTGTTGCTTTGCTTGAAACCCACCTTGGTTTCCTTGAAAGTTGGTCATTGAAACAAAAGCTCGTTGTTGGTTAGAAGGGATGAAGCTATTTTGTTGAAGACCTTGAGTTTGAGTGTTTTGTTGGAGATACACTTGGTCTTGAGGGTTTGCCACGTTGTTACTTATATAGGAAAAATTTGGGTGATTCCTATAGTTGGAGTTGTAACCATTTTGGTAGCCACCTTGACCACCCACGTAGTTGGCTTCTTCTTGCTTATCATCATTGACAACTCCTTTAGAGCCTTGGCTTTCATCATAATCGCCAACAAAGTTAACGGTGGATTGTGATGTTTGGATAAGCTTATCCATCTTCTCATTGAGAGCTTTAATCTCCCTCCTTATCTTTTGATCATCGAAATCTCCACCACCCTTTGAAGATCTATCATAGTCTTCTCCATAATTGCCATCACTTTGAGCTAAGTTCTCCACCATTCGTAAACCGTCATCCACTTCTTTACCCAAAAAATTGCCATTACTCGCGGTATCAAGTAGCATGCGAAATTTGGGTAGAACACCACGGTAAAAAGTGCTAAATAGAGATTCGTCCGAGAAACCGTGGTGAGGACATTGCATGGTGAATCCCTTGAACTGTTCTCAAGCTTCACAAAAGCTCTCGTTCCCTTTGAGTGAAGCTTGATATCTCATTTCGAAGCCTTGATGTGCTTGTGGTGGAGAAAAACTTTGCAAGAAAAGCCTTCTTGCATTAGTCCCAGGTTTTGGTTGAATCTTGTGGAAGGTTCTTTTCCCATTGATGTGCCTTGTCTCCAAGCGAGAATGGGAACAAGCGCAACTTGAAAGCATCTTCTGAGACACCATTGATCTTTGTCATACCACAAATGCGATCGAATTGATCCAAGTGGTCTAATGGGTCCTCCATGGCGAGCCCATGGAACTTGTTGCCTTGCACCATCGAGATAATATTTACCGGCTTTGATCTCAAAGTTAATGTTGTCGACCGGTGGTGGAGTTATCTCTTGGCGGTTAGCATGTGTGTTGGGTGCATCACATGCTCCAATTGGTTGTGGCGGTCGTGGTGGATGATTTGGAACTCTGTTTACACCAACACCTTGGTGACCAACACCATGTGCAGCAGCTTCTTAGTGTCCAATCGGAGGTTCTTGTACTGCCTCCACACCCAACCTTTAAATGTGTTGAGCACGCCTTCTTTCTTGTCTTTCTCTTGTATTTGCTCTTTCTAACTCACATATGTCGTCAACACGTTCAACAAGGTTTGCACTACCTCTTGATCTCGTGTTCATGCACCTATATGAGAAGAGGAGAAAACAAAGTGAAAGAGATTATGTAACTTTGTAAGAATAAGATTTAGTCTCAAGAAGAATCAAAATCTTAATGACTAATGCTAAACCCAAATGGCAACGGCGCCAAATTGATACGGAATATTTTTCGTGTTCAATTATCCAAGTGTACTCATGTCATTGTAGCACTTGAGATGTCAATCTATAATGGGTTAAGATTAAACACTAAGAATACATAAAACTTCTTAATCTAAGTAATTTAAGAAGAGGTTTTCTAACAACCTAAAACATATTGAAAGCAAACTATATTTGATTAATAAAGTAATAGAAAGACACTTAAACGAGAATGCAAATTTTGGTTTTAAAATGATACTAAAAGCGAATCCAAGGGTGAAGTGTACGATTGTCGGTAACTTTAGAGGTTCACAATGATGTCAATGTACTCAAACAATGCTAATCCTTAGACTATGATCATTAAATTAGACTAATCCAATTCTTTGGTATTAGTCCCTTTGCAAATTACTAAATTAAGAACAAATTTCCATTTGTGATTTAGTGACTTTCAAGCATTAAAAACAAGATCATTCAATCAATAAACACCTTAGACAACTATTTCCATATGCTAAGAATGTAAATCCCTTGATTAGTTCATTGGAGAATTTCATTGAACACTTTACGGGCGAGAAATTCTTTATGATCTAAATCAACTTGATCAAGGTCAATTTAGCATTAAAAACACTAAGCAAGGAAGGATTATTAATAATCTAGGCCCTAACATCATTGATTCACTCTTAAATTACATAAATCTACTTCACCCTAGAATTCTAGAAAACTACTCACACATAGTCAGAGAGCACAAATAAACCATAGAAATGGAAGACATAGTGAAAATAAGAAGATTGATGGAAGAAAATTCAATAAAACTTCAATAGATCATAAAAGAGTTGCAAACATTAAGAAAAAGCTCAAGAACAAGAACTGTCTTTTTCTGGGTTTAAGTCAATGTCCCCCTAATTAGACACATAAAAGAGTATTTAAAACCAATAAAATCGGACCCGGGTCGACCCAACATGGATTTGGACTTTTTTCTCGTCGCATGAGTCACATCGAGGTGCACTTGGCCGATGCATGACCCCGATGTGAGTTAGCCGAATTGTCCGGAGGGCCACATCGGTATGTTCTTTGCCGATGCCACTCCCCGAGGAATCTCCTATCTCTTCTTCTCTGCGTGCATCGGTTTGTTGATGCCCGATGCATGACACTGATGCGAATCTGCTGAATGGTTCGGCAAGATCACATCGGTGTGTTGATGCCCGATGTGGTATCCCGAAATGACTTCTGTTTTTCTACAGAAGGCACATCGATATGCATCATGCCGATGCAGGATACCGATGTGGCTTATGTTTCTCTATTCTCCTTGGACTTCTCTTTCTTTGGCGATTCCCTTTGCTCTTGTTCCAAATGCCATCATCTCTAAACTCCTCAATGCTCCCATATGCACCTAGAAATACTCCAAACAGTATGCACATGCAAATATACACCATAAGACTCTAGAACACAATCCTAAAGCTAAATGAGACAATTATGCATCAATATGTTACAAAGTATGCATGAATGAAGATAAAACACACCAAAATAATGGGGTTAAAACATGTAAAATGTGGTGTTATCACATTTTATCGAACAAGTGGTGGACGTACCTCATGAAGCAGCATATCAACCAAAAAATGATTAATCCAATGGCACGTGGGGAGCCGCCTTTAGCCGTGATGTTGCCTTGGCCAAAGACGTTGGCTCCGGGGAGCAGATCTGGTAGAAGACGGCGGTGGAGCAGTCAAAAACAACGCCAGAGATGAACTCACAGTCACTGAAAACATATAAGAGGATTAGCATCGTCATATATAAACAAATCTACCGTCATATATAAACAAATCTACCGGAAAATTATTCGCTCTCACCGTTGATGAAGGCGAATGTTCTCTGGCGGCTGTTTGGCCGTGGGCACAAGTTCAGAAGATGAAGGTGGCACGATTTAGAGTTCGTCGCTGAGAGAAACGAGAGAGAGAGGAAGCTGAGAAGAGGAAAGCTTGGCGCTCAAATACTGCAGAAATTGACGAAGGATCTGGATAAGAAGGAGGAGAAAGAAGAAGAAGATCGGGTAAGAAAGAGAAGGAAGAAAAAAAAAAAAAAAAAAAAGGAAGAAGCTCGTCGCCGTCAGGCTCGAGAGAGAAATAGAGATTTTTTTTTTAATTAGATGTAGGTTTATGTTTTTTATTTATGTTAGTTTCAGATTTTTTTTTTCTTAAAAAATAAATCAAAAATAAAAAGAAAATGGTAAACTCGTAATAAAATATAATATATGGATAAAATAGACATTGACTAACTTTAGAACCCTAGGTTATTCTAGTAATAAATACTATGCATAAAGTTATTTTCATGAATTAACTCACAACTCACATTTTAATAATATATATTCTTTCGAGAGAACTAAAAGTGGTGAATGTCGTATCTTGCGATAGATAATCTTGCTATCTCCATCCCTCACACATTATTTTCATTGCCTTATGTCATAGTTTAATTGTTATGTTTATTTTTCACTATATCTTGAAGCTCATCGCTTATTTTTTTAATACAACTTATAATTGTGTGGATTGGTTAATGGTTGCCTTTGAAAATCATGACAGTCCCGTGAGTATCCAAAACCAAGTACTCAATCCAACCATGAGATAAACTAGTACAATAAAAGTTACTTTTTAAAAATTACTAATGTAGTGGGCGAATCGGCTATCCCTAGTATTAGTCGTAATGTATTCCAAACTATTTCGAACTCGAAAAGAGCGTATGACACGATCCACCGAAGCTGACCAGATAGCACAGAGTATCCGACGGAGGTTATCAACAAAAAAAAAAAAAAATTACTAATGTACAAAGTATTTGGCATGTGGGTTTCTTGGTACATATACCCTTGAATATATTTTTCTTTTTGGAAAAAAAACCATTGGATATTTGTCATATAGTTTCTTCTTTTTGTGTAATGTAATGTATGAGACACTCACAGACAAAGTAAATAGATAAACTAATCTTCGAGAGGCTTGTACCATATTGATTTTGTATTAGTGTGTTACTATTGTGTCATAACTTGTATTGTAACTCTTCGGTGTGAATGTGTAAGGTGTACATAAAAACCTATACCAACAAAAAAAGAAATTGCCAAAATAAATAATTTGATTTATGAACATTTGGCTACAACACATGTACAATAATAGACTACGTGAGACTATCATCGCTGGGTCGGCCACTGCCAAATCCGCGTTTTGAGTCACACCACAACCGCAACATTGCGGCGGTGCAATCACGTTCGTACGTTTAGTTTTCACAAGTTCACAGTTTTGCCACCACAGATACCTAACGCTGTTTGGGCAAAATGACATCTTCACCCTAATTATTTGCCACGTCGGATGATTAAAGTACGATGATCTTATCCTCAGCGTTACGAGTTCCGTACATGAAGAATCAGGAACAACCTGACGTGTCTCCTCCACTTCACAATCTGAACCTCTAACAACCAACCAACCATCAGATTCCCAAAGTACCCCTCCGCTCATCGCTAATTTACCGATTATGCCCCTGGCGAGATTCGAATCCGACTCGGACGCTGCTTCTTCTTCGTCTTCCTCTAAGACCGAGTCGACCCAATCGAATACATGCCTCGGAGATGACGATAAAGCAGAAGACGAGAGGAAAGGGTGTTGCAACAGCTGATCGCAGCTCCATCGCTCACTCGGATCTATTCTCAGACACTTGTCGAGAAAATTCCGTCCGATCTCCGATAACCTCGCAGGCAATTGCGGCAACTCGTCGAAGAATCCGATCATTCTCAGAGTTGAAGCGCCGTCGTCATTCCAAGGCGGTTTTCCGGTGACCATCTCGATGATCGTACAACCAAGAGACCACACGTCGCTTTCAGGGCCTTGGTATTCGCCGCGAATTACCTCCGGCGCCATCCAAAGAGGACTACCACGTGGCAGCATATGAGCGTCGCACCCGGATCCGTTTCCGGGTTGAATTTCTAAACCCGAACCGAAATCGGCGAGCTTGGTAGAACCCGGATCTTCTCCCAGTAGAACGTTTCTCGCCTTCACGTCGCAGTGGACGAAGCCGGACGTGTGCAAGTGATTCAACGCAGAGACCAAGCACCACGTTAACCGTCGGATCAGATGTTCCTCTTCTTGACCCGCCACGTCAGCTAGAGTTCCACGTGGCATGTACTCCAGGTGGAGGTTCCTGAACGACCCGGTTCCTTCTCGGGTCACGTCATCGCCGAGGAACCTCACGATGTGTGGTGACGAAACAGAACGGAGGATACGAATCTCGTTTTCCAACGACTCGAGCTGGCGTGGGATACACGTGGCACGATCAACTGATTTGACGGCGAAGATATGATTGCCATCGGATTTGTTGACGGCGAGATTAACGGTTCCGAAGCAGCCTCTGCCTATGACCTTACCTCTCAACCACCAAGAGGAAGAAGAAGATGAGATCTTTGAATCACTAACGTCGATCACCATCAGTGTATTTTTATTGTTAATTTTTGTTTTTCTATGGGATCTTATGTGACAGTGTACATATATATATATATATGCATTGAGGAGTCTGAGTTCTAACTTGGATTATTTACAAATGGATATACTGTAAAATATGCTTTGAAATTTCGCTGACACCTTTCAACATTGGCATTCAAGTGTCGGTTTATAGACAAGAATTGTACCTTATTTTCTAAGTACAGAACATATAAAGTAGTTACTCATTAACTTTTAAAGGTACAATCGGTAATAGAGTTTGGGAACGTGTTACACATTCAAATATAAATTTCAAAATGCATTAATGTAAGGAGTTGATTTTTTTCTCTCATTGAATTGTTGTGTACACTTGTTACCTTCTCGTCAAGTACGTTGCTACGATCTTCACATAGTACATCAAAGACACGTGTTAATTGTCGGTAACGCTTAAAAGATAGACTATAAACTAGATTTCAATATTAGTCAATACTCTTTTGAAGAAGATATTCTCAGAATGGACATCCGTAAAAGACACGTGTTAATTGTCGGTAACGTTTACAGGATAGACTATAATCTATAAACTAGATATCAATATCAGTCGATACTCTTTTTGAAGAAGATATTCTCAAAATTGACAGACACTGATACAAAAAAAAGAAACCACGCGTGTGAAATAATTAAAATATGAAAAAATTGATACACGTGTCTGAGAGACTCGTGCACAAATCTTTCCAGCTCGACCATGAGCACAAATCCAACAACTCCAAATTATTTATATATTTACAAGATTTTCATATTTACAAAAAAAACTAAAACAAGGAAATAATATTCTAAAATTTCTAAATTATAACTAGCTAGAAAACATAACTAAATCCTAAAAAGAAAGGAAACTAAACACAAAAGCTTTTATGAGAACAGGTTTATAAAGATAGGTTACGTGAATAATGAATAGAGATGTGTGTAAATGAAAGGTTACTTAAACCAAATGACAACGCAATCCAAATGGTGAGATTCAACTACGGTTCCCCTCTTGTCTGATTAACATTTTTATATATTTTTGTCAAGATTATCAGTTTAATATAAAAAATTCACATAAATAGAGGAGCTTTATTCAAAACAAACGTCAAATGAGAACCTGCGTGTAATGTATCAACCAACTATCAATCAATCTCACGATAACAAACTCAAATTAACAAATTCTAAACCTCGTATTAAAATCATTTCGACATTACTAATTGACGACTCATTTGAGTCTCTAACCAAACAAGTAATATCAAATTGATATTAATTGGTATGTGTTGTGTCAGATTACAAAATGAATCATCAACGGGATTAAATCCTCAGCCAGGGATAACTGTTTTTTTTTAATTTGTTCTCATCATCCACATCCAAATTTCATTACATCTTTCTTAATTTCTCACCCAAAAATACATAATTTTCAAAGATAAAAACTCAGACAAAAGCCTCAGACCGTCCTAGTCAAGAAGATATTATTTCAACACTCTATTGAAATTTCAGCAAACCATTATATCTAATCTTCATCGGCAACTTAACAGACCGAATCATTATACAGCGGAAATATGAAAAATGCCCAGATCTAAAGATAGAAGAACTCAGTCCCTTAGATGTTCATAATGAAATGCGATCATTACCGCAATCATTACAGGTCTGTAAATTGACTCATCACTGTTCTTCCACAATATATATAAGAAGACAAACAGAGATAATACATAACAGATATGTAGTTGCTCAAGTTATGCTCCCAAATCGGTATCATACTAGAATTAACAGTATGATGCTGGAATGATTAGGGAGAATATATAAAAAATAACGAGAGCAACACGATTGGTTATTGCTTCAAGGGAACGAATCGTATGGGAACAAACAAATCCACAAAGACTATCTGATGAAGCCAAATTTCAATTCCGAAAATCGAGAGAAAAAACTGAGATCAAAGAAGAAAAAAAACAGGAGATTTCAAATCTACACTAACAAAGAGAAACCCAAAACTATGAAAATTCCAGAATAATGAAAAAGTTAATACGTGAATTGGGTTTTTATTGCCGCTCCTAAAACCCTAGATATCGACTCTTGTATAGAAGACTTCAATCGATTCATTTATAAAGAGGGGTTTTGTCTGGATCGACGGTGGAGATGTAAGTCTCAGGAACGTTGATGAACGGTTCAAGATCTTCTACGCTGACACTGGGAAAACCCTAGTAAGCCCATTGATTGTATTTTTCAACAAGCCCAATAAAGTAAAAGTCTGAAGCCGCTAAAGTTTTTTTTTTTGGGTCGTTTATTTTCTCTACGGCTAAATAACTATAGTTACTCTGCTTTTGTTGCATGTAATAAAAATTTATAATCATTAGAAAAAAATTTCGTCAAAGTTTCTACAATTGAATGCATCCGTAAACTTGGGATTCTCCTCGAATGCGTTAGAAAAATTCCTAACGAATAAATTGATAGAAGAAGATTAATAAAAAGGCTAATAGAAGAGAATCGTATACAACAACTGGTTCCATGTATCAGGAAGACCAGGCAAGCACCAATGGCTGCAATCTGCAGACTGGTCTGGTTTAGACCGCTGTGAACCGCTGATGAGACCGCTGTAGACAGACGGGTGACCGTCTTTTCTGAGGGAAGAGAGGAGCGTAATGTCAAGAAGTAAAGCCGGATTGTGCATCCCGTGAAGCACTTCAACAATCACTGATCTTAGCTGATCTGTGTAGGAACTCACTGGATAAGCCGCTCCTGTGACCGGCTCCGTTTCTCCGTAGCAGTTCTTGGATCCCGAAGACGATGATGCCGCCCAGTCACTCGGGCTGATATATACAAGTGATTCAAACACATCAGACAAAAAAAGTGATTTGATTGAACAACTTTGAGTTAAGAGAGAGAGTTACTTGTCGTGTGTTGGAGAAATGGAGAGGAAGAAGACTTGGGTTCGGGATCTATCGACGTGGGTTTCGACCCAATAAGCCCAAGTACGAAGAGCTTTCTCCATTGCGACGAAACGGTCCATGTCTTGGTAATAAGAATTGCCTGATTGAATCAAGTCCCATCTGTGTTTCACAAGGAGAGGTCAATTGCATATATAGTAAGTAGTACACTGGAAAATCAATCAAAATCATCTGTTTGAGATTTTTACCCTTGCATAGATCCGGTATGGCTCCACCAGTGGCCAGTGTTGAAGATGAGTAGATCAGCGTCATGCCAAGCGTTGGCATTGCCGGAGATCTCCTCGAGTTTCAACACTCGCTTGCCTTGAACAGCGTCTATGTCCACCAAGAACGGAGCTTTGTAAAACGACATCGTTATCCCATAATCCTACATCGAAAACACAGTTTTCTTATAGAACCTGATTTCCTAAGAAGAAGAAAATGCTGAGACATGGAAAAGAAGAAAGGATACCAAGAATCTGAAGGTGGAGAGAGGGAGGCCTCTGGTCATTTGAGTCCGAGTGGACGGTGCAGATGAAACGATGAGGCAGATCAACGACTCCCATTGATTCTTCCCCAATGAATCACCCGCAAACATTATTGTTTTGCCCTTCATTTTCAACAGAAACTCAGCACCATTGAACCTAGTCATCATTTCGTTTTTCAATTTACTAACACATAATCCAAAAGCTACAATCATTTTGAAGAGCAAAAAACTAAAACACTAGTTACTTTCAACGATAGAAAGAATCTCCCAATAGGCCACTACTGTCTAAAATCTCCCAAGTTTAACCACGAATTCGAGGGAGGAAATTAAACAAGTTGGGAGAAAGAAGGAGGAGTATACATACGTGGGTAAGTTGCAATTCTGGGGTTGCCATCGATACTTGAGGTAGTCGGAGTCAGGACGTCCGTACATCTGGCAATCGAACTCAGGCTCGACGACTGCGGGACAATCCGCCGGTTTGTAGAGAGGATAAGAGTCGTCACGGACCCACGTGCCGAGGAAGAGATAGCACGTGCTCCTGTTCCCTTGGAAAGCTGTTGGTCTGCTCGAGCTGTATCCGTTGCTGCTGCTGCTGCTGCTCCCATGGCGTTTCTTCAAGCTCAGTATAATGGCTGAGGAAGATGGTTCTTGTTGAAGCACTAGAAGAACAAGAATGAAAATGGCGGAGACTGAGATGCGGAGAAGAAAACCCATCCTTGCTTTAACGGAGATTTCCGAACACCTCAAAAAAGAAAGCTGTAAAATAATTGAGAGAGAAAATATCTTTGTTTATCGGTGTCTCTCTGCAAATGGGCATGGGTGTTCACGTGGGTCCTCTTACTTGTGTTAATATTTTACAAATTTCAAAAATAACAATTTTCGGTGATAAAATTTTTAAAAATACTATAACTTTTGAGAGAAATCAAAACATTTCTAAAAATATCTAAAATGATTTGTAAGATGTATAAACGCATCCACGATAATTATTTGATAGCAATAAATCTAAAATGATTTTTTTTTTATTTATATATGATCACAAAGGCAAAGAATACTTTGCTTACTAGTTATATATATGCTTCCTCTTTCCAAATTCATACAAAGAAAAAAAAAGAAGAAGAAATCAAGTATCAAAAGAGAGGTAAGCATTTGTTCCTTCGTTACTTTTATTATTTTTTATTTTATTTATACATTCTTTGGGTTGTTTCGGACACAAGCACCCAACTCAAGATTTACACCAACATTAATCGTAAAATCTCAACCTTTGATATCCAAAGATTCTGAACAAAACTCGTCGAGATGCTCTCTCCTTGGACCCTCAAGTGTTCATACGTCATGTTAACCTCATACATTTTTTCCTCCTTCGTGTGTAAAACTTTAAAATACGGTTCTCTTTCAACAACCTTTCCTGATGTGTTTTTATTTCCCTGCAAAAAACGATAAAAATTGTATGAAGCTACGAACACTACTAAGATTCATGAATTCTCTAGTCGCATTCAGAAGCCTAATTCATCGTCTTTGGACTCAACTAGTTGCCAATAATACTCGAGATCCCCTTGAACCTTGTTTCTCAATTTGTATTTGTCATCTTACAACTCAATGGATTTACTCTAATTACAGTTATATATCACAGAGCCGTGTAAAGCATCAAAGGCACAACAATACCACCATGTTAGTTATCCTTACTTTCACGGACTCTTTTATCTTTAACCTCTAGATTTCTATTCCAAGTCTTTTATCTTGGTTAATTCTCAGGACCCATATAAAGACATTTCCACATTATGCTTTCATTTTAATGTCTTCCTCGTTATTCGTATTTTTGGATTAGTGATTGACGAGTGAGAGCTTGAACAACTTACTCTGGTGGATTTTTCGTGGAGCTAGACTCCTCAAGTTGCTGTTCTGCCTGATGTACTTCTGATCTATCATCAGAGGCAGATTTGCCTTCAATCCTGATAATGTCATTATGTGGTTCACCCAGAGACACTGCATGATAATGAGGATCTGAAGTTTAAAACCTTACTCAAGATGATTGAGTTTGAAAGTTTACATTCTTTAATGATAATATAGGAAACATGGGGACTAACCTGTAATTGGAATTGGATCTGCCATGGTGCTCTTGATCAAGATCTTCTGGCACAATAGTGTTCGCCCGAATTCCAAGAAGCTAAATTGCAGAAAGTCTTTCTTTTCGGAGATTTTCATTTTTGTAAAGCCAAATGAGTTCGTCCATGTGTTCAGCGCGCATGGAACTGCAGGCAAGACCAGCCTCTCGACTCCCAAGCCAATCAGCACCTAGAAAACACAGCATTTTCAAGAGAACAGTTAGAGGTCTTCAGAATAAGCAAAAGACGTTTCTTGAGCCGAAAGGGGAAGTGAAGTTTTCAAGAGTAAACACCTTTTCGAGTTCATTCATCAAAACCCGGCACATCCCGAGCTGGCGATGCTGGAATCTAGTACCAATGAAGGGCATTTCTGCAACCTTTTTCCCAAAAATTCTTAAAAGAGAACAAGTCAGGCTAACAACTCAATCTAGGGCTAAGTACAAGATTCTAGAGTTTCTGTAATCTTAAGAGACAATTTCAGCTTTATAAAACCTACCTGACAGTAGCCACAGTAACCAGTTCGTCGTTCCTTTCTAGAAGTACAGTGTAAAATCCGCTGAAGTTCAAACGTTTATATTTTGACCTGCAGTTTTCTTAAAGTTAGGGAGTCTGATGCGAAAGAATGTAATAGAAGGCTTTTACATGGAATATTTTATGGTATTCTTTGTTTGTCTCTTACCATCTGCTAAAAATAACATCTTCAACAAGATCTCCCCCACCATGAGGTCTTTTCACAGGCTCGAAGAGTTCATGCATCACGTCAAGTGCAACACTGAGCTTGCAATGATTTTCTGCCACTGCCTCAATTTTAGAAGCTTTAGTCCCAACTGTATCTAGTTCCAAGGGCTGCACCAGTCTCCAAGTTAGATTCTTCTCCACGCCCACCTCTCTTGGTTTTCCAATAAGCTCACCGAGATTTACAAATATCTGGAGTAACAGTTGTTTACGTAAGAGCAATGCTGAGCACGACATGCAGTAAATTATAACAACTGCTGCTGCAGTTATTTACTGGGCTGCTTAGTTAGTTTTCTGATGGCTGTTAACAAACACGAATGAAAAACGGGATCTGGATTCATGTACCTCTTCACAGTCCTTGCTGCAAAACCACTTTTCTCCCAAGAGTGTATCCAATGGATCACCGACACCATCATAACCCAGGCAGCTAGGGTGATCTGCATAAACCACATAGAAATCAAAACTTTAAATCATTCAAATATTTTCTTGACCCTTTGTATTAGCACGGGGAAGAATTCCATACATTTAAGTTCGCATTGCTTGCAACTGATAAACTTTTCCTCCTTGGCATATTTTCTAGTATCCTTGAGAATGTATTGTCCACATGCACCACAACAACATGACGCGCAGAACCAGTCACCATCAGGAACATCCTACAAAATTCCAACGTATTAAGAAACCACAAGTAAGAGCTGTGAAATTTCCATTACGGTCTTAGTGAAAATTGGTGAAAATGATAAAACCTCCAGCCCAAGACAATTTGCATGGAAAGCGGATGGACATCCATCACAGAGAATCAGCTTGCCGCCATAATGACAAACAGAGCAAATTATATCGTTCTCCCCATGATGCAATTTCATCTTCAGAATATCAGGTGGTTGTGCTTTCTTTCTTGTTTTATAGGCTTCTACTTGGCATTCCAAGAGAGATCTTCCATCATCGAGAAAGATATTGGCTGCAGCTCTGCAGGATTCACCATCTGCATGAACTACAAAGCCACTTATTGTGAAAATCCTACGACAACAACTGCATTTTATACCCTCACGGGTTAGTTTCCCCTCTTTTCTCACAGTGTGATCCTTTTGGTTACGGCACTGGATATTTTCCCTTGGTAGAACCACATTGTTGTCGATAAGCCACGAAAGAATACTACGTGGACTACGATGTTTGGAGGTGGGAGTTATTACCTGCTGCACTCTTTTGCTTGTTCGTGACACGCGGGTTTTACCTCGACCAGTTTTCCCCCTTCTCATGCTCAGATTGACATTTCGAAAACCTACAATCACTTCGTTCTTCTTGGAGTTATATCTAAGGTTAGGTTTCTGTTTACGCCTACTTTTCAACCTTACGAAGCCTTGAGCTTTTGTTTCTGGCTCGAGTCTAACACAGAGTGTCTTTTTATGAGCCAGGACGGCATTTCTGGGATAGATATTGCGGCTTTCTCTCTTGAAGACCTCTTCTTTTGCTTGGGTTTCACACTCTAGCAAGGTTTCAGCAGACGGCTTCCTTCCATCACCAAGAGCGACACTTCTATTATAGGCAGGCAAAGCCAAAACAATGCTCCTCATTTCGTGGGTGTTATACGTCCAGTTTTCACAAGGCAGAGAAAGAGGCTTAGCCATCCTAGGAGGAGTCAGGGATTTATCACATTGTTTCAATATGAGACATACTTGACGAAGGGAATGCTCTGTTAGCCTTCCATCTGGTGAGAGGTACCGAAACCTTTGCCTTCCAGCTTCATCTACCATTTGTTCTATGGCCCATCCCATATACTTAAGATGCTTCTTGACATGTACGGCCACTCTCTGTGACTTTGTCCTAATATAGCTCGATACAGCTTGTGGGCATGATTTAGCAACACAATAAAAAGGTTGCCAGTTTCCAGGTGTCTTGGGTAGTATCATCTTTTGATCGACAGTAGATTTTTTGCTGCAAAATTCTGTTACCCTGTAGATGTAACTCTCCTCCGACCTTATGCCAGAGACAGAAGTCAAGACAGATAAGGACTGGCATATCTGGCTCGCTGGTTCGTGATCTTTGTCAATGCAGGAAAGTTGTTGTTCTTGTGGAGCAATCACTACCACACCACTGGGATAAGCATTGGTCTCATTAACCGCTTGAGAAGCTTCTTTTAAGAGCTTGAACTCTTGCTTTGGGTATCTTTCAGCGTCATAATCATGAAGAAACTGATTTATGGTGATTTTAAGATTATCACCAATCACCTCCAGCATCAAATCTTCCCATAAATGCCTAGTGGAGCAAGTCCATTCCTGGATCCTCGCAAAATCAATCCTGTCCCGTATGTCATACCATAGTTGCTTTACTGAAACCGGGAGATAGTTATGTTCCCTATATTTCTCAATCAAATCAAGAAACAACCATCTTCCACGACACTCCCATGTCTCTGTAACCTCATCCCAATCCTGAGTAATACGTAAAGATTGAAGACCAGCATTTATTTCATCACCCAAATCAGGGAAAAACACTCTCCTTTCCTCAGAACCATTTTCGTGGTCGAAAAGCACACCTTCCCACCAAGCATCACTGATAAGTACATCGACACAGAGTCCATACGCAAGGTTTAATCGATCAAGTTCCAGTTTTGGCGGCACAGGTCTTAAACGTCCGCGTAAACCATCAGAAACGTCTGTGCAACCAGAGCTCAACCCTTCTACTACCTCCGAAACATCAACAGTTTCCATAAGATAATCAGTACCATCATCAGAGAGAATGTGATCATATCTGATACTACGCGGACGTCGCTTTTTCGAGGCAATTACAGTTCCTAAATGCCAAGAACCCAGAAATCCTTCCTCCACACTTCTTACCTAAACAAGCGAAACAATTACTTTCCACGATTAGAAGTCCAAGCAACATTATCTACATAAAACAGATGGGATAAAAACCCAGAAAGCAATATATATGTTTGCACTAAGAATAGAAAGTGTAGAAATTTTAAAGCTAATTTCTAAAAAGCTAAATAAAAAAGCTATGTAGAGACGCAAAAAAACGTCGCAACCAAAAGCGATTATAATGGAGAAACAGACAATGCAGCTATCACGAAAGTCGAATCCAACAACTATGCTCCACTATCAAACCCAAAGCGGGAAAGGATACTGCAATAACGTTCAAAAACAGCCGAAATTCATCAAAATCTCCAAAGGAAACGGTGCAAAATATCCGAAATTAGAAAAATCAAAAACCCTATAAACCCTACAATCAAAACACCCATCGTGAAAACGGAATGGTCAGGGGGGAAACAAAAAGCAATGGGTATACCTCTATTTTTTCTCCGACGAGAAGCTTTCTCCGGCGGAGATTTCGTACACCGTTGTTGTTCCAGCCGAATATCGGCTCTTCCTCGGTCGCCGGCATTGAGATCCCAAAAAAATGCGAGTCAAAAATTTGGAAAAAAAAAAATCGCCGTCTTCTGAGAATTTCCCGTTTCTTTCCGAAGCCGAGAAAATAGTGGAGATTTCTTAGTAAGAGAGACGAAATTTAATAGAGAGTAGCAGCTTTCTCCCCAAGTAATGCTGTTCTCTACACCTATACTGTAATTCCAATTAAACATCTAATTAAATAAGGAGAATGACTCTCTCTTTTTTTTCAGTTAATTTATTTGTTGGACTTGGTTTTGCTTTTGTTAATTCTGTGTCAACGATAAGAATGGAAATTTGCTAATAGCCCTATTAGTTATTTATAACCCCCAAATTACCCCTTTAACTCACCCTTTTATCTTTTTTTCCTTTTCTCTCATCACCTTTTTTTTTTTTTTTTTTTTTTCTCTTCTTCGACACCTCCTACGATTTTTTTTTCCCCTCGTTATCTGAAATGGGTATGGGTACGCATTCAGCAAGCAGTTACCCAATTCTTGCTGGTATTTGGAACATTGTTGTTGCTAGATGTAGGGATGTTAAATAAAGGGTTTCAGCCCAGTCCAGCCTAGCCTTGTATTTTATAAACTCAGCTTTGTTTGAGTTCTGTAATATATAGAAAATAGGTTAAACCAGGGTTAGTCCAATCCAGTAATGTTTTTCTTTTCATAAAAACAAGCATATTATGTTTTAGATTGATATATTGAATCATCTTTTTCTGGTTTTTGTAAATTTTTTGATATTTTGATTTTCTAAATAAACTATTATTCAGCGTTAAAAAAAAATATAACTTTCCCATTAGTATTGGTTTATACTATAAACATTTCGATTCTATGTTTTTGGTTATCTGCAAGGAAATCTTAGAATGAGCAAGGAAATTCGAGTTTACTATATTTCAACATGTTCGAAGAAACTTCAATGAACCAGTCAATTGGTTGGCAAAAAATATTCCTCAAAATGGCTGTTTCTATTCTAATTGTATTCACCCTCTTTGTGGTTTAACTTCTCATAAAGACTATGTAACTTCAGATTTCCTTAATAATGGAAAGTTTATTGTCGAAAAAAAAAAAAAAGAAGTATTCCTGACATATATTTACGTCTGTCAAAAAACGGCATCGTTCTGATAAATCCAGAAGACGAACTAATGGGCCAAGTTTAGATCTTTATTTTATGGGGCCTTAGACAGGTCATTATAGCCACATTCGTGTCGTTATCTGCTCTTCTGGGCCCGAAGTGCTTGGCGGCTAGTCGGAGAGAGATGATTCACTGCTTCAAGGACCATAAAAGTCAAGATTGTCTGTCCACTAAGGTCCTGCCATTTGGGTAGGCCTTCGTTTTGTCGTCATCGATGTCGACTGATAAAAAATTGGCAATGGTTAGTCGCTTTCAGTAGGTCCCACATTCTAATCAGATTATGGATTCTGGTGGGTCCATTTCTTATTGGTAACTTTTTTTTTGGTTAATTGGGTGGAAAACAAAGAACGAGTGACAAATTAGCAAACCGACCATGATATGATATAAGATTATGTACGATGGAAAACAAAATTCAACATCCTATTTTCATTTTTTAACTGTCCAAATCATTTTTTTCTCACTTCCACCTAATTATTTAACATCCACTCAATTTTTACACTAGTTTTGTTTAATAAAATTCAACACCTTACCCCACTATTTTTATTTTATATATTTGTTTTCTTTTATGTTTTAGTTTTTGTGATTACATATTAATAAAAATTATCGATTGAAATTAAATTAAAATAATTAAGAGTTAAATAATTTTTTCAATAATTTTTTTTCTTCTTTATTTTGTATTTTTAATTAAAAAATACTACAAGTACTAAGACGAGAAATAGAGAGAGTCATTATTAAAACAAACAAAATTACGAAAAACTTAAAATGCAATACAATATACTAATAAACACACGACACAAGTAATAAAACACACATAACTTAATTAGTACAATAGACTCAACTCACAAACTTAAACATATCTTTAATTACAGAACATTTCGAATTTTGCCCATATGTGTTTGACTAGATCTGCTTGCAATTTGTGATGTATATTTGAATCACGCAACTCAGATCTAGTACGCACATGATTTGCAAATGCAGGTAGCACCTCAGTCGAGAATGATTGCGGTGTACTAGACTCACTTGCCTCAGATTGATTATAATCGGTCCAATTTTGAGCATATGTATCTCGTTCATCCTCAACAATCATATTATGCAATATGATACATGACTTCATGATGATAGCCAAATCGGTTATGTCCCACATGCAAGATGGTTCACAAATGATTTTAAATCGAGTCTACAACACTCCAAATGCACATTCGAAATCCTTTTGACATCCCTCCTGATGTTTTGCAAATAACTTGTCTGGTTCACTCTGAGGAAGTCTAATTGATTTGACAAAAGTTGGATAAGAAGGATAGATACCGTCAGCTAGATAGTATGTCATATCATACGAACGTTGGTTCACGAAGAAGTTTACTCTTGGAGTATTTCTATGTTCAACATCATCGAACATTGGTGAAAGGTCAAGAACGTTTATATTGTTCAATGTGCCCGGACATCCGAAAAAGGCATGCCAGACCCATAGATCATGAGATGCAACTGCTTCAAGAATAACAGTGGTGGTTCCCTTATCTCCCCGAGTAAATTGACATTCCCACGCTCTAGGACAATTTTTCCATTCCCAGTGCATGCAATCAATACTCCCAATCATCCCTGGGAACCCCTGCATTTCACTAACATGTAGAATTCTTTGCATGTCATCTTGAGTTGGAGCTCTCAGATACACTTGCTCATACAATTGTATGATTCCATTACAGAATCTACGCAAGCACTCCAATGTTGTAGTACCTCCTATTTTTATATATTCATTGACCGCGTCAGCCGCCACACCATATGCTAACATTCGCATGGTTGTGGTACATTTTGCTAGTGGAGATATACCTTCTTTATTGGCTACATCAACTCGTTGGGTAAAGTAGTTGTCACTGTTTGATAGGTCCCCAACTATCTGAAGGAAAACATGTTTCGCATCCGAAATCGCCGACGAAACATTGCATCATCATATGTTGGTTGATCGGCAAAGTAGTCGTCAATCAGTCTTTGGTTAGCCGTTGCATGATCTCTCTTGAAGTATTTTCTCTTGCTACGAGATGCATAGTCTTCCTCTATTTTGTTTCGGTGCTCTCTAAACCGGTTCACGATATACTTTTCTTCAATTTCAGACTGCCTTTTGTAAGCTTCGATAACAAAAGGAAATTCAGATGGATCCTTTGATATTTAGTAAAATGAGATTTGTGGTATTGATACGACAATTGAAGAATGAGTCCCCATTTATAAGAAATTGAGTGGCATGAAATCGCCAGACTCCAAACAAACATTATATTAACGTAATTAATAGATAACGATTAGATTCTCTCATTAAAAGCCGAAAGTCACATATTACATTGACAAAAAAGTCATGGACAAACGCACATTATTAAAGTAGATTGAGACAAACACACATTATTAAAATAGATTGAGACAAACACACATTATTAAAATAGATCGAGACAAACACACATTATTAAAGCAGATTGAGATAGACACACGTTATTAAAGCACAAAGAAACAAACACACATTATTAAAGCGGATTGAGATAGACACACATTATTAAAGCACAACAAGACAAACACACACTATTAAAGTAGAAAGAGACAGAATACAAACAGACACTTGACAATAAATAATTTCCAAATAGATCGTGTCTCAACTTCTCCAATAGTTCTTTGTTCCGGTCATCGAGATGCTCCTTTTCACTTAGCTTCATAAACATCTTCATCTTCTTCGCTTCATTTCTTTCTTTCATTAATTGGTTTGCCTCCTCTTGTCTCTTGGTTATTTTGTCCAATCGTTCCAACTCCAGATCCTTAAATTGTTTGAAGTTTTTCCATTCTTCGTTGACCACTTCCAAAGCTGCGCCTTTGCCTTTCTTTTTACCCTTTTTTTTAGCTGCATCGCTCCCCATTGGACGAGCAATAGATCCTATAGAACCTGAGTCACTTGCATCACCTTCACGGGATCTCTTAGATCCACTGCTTCCAGAACCAGTATTTCCTCCTACCTGACTACCATAACGTGGTTGATCACGAACAACGTGCCATTTTGACATTAAATTGAAATGGCCTTTTGTAGCACTTGAATATAATTCATGCGCTTTTGCCAATACATCATTCTCCGACCATCCGCTTTGTTGCATACGTTTAGCGTTATCATAAGCGCCAATCCATTTGCCCAATTTTTGGTTCATGTAGTTATAATGATTTCTGCAAGAAGCTCCATCGCGCGGAGGATAAAATGAGCAGTGCTCATTATAGTAGTCATCAATTTTACCCCAATATGCTTCACTTTTTCTGTTTCTGTCAACAACACTGTCTGTTCCATATTTAATCCATCCACTCAGTAGCACCAAATTTTGCTCAGTGGTCCATTTGGGACTTTTCCGACGAGTAGGAGTTGAATCCTCTGCATTTATAGTGACTTTATTAACACCGCCCATACCACCAAGAGCCATGTGTGTAGAAAACTCGGGAAATTCAGTTGCTCCAACATTCGAAACAATTTCATTATCCACTAGAGTAGAAGAAAACGGGGGTGGTTGAGGCGAATATGGCATCATCGATCCATAATATGGATGATAGTTTGGAATAGCTGACGGCATAAAGAAATTTGGTCAAAACCCATAATTTGGTATATTTGGGTGTTGGTTGGAAGATTGATTTTGAGATTGATGATTGTTGGGATTTGGGTAGTTGAAAGGGTAATTAGAAGAGTTTTGAGCGTTAAAAGATTTATTGTTGGGATCCATTTGAGAAAATAGATAGTATTTTTTCTGTGTCCAAATCAAATGAAACAAGTCTCTATTTATAGAGAACAAAAATGATGAATTTTGATGTAAAATTTTAAAATAAAATTTTTAATTAATTAGATAATAATTAAGCTCAAATAATTTAGGGAAAAAAGCCAGAAATCTCAGCAACCAATCACATAACAACAAGTGTCACATTCTTATTCTTCATTTGAACAACCAATGTAATTGCGCCACGTGTCACAAATACTCTCTCCCTTCGCCGATTCAACTAGTTGAATAAATTCAACTCAGAGTAATCCACATCGTCTTCAACACCCACCATTGCACCTATTCAACTGTTTAATAATTTTTTCAACAAGCCCTTGTAAGTAGTCTAATGGCCAAGTTACTATTTAGAAAGGGTGTACATATTACGTTTTACCCCTCTATCTTTTGCCACCTAATATCTGCAAATTTATACTCTATTTCTTCCTTTTTCTTTTCTCGTTCTTCTTTTTTCCTTTTTCCTTTTTCTTTTTTCCATCTTCATTTTTCTCCAGCGAAACCTGAAGAAACAAAAATGAAGGATTCAATTCTTCATCTTTCCGACAAAGATTCAAGAGAGCTCCGGCGAACACGATGATTTCTCGAAGATCCAGCACGACGGGGAAAAGTTTTCAAGCGAGTTGACTCGGGCGTACTGAATCAACACACTGAATTAGTTACATGTTTTTGTAACGGGTAAACAATTATTGTATCGTATATAAATATATAGATGTATATCTAATTTTAGTGTTCACACGTTAATAAATATGTTATATGGATAACAATAATGTTTAGNTTTTTCAACAAGCCCTTGTAAGTAGTCTAATGGCCAAGTTACTATTTAGAAAGGGTGTAGAGATTACGTTTTACCCCTCTATCTTTTGCCACCTAATATCTGCAAATTTATACTATATTTCTTCCTTTTTCTTTTCTCGTTCTTCTTTTTTCCTTTTTCCTTTTTCTTTTTTCCATCTTCATTTTTCTCCAGCGAAACCTGAAGAAACAAAAATGAAGGATTCAATTCTTCATCTTTCCGACAAAGATTCAAGAGAGCTCCGGCGAACACGATGATTTCGCGAAGATCCAGCACGACAAGGAAAAGTTTTCAAGCGAGTTGACTCGGGCGTACTAAATCAACACACTGAACTAGTTACATGTTTTTGTAACGGGTAAACAATTATTGTATCGTATATAAATATATAGATGTATATCTAATTTTAGTGTTCACACGTTAATAAATATGTTATATGGATAACAATAATGTTTAGCACGATAACTCAATTTTTAAACATTTAGATATATCTCTAACATTTTATTTACCGCGATAAATAACATATTGAATGATAATTTCCGGGTTAATATATTTGTGTAACATACTAACATCTTTATTGTATCATATAAACATGTAGATATATATCTAACTTTCAATTTGACGCATTAACAAAATAATTGAATGTTAACTTTCATATTAACGTATCTATAATCGTGAGAGGAATATCAATTATGGGTCATCAGTTTTATATATGTTATTAATTTGCTTAACACGTTAAATAGTTTTAAAACATGCTAACATATATATTGTATCATATAAATCTCTAGATGTATAACTAATTTTCTATTTAAAGCATTAACAAAATTATTGAATGATAATTTTGATATTAACTTATGCAACAACGGCGCGTTTCGTCTCCGCCGAACAAGCCGCACGCGCTTACGACGCTGCCGCGAGAAACCCTCCGTGGACCAAAGGCCAATACTAATCTCCCCAACAACAACATCAGAAACCTGTGATTTCCCTATGATAATCAAAATCAGGTCGATCCGTTTATGGACATCGGTTATACGCCAGAGTTTCTTCCCACCTCCCGGAGCAGCAGTATCTGATTGTTAGTCGGCCGACCAGCAGCAGCATGAGCAGCACCATCGAATCGTTCAACAGACCAAGACCTACGGCGACAAAACCGCCATCGACGACCAAGAGATATCCCATAACGCCACATGTAGTTCCAGAGGATTGTCACAGCGATTGCGATTCATCTTCCTCGGTTATAGACGACGGAGATGACGATCTCGTTTCTTCCTCCCGTCGTCGGAATCCGACGTTTCAATTTGATCTTAGTTTCCCATCGTTGGATGATGTTGATTTCCTCAATCGAAGAAGATGAGAGAGAGAGAGAGGTGACCGAGAGATATATGGAATATTGAACAAATAATGGGAGATATGAGAGAGAAAATGGCAAATTCGGATTATCAATAAGTGAATAGTGTTTAGAACAGGTTATGGTTATTCATCTAATTTCGATGAAATTCGTGGTCAACCGGTGCAAATACTCTTTTTTTCTTTCTTTTTCCTGCTTTATATTAAAACTAGATAAGTACCTGCATATATGCGGGTTTGTAATTTAACATTTTATAACCCGTAAAAAAAAAACTAAAAACAAAAAAATGGAACACAAAATTAGATCACACGTGAAAATATATAATATATCAATTTAGAAACATAGTTTCCGATGAAATAAATATATATTTTGAAGGAAAATTTTGATGAAGCATATGCAGTAAATAGCTTTGGATACGATTATTGAACTTTTAATTTTTTGGTGTTTAATTGACATACTACCAAATTGTGGTTTATATAAAGGTGAGAAATTAGATTTTTTTTCCTTTTATGATTAGTAATTAATTGTTTCCTTAATATAAATGGAAAAATAAGGAATTTTTTCCTTTATTAATTTTTCCTTTTAGGATAAATTTAATATTTTTTTTTTAATTTTTGTAGTAACTTTACCTTTTAAGATTATGAATCAGTTATTAAATTTTCCGAATTGTTAAGTTTTTTATATTAATCGATTTTAAATTTTTTCATTATTATTTATTATTTTTTCTTTTTTTAATCAATTTTAGCTTTTAGGGTAAATTTACTTTTTTATTTTATTTTTTGTTTAGTAATTTTACTTTTTAGGATTATAAACTTATCATTCTATTGTTAATAATATGTGTCAAAACTAATTGGATTTTTTTTTTGGAAATTTCTTATACACATGTCATAATCTGATCGATTGACTTGATATGTGGCGCGGTCATGTTTTTCTCTTTACGTAACATGAACTTTCTCTTTACGTAACCATGTTTTTTATAAGACAAAAGATTACATGCATTTTATGGACGAAAAATGTTATGAAAAGTTTTTTAAGTTGTGAAGTTGAGAAGATATCAATTTGGTTATGTAGACGTGGGGAATGAGAATTCCTTTTCTTTTTAAGATTGTATTCCATTTTTTTATTTCCTTAATCTAAATAGACATACTAATTGTTTTTTCCTTTTTAAAACTTTAGCTTTTTAGGATTGTAAGATATTATTTAATTTTCTTATTCTTAACTGAAATATAGTTTTTTTTTTATATAAACTTTGGTTTTTATTCATTTTCATTTTATGATTGTAATCTATTGTTTAATTTCTTTATCTTAAACTAAAATATGGGGTTTTTGTTTGTTTTCCTTAACTTTGGTTATTTATAATTTTTGTTTAATTTTCTTAATCTAAACATAACTACTATTTTCTCTTTATTTTTTAGGATTATGAACCGATTTTAAATTTTACTTTTATAAATGTTAATATTATGTGTTAAAATATAATTAAATATTTATTAATCAGGTGTCAAAATCTGATTTGACTTGACACGTGTTGCGATTAGCGAATTACTAACTTTGAAACATTATGTTTTATATAATAAGATATAAATAGAAGTTTATTAAATATGTGTCAAAATATAATTGAAAATTTATTAAATATTTGTCAAAATTTGATCAATTAACTTAACACGTGTCGCAATGTGAGTTATAATATCTAGTAATATCTCATCCCGAAGACAAGATCCTGACCGTCGGTTTAATTTTTCTGCATATTTCATATTGTCGTTTGAGTGACTTATAACAGAACTTTAAAATTGAAAACCAAAAGTGTTATGTTATCCATCGCATCAAGTGAAATAATACAATTTAACGATGAACTATTTTTTTTTGTTTTGACTAATGATGAATTAATATGTTTTATTATTACAGAAAAAAATAGATTTATTCCTTTAAACTTTAAATGGTTGTGTTTCTAGTATGTGATGATAATGTGAGGAGACCCAGTGGAGCAGCTTCGTTAATGCCACTGCAAAAGCATTGATGGGTTTGGTTCACGCATTTGGATTTGGTCTGGTTGCAATACAAATATTAGTATATTTATGTACTAGTACTTTTTAATATATTAATATATCGTACAACATTCTCATGGATCACGTACCACTGTCTTTAATCAGATCAATTAAATATTATTACTAATAATACAAGCATAGGGACAGAAAATACAAAGTTTGGTCAGGTTTGTTCGAATTCTAGCCATTACCGAAATTAAATATTACAATATTTTTAATCTTTTAGAATATATATGTAATGAATATATATATATCTGCATTACCTAATCGTCTTTTTGTTGGAATTGTCGACCGGAAAAAACTGAACATAAAGGTCAATTTCTCGACTTTATCGGACTGAAAATAACTAATTTTTTTTTTTGTTATCTCAATTATCTAAACGTTGTGATCATTTTCATGAATAACTCAAATCAGGCTATGACAAAAAAAATTTGCTATCAAAAACCATTCGAGACGGTTCCGATTCTGTGTGTTTTCGTGTATGTTGGTTTATTCGGGGCGGTGACAAGCCAATTAAAAAGCTGTTGTCGTATAACTTTATCTCACAGGCGGTCGTTTTATATTTAGCTCGTGAATGGAGAAAAAAAGTAAGTAGCTCATTTTAAAAACATGCTGACGATGCATGGTTTCCACGTCATCCCACCAAAAACCGGAGAAACGCGTGAAGCGTGACAAAACCGATGAGCTTCGATCCTCTGCGTGAGGTATCACGTACACCTTCGCTTTCTTCAGACTTTAGTTTTTAATTTTTTTTTACATTAAAAAACAAAACTGTACATATTCAAATTGAATGTGGAATTTTTTTTTTTTTTTTGAGAGGTGAAATAAATAAAATAAGAAATAAAACCGAAAAAGACAAGAGAGAAAGAAGAGAAGAGGGAGATGGTGGTGGGTTTTTAATTATTACTCTTTTATTATTTAGTGTAAGCTTCGTCTTTTTTCTTTTTTTTTTTCTAATATTTTGACCTTAAGAACTAAGAAGAAAGTGACAAGGAGAAAGAAGAAGAAAAAATTAAAAAATAAAAAGTCGGATTTGTTTTTCAATAAATTGGGTAGTTTAAAGGAAGTGAAGAGCGGTTTTGGTGGTGGTGGTCGAGAAAAGAGAGAGCTTTTTCTCTGCGATCAGATTCTCAGAGGTTGAAAAACTTTTCTCTTTTTTTTCCTTTGATTACTAAGAAGAATATGAGAAAATCCGAGAAAACGATGAACCTGTAAATTTGGGAGTTCCGTTTATGGATTGATTAGTCACTGGATATTAGTTTCGCTTGCATAGTTGTCCGTACANTTTTCTAATATTTTGACCTTAAGAACTAAGAAGAAAGTGACAAGGAGAAAGAAGAAGAAAAAATTAAAAAATAAAAAGTCGGATTTGTTTTTCAATAAATTGGGTAGTTTAAAGGAAGTGAAGAGCGGTTTTGGTGGTGGTGGTCGAGAAAAGAGAGAGCTTTTTCTCTGCGATCAGATACTCAGAGGTTGAAAAACTTTTCTCTTTTTTTTCCTTTGATTACTAAGAAGAATATGAGAAAATCCGAGAAAACGATGAACCTGTAAATTTGGGAGTTCCGTTTATGGATTGATTAGTCACTGGATATTAGTTTCGCTTGCATAGTTGTCCGTACATAATGTTTTATTTATCGATTTTTTTTAATTTCTCAAGTTGTTTGTTTTTTAATTGATCTGCTGATTCGAAAATGAGTTAACAAAAGGGCATATTTGTGTTCCCATGATTAGTTTTCGATGTTGCAAAAATGGTTAATTATGGATCTGTTAGTGTTTATTTTTGGTTGTGTTTGTTTAAAGTTGGAAACTTTGCTCTAACAAACTCTTTCTTCTCTCCTCTCTCTAAGTTTTAATTAATCGTTTCTGCAGTTTTAAAATTCTGTTTATGTATACCTTAATTCAGAAGGAAAGATTCATCGTGTGTTGATTTCAATATATTTCTTCTTCAATCTTTGCAGTGAAATCAATTGAGCGGGAAAGATTTTTGCTTTTGCCATGGGAGACGATGAATTCTCTCCTCTGCTCGAATCATCAGCACGCAATGATCTCTCCGGATTCAAGTCTCTAGTTGAAGAAGAGGGTCTCGAGAGCATTGACCGGTCTGGTTTGTGGTATGGGAGGACAATGGGATCAAAGAAGATGTGTTTTGAGGAGAGAACGCCTCTTATGATTGCTGCGTTGTTTGGAAGCAAAGAGATCGTTGGTTACATCATCAGTACTGGTCTTGTAGATGTGAACCGCTCTTGTGGCTCTGATGGTGCCACAGCGCTTCACTGTGCGGTCTCTGGCTTGTCTGCGAATAGCCTTGAGGTCGTTAGTCTTCTGCTGAACGGGTCTGCTGATCCGGATTCTTGTGATGCTTATGGTAACAAGCCTGTAGATATGATTTTCCCGTGTCTGAGTCCGGTTTTTAGCGCGAGGAAGAAGGTTTTGGAGCGTTTGTTGAAAGGATGTAGTGACTTGAAAGAAGTGGAAGGGAAAGAAGAAGAAGAAGAAGAGAGAGAGGTTTCGGTTTCGGTTTCAGTTTCAGTTTCGCCTCCTCGGGGTTCTGAGAGGAAGGAGTATCCGGTTGATCCGACGCTTCCCGATATCAAGAATGGTATCTATGGGACGGATGAGTTCCGGATGTATGCCTTCAAGATCAAGCCGTGCTCTAGAGCATACTCGCACGATTGGACTGAATGCCCGTTTGTTCATCCGGGTGAGAACGCAAGGAGGCGTGATCCAAGAAAGTATCATTACAGCTGTGTCCCCTGTCCTGAATTCCGTAAAGGGTCTTGCTCCAGAGGCGATTCTTGCGAGTATGCACACGGTATCTTTGAGTGCTGGCTTCACCCTGCTCAGTATCGGACCCGTCTCTGCAAGGACGAGGCAAATTGCTCGAGAAGAGTTTGCTTCTTTGCCCACAAACCCGAAGAGCTGCGTCCGTTGTACCCTTCAACTGGATCGGGCGTTCCTTCCCCGCGGTCTTCCTTCTCATCGTGCAATTCCTCTGCTTTTGACATGGTACCGATCAGCCCACTTCCTCCTTTGAGTCCTAACGGCGTATCAACCACACCTCCTTTAAGTCCTAATGGCGTATCCTCTCCTATGGGTGGCGGAAAAACGTGGATGAACTGGCCTAACATTACCCCTCCTGCATTGCAGCTTCCAGGGAGCAGATTGAAATCTGCATTGAACGCAAGAGAAATTGATTTCTCTGAAGAGATTCAAAGTCTTTCTTCTCCAACGAGATGGAACAACAACACGCCTGTATCAGCTGCTTCATCTCCGTTCTCTGGAAAGGGCATGAACAGGCTTGCGGGAGGTGGAATGAGCCCGGTTAATAGCCTCAGCGATATGTTCGGGGCAGATGATAATACGTCGGGTATGCAGATCCGGCGCAGCGTTATTAACCCGCAGCTGCATCCCAACAGTCTCTCCTCATCCCCCGTGGGAGCGAATTCTCCGTTTTTGTTGGATTCCTCCACAGTCTCGGCTTCAAGAGCAGCTGCATTTGCTAAACAACGAAGCCAGAGCTTCATAGAACGCAGCAACGGACTGAATCACCATCCTACAATCCCTTCCATGACTACAACTTGTCTAAACGATTGGGGCTCATTGGACGGAAAACTTGACTGGAGCGTCCATGGAGACGAGCTACAGAAGCTCAGGAAATCCACTTCTTTCCGTCTGAGAGCCGGCGGCATTGAATCAAGACTGCCCATCGAAGGGACCGGGCTCGAGGAACCAGACGTCTCTTGGGTGGAGCCGCTGGTTAAAGAGCCACCGGAGACAAGACTAGCTCCAGTTTGGATGGAGCAATCATACATGGAGACAGAACAGACCGTGGCTTAAATTAAAGTTTTGAACTTCGTTAACCGTTCCACAAGGAGCAGAGAAAGAGAATCGAAAATTTCCGAGGTCGTTGCTAATCTATTACATTTTATTTTTTCAATGTTTGTTTTTTTTCTTTAGAATAAAGAGAAAAAGAAAAATATCTCGGGGACAAAAGAGAGTTTGTTTGTCTCTCTCGTCTCCACAGAAAAAACAGAGCTGAAAAGGTTTCAAAACCAAAAAAACCTTAAATCACCTCACTTCCTTGATTCTTTACTATTCACAATGAGTAATCGATTTTTTTTTTTTTTTTTGAACTATCACTCTGTTCTGTTATTGAGCTGTTTTTGATGATGAATCCATGTTTCTCTCATGTTTTTGCTTTCCATAACCGAACCAATCATAAACGGAATTTTATTTGGTTTAATGGAGCCCTGAACCGGATCAAAACCGGTATGAGCTAAGCAAAAGGAGTCCAAAGACTTGAAAATATGTTTAGTAGTAATATAATTAGAAGACAGAAATTTCTTTACACTTGTGAAGTTAGGGAAAGTGTTGTAACTGTTTCTTCTAAGAGTTGATCTAAGATGTTTGAGACTATATCTTCGCTTATGATTCCTTCTAAATCTTCGAGCTTAGAAGCTTTTCTGTAAACCCAATTCGATCCTTCAAGCTCAGATACGGTGAGTCTGCAAATCATGAGCCACATCTCCTGGTAGCCATGAAGTCGGATTTCGGACTCTCTTGATATGTTTGTCAATGCGATGTGATCGTCTTGAATTGCTTCATTACTCTTACTAGATTCGAGTTCCGAAGATAAACGTCTTCTTGAAGTGTTCTCTGTTACAAGGAAACAATATATGCTTTAACACAAGAAAAGAACCCAAAAGCGTAAGATTATCTCAATTTTGAATTTGAAGAATCACCAACCTGGTTCTGGAGTTACTCGAACACCAGCGAACCGATCATAATCAAGAACCGAAACAGGGCTCGAATCATTGCAGCTTCCACACTCTTCTTCCTCCTTCATTGATCTCACTTCACAATTGACTAAATCTCCATCTCTGGACCAACAGCCATAGCTATTAATCCAATTCTTCTTCTCGATGTTCTCAGTGATGTTCTGTCTCAACTTAAGTTCTCTTCTTTTTCTTCTGTTCTTACGTTTCTCTTTTCTACGCTGCTTCAATTCTCCTATCTCAAGCTTCTCGCTTCCTGGTGAAACGTTCATGGCGTTGATGTTGTTCTCTTTACCCTCTATACGTGTTTGATTCTCTGTTTCGCTCTGATTCTCTCTTGTTTCTCGTCTCTTCTTACATTTTCTTGTCCCCAGCTGCTTCAATTCTCCAAAACCCTTGTCATTTCTATCCTTCTCGAAGCTGAGAATGAAGAAATTATCGTCTTCAAGCTCAACATACTCCAGAAGCTTGTGCGAATCCAGAGTGGACTTAACTCTTCTATGCTTTCCCTGAATCTCATCGTGGTCCCTCTTCAAATAATCAACAGAATTCACCAAACGGCTCCTTGAGACGACTCTGGTTTTGTCATTTACCGGAATTGAGTCCAAGCCCATGAGCCTCACCACAGCTCCTCTGGCTCTGAGTGGTTCGGATCCGAAATCAGGAGACTTGAAACCCGGTTCAGTGATTTGATCAGATGGGTATGTAGAAGAGGTGCCGGAACAGAGAAATCTTTGAAGAATCAGAGAGAAACAGCCGAAAGTATGAGTCTTAGAGCCGAGTGAGAGCGAAGAAGACGATGACTTCATCTTCATGGTCTTTGCCTATTGTGTCAGTGTCTCGAAATTAACGGAGAAGTAACGCAGAAAAAAAATAACTTTTCTCTTTACTTTTTTCGGTTAAGTGATGGAGAGCAAAAAAAAAGTGTGAACAAAACAGAGCGGGATCTAGGATTTGAACTACTTATCTCTCTTTTTTTTTTCTTCACTTTTTGTGATTAAGAGCAACAGACAACAGTAGAGATGCTGTGCACTGCACGCGCTTTGACAAGTCAATTTCCCGGAGAACTTCATGTCGTCCCGGTGCCGCTTTTGTGTAACAACCTCTGTCACTTTTATCTTTTTTCGATTATTTAGATTTTACAGCCGAATCGAGATATAATTGTATAATTGGGCACTAAATTGTCATTTTAAAAATGTTTGTGCCTAATTTCATGAAAAAATAAAAATGTAAACCGCTTTATGATAGTTTTATTTGATTTAAGTCAAGTAGGGGTGTAAATGTACTAAAATATAAATATGGGGTAGTTAAAGCGAATATGTATAAATTCAACGCGTCAGTAATGGATAGGATAGTGATATTCCAGCAACCAAACAAGGCTTATATATATATTTCTCTCGTTCTTCTTCGATCGGCTTTTATACTTGTTCCCTCGTTCTCTCTTCTGACTCTGTTCATCGGAGATTTATATTCGCCATGGACAAGGCACAATTGATCTTGTTGGGTTTACCGATATTCTTATTTTGTTCGGATCTCTTCAACCTTTTCACTCCTCCGCCTCCGAAACCTCAGCATCACCGTCCACACCAGCCACCGCATATCCCGCACCAGCAGCGTCCGGCTGTGGTCATCCCTAACACCTTAGATTTTCCTTCGCATGTAAAATTTCTTGTATTTCATATCTATTCACTCCGCGTTAATCTATCTCTCAGTTATCGCCCTTGTACCTTCCTCTTTTGCAGAAGCCAAACAGCTTAGGAGCAATTGGATATGGGAATACCGTAGAGATTAACTTCTGCGTCTCCTGTTCTTTCAAGTAATCTGGATTTCTTACTTTGAATTGCCTGGATTTGCGATCGGGGTTGATGAATTCGATTTGATGTGATCATTGCTTTCTTATTGGCTTTTGTTTCAACGTTCCTTCTTGTAATTTAGCTTCGGGTTTATAGTATTCTAGTGTAGTCAAAGAACCTTTTATTCAGCTTCTAAGTGAGGTCGTGGAAGAAAAATCAGGCCTAGTTATAGTCAGATAGTTGAACATCCTAATAAATCTTTGATATGTTTTAGTGTCTTGGAGAAGTAAGTCATTGCCTTTTAGGCAGTTTCAGTGTCTTCAAGAAGTAAGTCATTGGCTCTAGGCAGTTTGAGATGTGTGGGCGATACACGTTGAAGTTCTTAAAAACATTCATAGGGGATGATTGCTAGATGTAATCTGAAAATTCCTGATTTTTTTTATGTATAAATGCTTAACGATATGTCTTTGAATACTCTTTGACGCATCAGATTCACATTCCTGTTGATGTATGTTAAAAGCTGATAGCTTTTGACATTGTGACTGGTGTTCTGCACATTTTAAAAGATTGTTCTCACCAATTTTGTATTTGTAGGGGAACTGCAGTGACCATGAAGAAGATGTTAGAGACGGCTTTTCCCGGTATAGTTGTGATTCTCGCAAACTACCCGCCACCAGCACCAAAGCGCCTTCTAGCTAAGGTTGTGCCGGTTGTTCAGATGGGAGTTATTGGTATGATAGTTGCAGGTGATCGTATTTTTCCCTTGATTGGAATTACGCAGCCACCTGCTTGGTTCCACTCCTTGAGGGCCAATAGATTTGGATCCATGGCTTCCACTTGGCTTATCGGAAACTTTCTGCAGTCTTACCTTCAAAGCTCAGGGGCGTTTGAAGTTCACTGCAACGGGGAACTGGTTAGTATTATTAACTCACTATCGATGTTCCAAAATTAACTGCAGTCCAGGCATGTTAAGAACTTAAGATCAGTCACAGTAACTACTACGATCTGGTACTTGTATTACAGGTGTTCTCTAAATTGAAAGAAGGTAGATTCCCGGGAGAGATCGAGCTGCGAGATCTCATCAGTAAACTTTAACAAGACCTAGCATCGTCGCAGGTAGCTACTGAAGTAGTATCATCAGAAGAAAGAAGCCTTCGATATGAAAGGTATAGGAAAAGGTGGAACCTTTCGTGAAGTTCCACAAGTATCGAACACGACGGTGTTTCGATCTCATGTGCCAAAAGTATCTTTATGTTTTAACTAACATTCATGTTCCACCAGTCCCGGTTTTGTCAGTTGATGTAGCATATACCTTGTTCACTTGGTTTAAACTAGTTCTACTCTTTGATTCAATCATTTTGCTTAGACTCAAATTGGAAAATAAGGTATCAAATCATAGCCATCTTCGAGAAAAAAAAGAAGAAAAAAATGAAGAAATTGTCTGGAAATGACTGAGAAGTATGATCATATCAATATACAGATTGGAGAAGGTTGTAGAAACTGAGAATTTCATTTCATCTCAGACAAACTGAACATGTAGACAAGAAGAGTTTTTCCCTTGTGGGTAAATATCTAAAGTTAAGTCAGCCTCTGCCGGGGCTGCGTTGGGCGGTGGTAGCCGGAGGAACGCCGGGATCATGTTTTGGATTTGCAGAGGGGTCACCGTAATCCTCGACGTTCACCATCAACGACCTTCTTTCGATTTCAATCTTCCCCATCCCTAAAGAAACAAACGAAATCAATCAGAAACCCAACATCAGACTGGATTGAAACAACGAAACAAAAAAAGAAGAAATCCGAACCTGATATGGAGACAGAGTTACGGGCTGAAGATGTAATTGTAAGCGTCAATATGAGACACACAACAAGACGAACTACAAAATTCATCTCTCTCTCTCTCTCTCTTTGTCTGATAAAATTAGAAAGAAAAAGCTTTTAATTTTTTGGAAGTAATCTTAAAAATTACAGATTCGTGTCGTGCCCGTCGTATATTTATATAGAAACGACAACTGAGTGTTTTGTTGTGTTTATCCAAACTGATTTACCTCTCAAATCTCAAATCAATATATACGTTACTTTTATAATTACAAGGGCAAAAAAAAAAAAGGTTTGGCGGATATGGAAAAAGGTCAGAGGGAGACCAAGAATATGAGGACACGTGTCATGGTAAGTGCGGGAGTGGGAGATGACGTGTGCGAGGCGTGGTGCCACGTATGTCCCATCATCGCCGAGCAAGTGGAAGTGTGGATGCATAAGATAGAGACTGTCACTGTATACTTTCTATTTTGTGGTTCGTCAACGCTTATTACGAATTTACGATGATACCCTTCTCCCACCCCCAACCTTTTTTGTTGACTTTCTTGCCCATTTATTATTCCATATCCGTCCCGCCTGACCCGTCTCACAATGGGTTTGAAGCTTTTTTTTGATTTGTGACCACGGGACTAAAATAGTATGCATGTATGATGTATCTATTCCGCTTGATCTTGCAGCTTATGCTGCCTGGACGAAAATTTATGAGATTTTAACAGAACTAATTACGCCACCAAACAGTTCATAAGAAAATAAAACTATAAGAGTAAAAGATATTCTTTATATAACCAGGGTATCCTAGACCATAATCCAAACTGATCCCCAAAGTTTATAAGCATTTCATTTTCTTGCAGTTTAAAGTATTTACTGTGATCCACCATAATTGATATTGCAGTAGAATGATTCGAAGCATAGTTTTAAATCTTATATGAATATTTCCCCAAGTAAAATACCATAAGTGCAATTTTTTTTTTTTACAACATAGAAAGAAAATTGTAAAATTACAAAGAAAATTTACAATCTTTTCTATAAATGCTTTTTTTTTTTTAATTGGCGCTAACACACAAACATAGTATATATAGATATATTTTATTTTCTCTACGGATATGTACATTTAATTTTGTTGTAGAGTTTTAACGTTTGGTTCGCCGCAATATTGAAATCGGAATCGCGCACACACGCGAGTTTAAGAGTTAACACTCACGAAAAAAGTTAAAACAGATTCTCGCGAACACCACAATCGACTAAACCTGAAACGGATCATATTCGTGTATGATGGATTCGTTGAAACTTCCACAACAGAATCAACAGCTCACATTACAACGACTTTCAACAGCATTCTTTTGAACAAGTTGATTGGGAATTCTTGAAGAGATGCTAAACCAGTTTTCTAATTCTTTGGTTCATTTAATAAGATCATTAACCGAGCTCCTGATTAAACTAATAGGTAGGAAATGAGAACCAACAACAACTGTTGTATTGGTTTAATAAGTTTTCTAATTTTCATTTAAGACCAACCAAAAAAAAAATTTGATTCATTTTTATTAGAAAATTGAGTAAAAAAAAGAATATTGGAAGTTTACGAGTGATGGGCCGACGACAGCTATGAAGATATGGTACACGTATCCATCTAGCATGCACCTTCCTAGTCTATTTGTTTAGACAGAATCTATGCCTTATTTGTCTTACAAATATAAATCCGTGACAAGTGACATTGTCTTAATATCATTTCGTAACAGGGAAAAATGTCAAAAAATCATTAATTTACCATTTTCGGTAAAAAAAAATTCTAATTATCATAGACAAAATAAACTGTAAATTTTTGTTGATTTCTACATTTAATTCTATATTTTTGTTGACAGACCAAATCAGACTTGTTGTTAAAAAGGTTACCAGATCAATTAAACGTCGTTTAGAATATCTGTTAAATTAAAACCACATCTTTTTGTGGTTTATTAGAATGAAGTCGTTTTGATTAAAAGCTATAATAAAACACATTTTGGAGATTTGAACCTCTCTTCCTGATCTTGCAGCTACGGCAGAGGTCGAACCGGTTCTTCGTCTGCAAAACATTGCCAATTAGACAACGCACACAAACAAAACATCTCTCTCTCTTCCCATCCTTCGTCTTCCTCCACATTCCTCTCTCTCTCTCTTCTCCCAAGAAATAACACAATTTCCCAGATTCAAAGTTCTCTTTTTTTCAACGTCTTCAAAGGAATTAAGAATCTAAGCAACCATATCTTATCTTTCTCTTTTTTTTTTATATATAACAAAAATTGCTTTGCTCTTTTTCTTCTTCTTCTGAAAGAGAATTTACACTAATAAACTTCAGAGAAAAGCAAAAGAAGAAAACACCAATCTTAACTTTCTAATTTTTTTTGGTATTATCTCTTTCTTTCACTCACTTTAAAGTCTCTTCAGAGATTCAAAAACAAATCTTCCAAAAACTGCTAAAGTTTCTACTCTTTCAAAAGATGAGAACCCACTTTTCATAAAAAGCGCCAACCAATTCCAATTTCAACTCTCTTTCTCATTCTTTTCTTTAATTTCCGGCAAAGATTTGATACATTTTTGTTTCTCATTTTTTTTTTTTATAATAAAAATATGGATCGGAAGAGAGGGTGCAAGATCAGGAAGAGAGGTTGTTCTTCCTCCTCTTCTTCTTCTCTTGCTCGTCGAAACCGCTTCCTTGGAGATCCTCAAGCTACGGCAGAGGTCGAACCGGTTCTTGTCGGGGACAAGGATATCCCTATCCCGGTTATCGATTTGGAGCGTTTGGACAAGGAGATACTAATAGAGGCATGCAAAGAGTGGGGAATATTCCGTCTGGAGAATCACGGAGTACCGTTGGCGTTGACGTCACAGCTTCAGGAGATCTCGGAATCGTTGCTGAGTCTGCCGTTTGAGAACAAACGGGAATTGTTCGCCGCCGTTAACTCTCCGTTATCGTATTTCTGCGGAACACCTGCTCTAAATCGTTTGGGAGATGCACTTAAGAGAGGAACTCAAGCTTCGAACGTAAACATGCTCGAAGGTTTCAACGTCCCTCTCTCTTCTCTCTCGAAGCTTCCAGCTTCTACTAGTTGTGATGATGATGCTCAACATTCAAAACTAGAGTCTTTCAGGTAATTTACGACGTCATTTTTTTTTTCCTTAGGTGCTGGTTAATAATTATTAATGGTTTTTCTAATTAATTTATTAATCAATCAACCAGTCAACACTTATAGTGCTCAACAATTAAACTATAGCTAGCTAATTATGTACATATGGACTATAAGTCTATACTCTTACATAGCAAAAGATAATATTCGACGAACAGTACGTGTCACGTGCATGGCGTTTTGATTGACGAGATGTTTACTTTTTCGATGGCATAATATGCTTTATAAAAGAAAAATCAAAATTTTTTTTTTGTTCGAAAAAGAAAATCAATTTAAATCCGGGTTAGTGCCTGATATTATGAGACGTTTCCTGTAAATTAACCATTTGGTTAAAGTTTTTGGCCACTGTATACTACTCCTTCTAATCCATAAAAAATGATGTTTAAAGATTCTATACATAAATTAAGAAATCACACAAAATTATAATTTTTTTTAAAATTAAAACATCATTTATTATCTAATTAAACATAATTTAACCAATGATAAAAAAAACTATAAAATATAAATGGTCAAAAATAAATATAAAAACTTTAATTTTACATGTAAAACATCAATTAAAATAAAACAAATTTTTTTGTTTACACATCCGATTAGAAGAGTACTTTCTTCCACTAAACACAACAAGTGGTTTCCAAAATTTTGGCAGCATTTAAAAATGCCAAAACGGTAAACAATAGCGGTTTCGTATCAAATCCAATACCTTTATTTGAATTTTAAAAAATATCCAAGATTGTAAAATTCTCCATAACAACCGACTCATGATAGGAAATAATTGAAAGATTCTCCCTAAAAATTGGAAAACCAGATCAGTTGGAATTTTTCCACCGCTATTTCAATTATGAATTATGATTGACCACTATAAATTAGTGGTAAGAAAACTTGGTTCTTCCACTAATTCAATAGATTAATCTGAGTTTCGGTTTCTAATGTTCTTAATTGGTCATGAAAACAAAAACCAGAAAAAAATGCCACGCTGTATATGCACGTAGTTTTCTACGTAGTCTTGATTTCAGCATTTCAATTTTGTTGTAACGTCTGTGAAACCATTGCGCTACATATTAATGCACCTTCTTAGTTTATGCTAATGCAGTTTTGGGTTTTTGATCCGTATATACATTCGCAAATTAGAAATCAGACAAAAAATTTGACTAATAAATTCTTCAAACCCTAGTGTCGTATATATTCACAGATGAAGATTTTTTTTGGGGAAAAAATAAGATATATTTCAATAATTTAAAAAGTTTAAGACTGTGGATTTACTTGTCTAAAATTCATTGCGGATCCACCATTATTTCTAAATCACTGGTATTCTTACTCCTTCTGTGTTGTGAGCGTGCAGAGTGTTGATGGAGGAATATGGAAGGCACATAACTAGAATTGCCGTGTCCTTGTTTGAAGCTATAGCACAAACTCTGAACCTAGAATTATCTGGTGACCGGAGATCAGAATACTTATCGGAGTCCACAGGGCTCATACGGGTTTACCGGTATCCCTCGAGCTCCTTTGCCGAGGCAACCGGAGAAGCTCTGGGGATGGAAGTCCACACGGATAGTTCGGTGATCTCAGTACTAAAAGAAGATGAAACTGGAGGGCTTGAGATCATGAAAGGTGAAGAATGGTTCCGTGTGAAACCTGTTGCTAATACTCTCATCGTCAATCTGGGAGATATGATGCAGGTAAACTAAACGTATTCATGAGTTTGGTTCGATTATTTAATCATTTGATCGATGTATATATTCAGGCGATAAGCGACGATGCGTACAAGAGTGTGAAGCATAGAGTGAAGAAGAAGGATAGAAAGACAGAGAGATACTCGGTGTGTTACTTTGTGTTCCCACAGAGAGACTGTGTGATAAAATCATCAAACTATAAGCCATTTACTTACTCAAAGTTTGAAGCTCAAGTTCAGGCGGATGTTCAGTCTATTGGGACCAAGATTGGCCTTCCTAGATTCACCCCTAAATCTCCACTCTTTCTCTGATCGTTTCGGAAAATGTAGTATCTAATATGGTAATAAACTGTAGATAAAGTCTTGCATGGCTCATCTTATCATCATGTGGTGCAGTCGGAACTAAGAGGTGTGGGATCTGGTTTACTGTTTGTATCATCATTGTAGTCATGGGTTTTTAACCTATTCCCCTCTGAAATATGGATTATTCATACACGAGGTATGATTTTGCCAAAAACAACATCAACTACTTAATAATTTGAATTTTCTACTTGATCTTCTGAAATTCGGTCAATTCCATCAAAACCGTAAATGAGTTTCTCCGTTAACGGTAGTGACGTGGCTGATAGGTGGAACGCCGGTTTGATCTGGTTTGAGATTTGGTCTAATCAATTAAAAAAAAAAAAATTATTTCCAAAACCTTACCTTCTTCTCCTCTTGTCTTCGAGAAACCACTAATTAAATCTCACCAAGTTCAAGCTGAGCAGCGAAATTTAATCTTGGATCATGATAATTGAATCCAAGAAATAACTGTAAACATGTGATGGTCCTCAGAAAAGCTTGAGATGCGTAATTGTAAAATCAGATCGGTAGAGAAGAGACACATACATGAGGAACCTGAATCGGCTGATTGAGTTCGTCGCGATTAACCTCATCGACCAGAGCTTGCTCCTTCGTCAACTTCACGTACCTCGACGGTGCTCCTCCGTCCGACATCTGAATCCAATTTTTTTAACGATTATGAAATTAAATCAGCCAAAATCGAAATGGGGAGAGAAACAAAAAATCACGCACCATATTAAGGATTCGAGAAATTGAAAAGCCTAATCTCAAAGGTTTCGATGATCGGATCTATGTGTCTATTTTTTTATTTTTAATAATCAAATCGGAAAAGATTTGGGGCCGTTTCTTTGTGCATCATTACTTTTGAATCATTGATTTCTAGGGATGTGATGATTTTCAGTGCTTTTTAGGTAATTCCTTTTCGGCAGATTATGGATTATACAATGATTGAGATTTTCGTCTCATCAATTATTGTCTCTTATCAGAGAAATGTTGGTCGATTTTTGTTATCTTCAATTTTTGGATATTTCAGGCGAACGCTTGAGCTTTAAGGAGTGCCCCTAGTTTAATCGTCGAGTTCTGTTTTCCTTCTTGCCCGAGGAAGCTCTAGGGCTTTTTCAGTGGATCAAGAGGGAGGAGATACTTAAGAGATTCAACAGGAATTGAGGAAATTTGTTTTTTGATAAGTGGGTTTTGGGTGCTCGAATCTGGGTTGAAGAATGAGCGCAGTGGTTTCTCGAAGAGAAGAGGAGAAGAAGGTAAGGTTTTGGCAATAATTTTTTTTTTTAATTGATCAGACCAAAACGACGTGGAACGCCGGTTTGGTTGATTTTTTTTTTCTTTAATTGATCAGACCAAAACGACGTTTCACATGTCACTACCATTGACGGATAAATTCACACCGTTTACGGTTTTGATGAAATTGACTAAATTTCAGAAGGTCCATAGGAAATTCAAATTATTAAATAGTTGATGTTGTTTTTGGCATGAATCAATATCTCGTGTATGAATAATCAGAAACTCTGTATATCATAGGGGAATAGGCTAAAAACCCTCGTAGTCACTGATGTTTCTGAAGAAAGAAGAAGATTGAATGACAAAGAAAAATGTCTTTGCACTTAATTTAAAGATTTTTTCTAAGATTCTAAAATTATAATTTGGCACCTAATTCTAAGATTTTTCTCCCTCAGTAGTAACGAAAATGCTAAAAAAAAGCGACGATTGGAGCTCGATTATTTGAACTTTCATGAGGCAAAAGGGAATCAGATAGCCAAACTGCTTCTATCACAAGAGAAAAAAGGGGAAAATGAAGATTGCAATAGCTTACATACAAGAATCCAAAATCACTTGTTTGAAAGAGATACATAGAGAGATTGAGGAAACCGGGGTGAGAGATCGAAATGAACAGATCAAATATGCGGGTTTTAGCGATGATTTGATGAACGAGATGGATATGATTATGGAAGATGAAGCAGCACTTGTCTAAAAAAAACCATATTAATTTTAAAAATAATCAAATTTTGAATCGGTCGAATTTTTCAATAAAATTCTGACAATTTTTGTTTTTCAAATTTTTTTTAGTTGAGTTCGTCACAAATTTCCGACGGATTTATTTTTATATATAAAAAGTTAAATTCATCGTTAATTCAGCAGAAATTTCCAACAAATTCCAAGTAGAATTTTCGACGACCTTCCGACTAAAGTTAGTTATTATCAGAAGTTGTTGGAATTTCGTCAGTTCTTGCTTGTAATGAATACCTGCAATGACTGGTCAGCACTTGTCTCGAATCGCGTCTTTTACCAGAAAAGGACTCATATTTGCTGATGTCTCTCTCGAGGAAATAATTTAGATATCATGAAGTTTCTTCAATCAAGCTTTAAGATGGAAACTGTAATAAATTGAATTAAAGATTTTGTCAAGATTTCACCCGTTAGGGTTATAGCACCGGAAGGAGGAGAGGCAGGGTCCTTGAATAAAGCTTCTCGAAAGTGAACTATGTAAAATGATTTTTCTGCTGTGGTAGTGATATTTAAATACATAGTATTCTAAAATTGTTTTATGGCATAATGAAGCCATTGCTTTAGTGATAATTGCCATAATGAAGCAATTTTGCTTTAATGTGATTTGGCATAATGCAATTTTGCTTTAGTGTGAATTGCCATAATGAAAGCAATTGGTATTAGTGGTTAGTGGACCACATCAACTGCTTAAACAAATTTTATTATTATCAGCTGTTTGAAGTTTGAACAAACTGTCGATACTAAAATCACAACTTTTATAGTGGTGTTGATCTTAATCAATAATCAAATATATTTTCATATCTTACATCATGTGGCTTAATACGACCAGCTAATGTGTACCGACACTTAATTTAATGACACGAGTGATGAATGAACATCATCAAAGAAACGACTAACGAGGCTCCAAGACAAACCGCACGAGCAGTCTCACGTGCTTCAAAACCTCTCCGGCACGATCGTGGAGATAGACGGCACGAATTCCGGGCCTGAGCTCCGACAACGGAAGACATGTCTGGCCGGCGAAATCGTTCTGAGTGTTACTGTCGTAGTCTTTGACTGTGATACAAAGAAGCGCTAACTCAGGAACACGCAACGGGAACTCGAACTCTTTGTCCCAAACCGGAAACCATTCGTCCGTATCTGTTTCTGTTCTGTAACTTGTTGTGTCTAAAGGTATCCCTGCGATTCCGATCTGAAAGAAAAACAACAACAGGTAAGTCAGGTGACTTCATAGGCAAGAAACATAATTAGGGCTCTTGAAAACGAAACTTAATTCCCTATTTCTTAGCTGCTTCATATGAGTGAATACTTGCCTTAGCGTAGAAATCGGGAGGAGAGTATCGATCAAAGTGATCTTGAGGAAAATCCAGATTCCATCCTTCTCCAGTGTAGATCTTCACCTACTCATACACCATAGACACAAAGCTAATTAGATGCTTTCTTGCACTTCAAGAGACGGTGTAATTAACGTAGACATAGAAGAAACAGAAACAAGGACAAAACCTTAAGAGTTGTCTTGATCGGGAGGTTTTGGCTGCAAGGGTCAAAGATTTCACCTTTAGGACCATTGGAGAGCAAAACATCAGGCTTTTTCACATAGCCACATCCACCATTGGCTTTAAACATTCCTTGCATCATCCACAAATACTTCTCATGACTCTGCATTTACACAATACCAAGTATAATTGGTGTATACAAATCTTTTCTTTTCTATTGAAAATCTATGTTTATACTTTATAGTAGAGAGGAGAAAGTATAAATCTCTTACTTGCATATTGAAGGCAACCATCTGAGCACCATGAATCCATCCAAGGAGAGGATTATAGTTTGATGAGTCAAAACGTGTAGTCTTGGGAAATATTCTCAGAATATTCCGCTGCGTGAACTTTACTAAATCGGGTCCACGAGTTTTAGCCAGAGTCTCAAGCCACTGCTCGCTCATGCTTAACCGTATGACTCGGTTAGGATCTCCATTCAAGCAGTTCTTCAATCCTCCTTTACGGTTCCCAGCGTGAATCGAGATCAAGTCTCTGTATTCGACCGCTACACTCTCCTCATCTTCATCTTGAATCTGTTCTTCTGCATCTGCAACCTTCTATCACAACACAAAACTCTCAGACAACATTAAGTAACACTAATGGTTGCTTTAACTCTATTTTTGTTATTCTTACTTTAGATTTTACGGATTCATCTGTTGTTGAACCTTGAGAGATTTGGGTCTGCAGATACTCTTTTGGTGGCTTTGTTGAGATCAAAATCTTATTCTTGAGTAACTCTGGTGAAGGAAAGCACTCTGTATGTTCGTCCGTACATCGAAACAATGTACCTCCAAAAGTCTTACTCACCATCTACAAACATTTTCACCATTAATCAAACTCAAGTGTTCTAAACTATATTCCATGATTTATCAGAATCTTACCTTAGCGACTTTCTTCTGAAGATTTGGAGGCAAATGGTCTTCTAAAGTAAGCACGACAGGATAATCAGACACCTGAAACGCGTTCTCCTTTACCGCGTTAAGACATTTCTGCAGATCTTCGGTACTTGTTAACGTCCTGAGATCATCAACAAAACAAAATCAAGAAAATTGTATATAAACTTCTACAAGGACTAAATTAATTATTGAGTGATTCAAGAAACATTTTAAATAGTTAGATTGAGACCCGCCATGACGAACTTCGGCTTCGTTTCCCGAAGAGTTAGGCCATAAATCAAGCTCGATGACACGAACTCCTCTTCTCAGAGCTTTCACAATTGGTTCGATGCTGCTTCTACTGTTCAGCTGATTCCCAGTCAAATAAGAGTTATGTCCCGTGTACAAGAAGTAATGCGATAAAGGCTGATTCATATCATGCCAAACCTGAAAACCAAAATCCAATAGAAACAGATTCAACTAAACAAGATTCTCTCTCAGAGTCAAAGTAAACAGATCTTATCTTAAAATTTACCTCACGGGTCAGAGGCAATGGAGAGTTGAAATCACTGAGCAGATAACGGTAGAATCCTTCAAGATGAAGTCCACGAGGGTGGAAAACGCCGTGGTGTTTGAGCCTGTGGAATATATCCTTCACGTAGTTTGAGTCTGCGTGGGTTTCTCCTTGAACTTCGATAACGAATCTGAGCATCTCATCTGCAGACATCCTGCCGTCTTGGGAGTACTCGTTGAAGAGTGTCTTGATTTCTCCTGGTGGCTCACTTGATTTCACCTTGAAGCTTCTTACACAGCAGAAACACACTTTGAATGATTCCTTCATTTTTTTATTTTTTTTATTTGGTAAAGTTAAGCCAGGTAGAGAAAAGAAATAGAGAGATTTTATTTGTTGTTCATGTTTGTGAAACACATGTACTCTTCAAATAAAGTGAGAAATTGGTCAGTGATGTAATATGATCTCAAGAAACCTCAATAATAGTGATCTGAGAATTTGTTCTTATTACAAAATATATTAAAAAAAAAAAAAATCTGTAGCAGAGAAATGATCTGTCGGCTGTCTGAATTGAAGTTGACGAAGTCGGCAGAGAAATGATCTGTCGGCCAAACAAAGCCGTTGACGAAAAACAGAACTATTGACCAAAAGTTTCAAAAAAACCGTGGTCGAGTCTAGAAGCCAATAGCTGAGAAACTGGTGGTTAAGCTCGTCACACTCACACCATATAAAGAGATCAAAACTTTATGGAACTTTATTTATCATTTATTAACAAATCATTTATTATCATGTAAGAAAACAGCTGAGGTATTTATTAGATCATATGGAACAAGATACTTTATTGTCAATACTATTGAATTTATTGTCATATGAAACAGGATACTCTCTATTGTCAATACTTTTGAATTTATTATCAACACTGTTGATGATGTGAGTATAGTTCACTGCTCATAACTATGGAATTTTTTCCGAGCTCGTGCTTTTACATGTGGTTTACGATATTTCATTGTCTTTCTTCTATTAATCACATGGTTTTGATAAATATATATCACATGCGGTGCGTCCCTGATATTTCAGAGGTTTAAAGCATATCAATAGATATGTGGCCTTGATTTATTCATTTTTTGTAACTATTTAAAACACATTTGAAAAAACCATATAAAAACAAAACAAAAAAAATTATTGACCATTTAAAACACATTTGAAAAAACCATATAAATATAACTAATTAACTACACAGTTTGAATTGTATAATGCAAAAAAGATCATATATAATTTGATGTGTTTTGGTTAGTTTTATAAAAACAATCTTATATATATATAGTTATTCTACATTTAATTTTTATTTAAAATGGTGAAAATACAGATTTATGTTTAAAATATCGGTTCTATATTATGTGAAAAGAAATAGAGAAAACGACGTATTTCCCCTCAGAAGTATAATATGTGTAAATTCATCTGAAGTTTGGAGCTCGACACAGATCCCCGTTCGAAAGTTTAAGCCGTATTTCCCCATTTGAAACATCGAAACCTATTTACACTCGGTTTATAACCTAAACCAAAACCAAACCAGCTAAACCCGATAGTAAACCGAGATTTATGATTTTGCAGATTAGCCCCTCGAGTTTATGAATTACAAATATTTCAAAACATATTTACGATTTTACAAATCTCTTGTTCGTCTTCTTCATAAATATTTCAGACCAATCCTCACCGTCTTCGACCACCATAACCCGTCTTTTGTCTCTCCCATCTCGCGCTCTCATCTTCTTCTTCGTCCCCGTTTATGTCTCCTGCAACTTCTCCACCAACAACGGCTTCCCTTCTCTAAGCCACGATTCCGTCCGCCGCCGCAAAACTAACAGAGGAGACAATCATGGAGTCGTCGCCAATCAACGGCCTCTTGACCTCTCAGTGCTTCACCGAGATCATTTCCACTCGTCCGCCGCTGAATCTACTCGCTCTCCGGCCTCCGCATCACCACCGCCATCACTGAATCTTACGACATCGTGTCATCTCGATTTCCTCCCTTTTCGATTACCGTAGCCTGTATCGTCTTCTCGGGAGACTCGATCGACTCGGCCGATTCTAGCAAATCCCTCGTCGCCTGCAATCCGCTGACTCGTCAGTTCAAGGTGTTGCCTCAGCTAGGCTCGGCTTGGTCACGGCACGACACTGTTCTGGTCGATTCGGTTAATCGAGTGATGATGCTCACCGAGCTCGCGGCGCTGTATTATTCATGTACAGTGATGGCTAACCAGTGGCTCAAATTTTCCCCCTTTTTCCTGTTCCTTAAGCTCTCCGTCAAAACTTTTGCTCACATATTTGAGAAACCCATTGATCAATTTCAAACCATCACTCGATTTGGCCGTAGGGTTCTTCAGAGTTTGGTTACGCGCCACTTCCAGGAGTAGGGAAGCTGTCTGATTTCTCGCTGTTGGCGGATCCGGTGGCCGGATCTGCCGGATCTGGACACTCCGGTTACTCTTCTACCACGGCAGTGATTGGGTTTTGCTACCATGCTCGTGTCCGCCGGATTGGTGGTGTGTCCGGCTCGCATGTAACCTCTTTCCCAACCTCAGATTTGTAAATCTGATTTCCGATGTCGTGATTTTGCCTAGTCTAATTTCATCTGTACTGCTTTTTTGTTCACTTTCATCGTCGATTGTAACTTTCCGATGCCCTTAGGGGATGATTAATAAAATATATTTAATTAAAAAAAAAGTGGTTTATTTTTTTAACCAGGTCGATAAACCGGTTTAGTTCTGATTTTAAGTGGTTAAGTATCATTTGGTAAACAGTAAATCGACCTAAATCATGGTCGGAGTGGTTTTACGTTTCAAACTTCTATCTGGTGTGTAAATAGGTTTTGATGTTTCAAATGGTGAAATAAAGTTTAAACTTTCGAATTGAAGAGATATGTGTCGAGGTCCAAACTTTGGATGGATATACACCTATATCATACTTCTAAGAGAGAAATACATAGTTTTCCCAAAGAAATATGATAAAATAAATATTCTCTGAAAAATTGCAAGTGGAAAAGAATAAGGAAATAGAAACCAAAAAATGGAGAATAAAGAAAAAATGTAAAAAGATAAAACGTGGGTAAAGTATTTCGAACAAAAATGTCTATCCAAAAAGGATGTGGAAGTATGGAACCAACAATATGTCACTACACCAACTTGGAAATTTGAAATGTGGCATTGATATGTATAGTATTTAAATGTGGCCAAAAGCATATGCTTTATATGCCTTATATATGGAAGGGACGGCTCTAATCACATGCTTCAAAAATTAAATGTTTTTATAAAAGAGAAATTTACACTCACACGCACTTTTTCTTCAAAGTAAAATTACAAAAACACACTTTTGTGAGTTTAGACACATTTTATGTGTTTTTTGAGGTGTAAAATATCCTAAATGTCCCTCTTACCAAGAGATATTTACCCCTCTCTCATTTACTCTATATTTTTTTTAATTATTTTTCATCTCACACACCCACACATTTTTGTTTTCCTTATATTCTTTTCATAAAAAAACAAACTAACAATTATTTTTTCACAATCAATTATATATATATTTTCTAATATCTTGATACCAATTTCACAACCTTTTGATTAGATGTGAAAACTGGCAGACATTGTAGTCGGAATTTCTCCGTTGGACACTGATCGTCGGAAAATGGTCGTAACTTTTTTTGATAGATTTTCTGACGTATTTTCAACAAACAGTCCCCGTCGGAGGGATTTTCGATGATTTTTCGGCGAATTTTTAGTTGGAATGTCTTGTCAGAAAGTTGTCGATATCCGTCGGAAATTTTCCGGCAGATATCCGGCGGTCATTGTAGTCGGAATCCCCCGTCAGAAAGTTGTTGGATATCCTTCGGAAATATTCCCGGCGTCGTATTTTATGCCCCGTTGTGAATATATATCCTTTGGCTAAGCCTCTCGATCTCGGATTTGAACTCCAAAGAAGGGTAACGATAACCCGAATAAGAAAATTCATGGCTCGGGAGTCGAACCGTGTGGATAGGACGTCTGCGTATCCATGTAGTTGCGCACCGTGTACAATATTCACGTGGATACGCATGCATATCCATGTATTTGCGTACACGTGGACGGTATTCGAGTGGATACACATGCATATCCACGTAGGTGCGTCCACATGGACGATATGCGCGTGTATACGCACATGTCTATCCATTTAAATGCGTACACATGTACGCAGCCATGTGGATACGCATGGTGAGGACGATTTGTTCGAACCACATGTAACTAAAATATTGTGAAATGAGTATCAAAGTATAAATAAAAAAGAAACATAGTTTATAGTGCAAAAAAAATGTGAAATTATTTTTTTGTGAGAAGAAATTAGCAAAACAATATAATTGGGATGTGCAAAACCAATAATAATAAAAAAAAACTGATTTTTGTTTTGATAATAATAATAGAAAGGTTTTTTGGTCTTTTTATACCCTAAAAAGTACACAAAATGTATCTAAAGTTAGAAAGTGTGTTTTTGTAAATTGAAAGTGGAAAAGTGCCCCATAGTGTAAGACACTTTTTATAAAATTTCTCAAAAAAATTTCTAGGAATGAGGTCGCATTTAATATTAAAGCATCAGTTACCATCTCGAACTAATATGGTTTTTTTTCTTCCACACCAATGTTTCTATTCTATATGTTTTGCATTTGGTACTGTGTTATTCTCCATTATTGTATGCCGAAGAATCTATTGCTTTTTTTGTTGTTGATGTCTTGTTAGTTCTAGGGATATTGTTCTCTAAATCATTCACAAATTTTTTCCTAAAAATTGCTACTCGTTTTGATGCGAATTTTGTATAAATTCTACGCGCTTTTGGTGTTTTGCTCATCGACAAACCTTTATTTATGTTGATCATTTTTGCCAATTTAAGTATCCAAATATCTCAGAGTTACGATCACCTGGAATAGTCCATTGGTGAGCTATTTACTATTTGCAGACGATACAATATTTTTTAGTAAATCGGACACATCTTTCTGCCGCACTCTTTCTAGTTTACCAAGAAAGTTCAACACTGTTTTGAACACATCTAGATACCTCACTTTTTCTTGTTTACTAAGAAAGTTCGACGCTGTTTCGAGACCGAATATTAAAGGTTGATTGCACTATATCCCCCTAAAGTACTTACCCAAACTATTTCCCTCCAAATTATCGACCGAAACCCTCCAAACTCATAATTTTAATCATACCCTTCCCGATAGAAATAAACCAAAGTCGAAGAATTTCAATAAACTTAAGAGTATGAAGAATCAAGAAATTGTGATATGGGACGATGAGTATCTTACAAAGAGCTTCGAGATTCGGCTGAAAAACGGAGACATTCGCCTGTAAAACAGAGTCATTATGTCGTTTTATACTGTCTTGATGATGATTCAGTCGATTAGGGTTTTTATGTTTTTCTTGTTGCAAAAGCAATTTTGACCCATTTTTACCAAATAGGTGGTGGCCTAGTGGTAGTACAAGGTGTTGTGTCCCGGATTCAAACCTACTTTGGTATGAAATGTTATTCTTTAAATCGAAATATCTAAAGACTAATTCTAGATATTAGAAGAGATTGGGTTGGAAATCCGGAACTCCAAAAAAAAAAAAAAAATACTTTGACCCCTTATTAGGCACCACCCGTTTACTCCTTTACCTTTTGGGCCGATTTACTGTTGAATATTGATTGTGTTTTAAGGGGTTTTAAGATACGAAGCCCATCTTGCAACGTTTATATTACTTGAATTAAAAAAATGGTTTTAACTGTTGTAATGTTGTAAATAGAGAAATTGTTCAAACACGGCTACTCTAGATTTTTTGGTGAACTGTGAACTCATAAAAAAAAAAACAGTAAAATTTTGTGATAGAGAGATATACACTCGAAAGAACCCTACAAAATTACATAAATCAGTGAAATCTATACTATTAAAATAAGAACATTTTTGGAATCTGTTTCCAAACATCTCTTATTTTTAAAATAAATAAATCTGTTTTCAAACACTCTTTATTTTTAAAAATAAATTGAACATATTGCCAAACATGTATGAAACATGTTACCAAACATTTATTAAATTTATGATAAACTTAAAAATTACAAATCAAACATATGAATCAATAACACTTAAATTGGTTCTTATTACTCATTTCACATTTTATATATTACAAAAAACTTTATCCAGCGCGAACGCGCGAGTTTAAAATCTAGTTACCCACATTATACCTCAAGATTGTTTGTTTGCGACATTTACATTTTCATTTCTATTTTATAATATTCTAATCAAAGTAAGACGACGAGGAGATGATCATTTGGTTTGGCTCTCGGCCATCCTAGGTTTTTAGTGGCAATCTCATTGTAAAAATTCTTTTTTTATCTCTTTCGAACAAAAGACGCGTTAATTCATGGTAAAAATGTTTTTTTTGTTTGAATAAATTTTACATTCAATAAAAAAAAAAAGGTAACACGTAAAGGCAAAGAAACAATTGAAGGGTAAGTAAAAACTGATATATAAATCTTTATTACGCGGTACAAAAATATATCAGTTAAGCAAAACTCAACATCACAAATTGTGAGCAACATATAAGCTCATATATCTAAAGCTTACTATTGTTTCAAAAAAAGATATCCAACCATAGTTATTTGATTCGTTATATCTTATATGAACGGAATCAACGGATAGTGTGTTGTCTCATCCATAAGTTATTAGTGATAATTGATTTTTATCTGCGGTAAAAGCTTCTCTGCTACACACTATTTTGAAGGATAATAAGAAGAAGAAGAAGAAAGAAACTCTGTTTTTAAACAAACTGAAACCGCATGAGAAGTGTAACTGCAACTAGTCTCTCGCCTTTGCGATCATACAACGGAACAGAACGTATACCCTGTCTCAGCTCCGCCACAGGCAAACATGTCTGGCCCGAGAAATCGTCCTTCTCTGGCATGTTGTAGTCGTGAACTTCAATTCTGAGCAACGCGAGCTCGGGTACTGTAAGATGAAACTCAAACTCCTCGTCCCAGAAAGGCTCCCAAGTGTTTTCTTCTTTCTTCGTTTTCTTCATTACCTTATCAGCTCTTACTCCTGTTATCCCCACCTGGTTTCACACAATAGTGCAATCCACATGAAACAGAGACAACCACGGAGCCAGGGTAAAGAATCAACTATGTCGTAAGAATCTTTCAAAATCTTTCAAGATGTTGCACTTACCCTTGTGTAGAAGTTAGGAGAAGACCAAGCGTTGAAACATGTTGGCTGGAAACCAGAGTCCCATCCTTTTCCCATGTATACTTTCACTTTGAGAGTTGTCTTTATGGGTAATTTCGCTTTTGGGTCAAAAACTTCTTCACCGGGACCCTTGTCCATCATAAACTCTGGTTTTTTCACATACCCGCATCCACCATTGCCCCTAAACATACCATGCATCATCCAAAGAGCTCTTCCATACCCCTGAAAATTAAGAGGCCCAAGATTCATGAGTGTGTTGAGATTTTTCTAACTGTTAAAAAGGCCTGAGAGAAAGAAAAAAGTAGCAAACCTGCATGTTGAAAGCAACCATTTGAGCTCCGTACATCCAACCGCTAAATGGCTTGTAGTTGGAGGATGTTACTCGAGTGGCCTTTGGATATATCCTCAACAGATTCTTTTGTGTGAATCTAGATTTTGTATAATACATGTTTACGGTTGTAGTCAGCTTAGAGCAAGAAACAAAAAAAAAACTAGCTTTCTTGAATCAGCATATGTGATACTCACTTCATTACTTCAGTTCCATACATTTCAGTGGCTTTCTTGAACTTCTGCTCTCTCAAACTCAGCCGTCTAACTCCACCATTATCGATTGTAAGTGCTTCCTTCAATCCATTTTTAGCATTTCCAGAAGGAATCAATATCATGCGACTGTAGGTGAGGAGATCCAAGTTGCTGGATTCTTGATCAAATCTATCCTCTTCGTTTTTGGCCTCGCTTGTTTCTTCCTCTTCATTTTTGGCCTCGCTTGTCACTTCAGCCTACAAGAGTCATTGCAATCAAAGAGAGAAATTAAGATGACACTGAGAAATTTAAAACTCCGAAATATTGACTACAAGTACCTTCTCATCGTCTACTTGGTCGGCTGAAGTATCTGATGATGCCTTTCCTGATAGATCTGACTCAGAATCCTTATCGTTTTTTAAGTTCCCTTTGGGAGGCTTTGTGGATATTACAACTCTGTACTTGAGATCTTCTGGTGAAGGGAACTCTTTTAAACCACCAGACTCGGGAAAATACACCATATCCATGAATGTCTCTTTCATCATCTGCCCCAATAGATGCAAGGAAAAAAAAGATTTTTCAATAACTTCAAGAACTTCTGAAACCAACACAGCAATGATTCTTCAGGGAGATCAAGAAAGCACCTCGGCTGCTTTGGCTTGAAGATCTGGTGTCAAATGATCTTCCAGAGTTAAGATCACAGGGTATGCAGATGCAGAAAAGGCATGATCTTTAATAGATCTCAAGCATTTGATCAGTTCCACTGGAGGTGTCCATGCCCTAAAATCATTAAACATACTCTCTCTTTTTTTTCTCTTTTTTCGACAAACTTTCAACGTAGAAATTTCAGAATAACACAACGACATACCAGCCATGGAGAACAAGTATGTCGTCCTTAGTAGAGTTAGGCCACATGTCAAGTTCAAGAGCTCGAACACCTCTCTTCAACGCCTTAATGAGAGGTACATCGCTGCATTCGCTGTTGATCTGATTCCCAGTCAGATAAGTATTATGGCTCGTGTAAATGAAATAATGGGACAAGGGAGAGGCCATGTCTTGATGCACCTGAAACAACAAAATTTCAGAGATTGAATGAAACTTTCCATGTAGCAAGAAAAATAAAAGACATTAGGATAGAGAATAATACCTTACTAACAATTGGATGATTCAGATCATTTGAGAACAAGAAACTGAAGAAATCATCTAGGTTCAGAGTATGCCTCAAGAACTTAGTGATATGATGTCTTGCACTTGTGATTCTTTCTATGATCTTCTCTGCATCTGAAACCAACACATCGGTCTCGCTCTGCACCTCAACCAAGAACCGACATAGCTGCTCTGCCGTCATGTGGTTCCCGCCCTCGGTATACTCTACAAACGCCGTCACCACATCCGGAGGTGGAGCTCCTCTGTTCATCCTCAGCTTGTCACTGAAACACAAACCCATTTTGTACCTCCCAAGCTCTCTCTTCATCTCAGGTGTTTGTATCCCCAAATCGAAATCTCAGCTCGAGAAAAGGCAACAAGATACTTCACAATCACACCAGTTTTCCTTTCACCAGCCAATATCTATTTTATATTTTTCATCTCCTGGATTCTCTTCAAAAAGTTCCTGCAATTTGGTTTTTTAACAACTCCTGCATATTTAGCATGATCTTCATACTCATCAACCAACTATAAATCGATTCCACACTTTATTATAATTATATAGTGGTACTGGTATGCCTTTTCTTTGCTCAGTGCTCTTAGCTTTCCTCTTCTTTTTCCATATATTCCCAGCCCAGAGACTCATGTTGAAAAACCTCACTTTCCAAAAACCAGCTTAAACAAATATTTTGGTATCTAATTCCAGAAGCATAAGATGTAGCTCAAGGAAGCTTCATGGATTCAACGATTGGGTTTCTCAGACTTTTCATTTTCTTTCTTTCCTCTCACATTTCACGGTACCCAAAACCTCTCAAGTCACTGTTAAAAATGCTCTTAAAGTCTTTGAAGAATCTCAAAACATCTGTAAGTTACCAAACGTTCCAAAGATGAAATAGAATCCGTCTTTCTTCACTAATAAGCATATATGGGTGGTGTGGTCTCTGTCTATGGATTAGGAATAAATACCTTTAGATTGTTAAATGTAAAGCAGCACTAATTTTTTTTTATTAATTCGCATAAAGGGATTCATATAACAACCAAAGATTCCAGAATATATACTAAACTTCACGTGCAGCAAACAGAGAGACAAGGGCTTAAATAACTATTAATGTAGCTAAAGATACGAAGCTTCTTGATCTATAAGTCCTCATGCGTATAAATAACTATTTTAAGCTATCCAATACCAAATGATCCAGAAAAAGAATAGAGTGATTATGTTTTTATGCTAATATGAGATATCCTTCTTAATATTATTATAATTTCACCAGAAATTCTTAGCTTTTGGTTCTTGCTGAACAAAACTTCAGCCCAAGAAACTGGTAACGTGTATAAACGATCCATAAACAAAAGGAATGCAAAAGATCTATATATTATTTCTCAGGTAAACGATGAAGAAGCATAAGACGCATAAAACACAACATATCGAATATAGAAGATAAGATATAGATCGTCTCAGACAAACTCGAAGCGCATAAGAAGCCGCGTGGAGCTGTATTTCTCTCCTTTTCGATTGAAGAGTGGAACAGCGCGTATGCCTTGCCTTAACTCAGACACTGGTAAACAAGTTTGACCTCCAAAATCGTCTTTTTCATTTGCGTCGTACTCATGCACTTCAACACGGAGCAGAGCAAGTTCAGGAACAGTTAACTGGAATGTGAACTCCTCATTCCAAATGGGTGTCCACGTATCATACTTTACTTCTGTTTTCTTCATCGCCTCATCCACAGGTGCTCCAGCAACACCCACCTGTATTGACCAAAAGTTAAAAACTCCATTCAAGATCAAGATAAGGGAAAACCCAAGATTGGAGTACACATACTCTCACGAAGAAGTCTGGAGGAGAATAGAGATCAAAGTGAGTTTTGTTGAAGTCCAGGTGCCATCCATCTCCCATACAGACTTTCACCTGCCATTGTCAAAAGTTAAGCAAGATAGTATGGATGCATAGGAGCTGGAAACAACGGATGTTCAACTCTAGAGCATAGCCAACCTTTAGAGTTTTCTTTGGAGAGGAGTTTTCGTTGGGATCAAAAACTTGTCCTTTAGGACCTACATTCATAAGAAAATCTGGCTTCTTGACATAACCGCACCCTCCATTCGCTCGAAACATTCCTTGCATCAGCCACAATGCTCTTCCATACCCCTGCATTTATGTTTTTCAAAAGTTGCATCTAGTTCCCTAACTGTAAAAGCCCGGGTGAGGATACAAGAAATGAAGATCTGAGACAAAACCTGCATGTTGAATGCAATCATTTGAGCTCCACTCATCCAACCGATCTGAGGTTTATAGTTTGAAGAGTTAAACCTTGTGCCTTTGGGATATATCCTCAGAAAGTTCTTCTGGGTGAATCTGCTCAATTGTGAGGTTTCATAATAGGTTTTAACTTGAAATATTAGAAGCAACACTAGCTATGTAGTGCTTGTTTAGCATGTGATGATTTATGTACCTTATAACATCTGCACCATATGATGCTACAGCTTTCTCGAGTAATTGCTCGCTCAGGCTAAGCCGCCTAATTTTATTTGGATCAACTTTTAAACCCATCCGTAAGCCGCCCTTTGGCTTCCCGGCATGGATGGCAATAAGGCGCTTGTATTCTGGTGCTTGTAATAGGCATGACGTATCAAAATCACGAGAACCCCTCTCTTCATCATCTTGATTGAGATAATTTATGCTATTTGAGACCTGAAATCAATCAAAAGTGGTATGGATTGGAGAAAATGAACATGCACAGCCAAATCAAAGCCCCTTGACGCCAAGAGTAACTGGTCTTTGGTAGTAACGTCTATAAGACTTAGGAAAAGTTACAAACCTTGTCGAGATCAGATTGCGTAGAAATAAGATATGCTGGCTCTTTGCCCCATACATCCTCATCTGAATCCTTCCCTTTCTCTCCATTATCTTTCTCTTTCACGTCCTCTTTCACGTCGTTAGCTTCTAAGTACTCCTTTGGAGGTTTTGTTGATATTAGAATCTTTTCCTTCAACTCTTCTGGTGAAGGAAATTCTTTGGAACTTTCAGAATCATGGTAATACAACATATCTCCAAATGTCTGAGTTATCATCTGCAAACAATCGCGGTTATTCGTATAAACAGATGGACTAATCATGAGCTTTTTAAGACTATATAGGATGAGAAGAAGGAAAACCTTGGCAACTTTAGATTGAAGTTTAGGCGTGAGATGGTCTTCAAGAGTAATAATAACAGGATACTTTGAAGTAGTAAAGGCATGAGCTTTAATAGATTCCAAACATTTCCCCAATTTTACGGCCTTCGTCAAGGTCCTGAAGTTTGACCCACCCTCAAAAAGTGAGAAAACATGATCATCAAAGTCCAAGAACACACATCCATATTGACTAAGCAAAGAGCCAGACTGAAATATACCTTCCATGCTTAACGCAGACATCATCGTTACCACGTGGCCAGAGATCCAACTCAACCACCCTCACGCCTCGTTTCAATGCATCTGCAATGGGAAGGTCACTGCAGTTGCTACTGAGCTGATTTCCGGTTAAGTAGGAGTTGTGGCCTGTGTATATAAAGTAATGTGACAGAGGAGCATCCATTTTATGATGGACCTGACAAAAATGGTTATACAACCACGATATCAATTATCACTGAAAGAATTGAGAATCTATATGCAGATTCCTGAATCTTTTTAGATATAAAGATCTCTCGAGGTAAGCAAGTCCTAGAATAGAAAGTACCATGAATGGAAATTTTTAAATTTTAGACAGGTGAATCAAACATTCAGATTCCAGAGTAATCCAAGAACATATATAATTGAGAAATGAAATTTTATCCCATCCCATTTAAAAATTCACACATTTTCCGGTAAAATTAACAGAGACATTTTCTAAAAGTCGTAACCTTTCTTTGTCAATCTGGTCAAGAACCAAACATCCGAAAATCCGACACTTTTTTTTTTGCAAATTTCTCTCGCATGCATTTTCCCAGGAAAATAAGAAACAGTTGACTCCAGGGAAAAAAAAAAAAAAAGGTAACCTGATCGCCAATCGGAGGATTGAGGTCAGTGGAAAACAGGAAATAGTTGAAATCCTCAAGAGTGAGGTTTCGTCTCGTGAACTTTGCAATGTGGTGTTTCCGGCGGAGCACCTCGTCAACGATCCTCTCCGCCTCCTCGAGACTCGATCCTCCTCCTTCCTCCGCCATGAGCTTCTGTAGCTGCTCCGGAGACATGTGAGCCTCGCCGTCGGTGTATCTCTCGAAAACATCTCTGACGTCATCAACCGGACCAGGCTCCGTCACCCCGAACTTCCTCGTGAAGATCAGACACATCTTGTAACTACCCATCTCTCTCTCTCTCTGTCTGTCTGTCTGTATAGGTGTATGTATATGTGTATGTATATCGTTCTGTTTAGATCCAAGAAGGTGGAAATGTGATACCTTTTCTGTTCTACTTAAATACTCAAGATCATTCCTGATTATAATGTTTTGTTTATTTCGGTAACAATTCGGAGTATTTTCCTCGTCAAACCTCTCCACGCTCACATCTGAACACAAGAAAACAAAAAACTTGTTTACTGAATCTCGTTTTCTCTGTAATAGTTTAATAAACATTCTCGTTAATTCTAAACCCAGAGGGAAATTGAGTTATTTAAAGGAGTAAAACTTTCCTACTTCCATATTAAAAAAAAGAAAGTAATAGTGCGATGATATATCGCCAGGTGTTAATTGTTTTTCCCATAAAGAAGAAGATATTTTTTGTTTCAGATTTTCTATGAAATGTGAACACGGAATAGAGAGATATATATTTTATTTTGAATAACAGATTTCAGATATGTTGAAATAACAAGGCAACAAAAAAAAAAGTATTGGCTATATTGGTGGGTCAGATCTAAAGTGTTTTGTTTTGTCTAAATCCACTTTTAGGCACACAAAAAAAAACAAAAAATAGAAGGTATTGTATCTTGCTTTGTTAATAATAGTAAAGTAGAAGTAAAAACAGACGGTGCTTGTCAGTTGAAAAAAATCTTGTATTTATTATGATCTAGCCAAAGAAAATATACGAGAAGATTGTGGGGGGCCACATATATTAACAATATTTAAATATAATCGAATTCTTAATGTGAAAGGAAACGTGCTTAGTTAAATGATGTTGATTAAACCCACTTAGCTGGACAGGAGTAATGTGACATGCTTATGGTTTAGTTTTGACTAAGATAAGAAAAGACTTTTTATGTAATAAAAAAACATTATTATCCGACCCGGCCTTTTCTTCCATTTCGTTCAATTTTTTTATTTGATAAATGTTATCATGTATTCATCAGCATAAAATAAAGTTGATTTTTATATAAAAAGAATCATAAGACCATGATCAATGGGGTTTTTTAAGTGAGTTTCTTAGATTTTTTTAGATTAAAATTAAATCAAAATTATCACAATTACTAAAAACCGATCATGTCATGTGTATAATTTTTATTGGATCTTTTTTTTTCTTTCTCTTTTTCTTCTCTTCGCTCTCTCCGTCGATAGACATTTGTTTTTCCTTCTACTGCGAGTGGTTTCGTCGATCCAAAGTGGTGAATGGTGTCGGAGAATGGTGTCGGATTTGCAGGATTCAGCTCTTCTCTCGTCATCTTCCTCGGAGACTACTGCGATCGTGGACCGGAGACTCGAAAAGTCATTGACTTTTTAATCTCTCTACCAGAGAAACACCCCGACCAGACCCACGTCTTTCTCGCCAGAAACCACGACTTCGCCTTCGCCGGGTTCTTGGGTTTGTTGCCCCGTCCTTCAGATGGGTCCGATTTAAAGGATCCTCATGGATCCTCTGGTAAAAATTCTCAATCAATATGTTCTAGCTTCTTCTCGCTGGTTATGCTTCATAGTTACTTCGAGTAATGTTGTGAATTTGGTGATCAAGCAATGATTGGATCTGTTCACATTTCAATGTAGAGCAATTTGATTAACCGAAAATTGTTTTCTCGTCGATTTGGAGTTCTCATGATGCCCATCTTCTTGCTGGTGAAATTGTGACATTTTAAAACACTTTTTGGCATCTTTTTTGAAACGTGTTTGTTTTTGGAGGAGATACTATCTCTGTGACAAAAGGGATTATATCACGAATAGAGGTTTCCCATATCTTTGGCTTTGCTTTGGCTTTGCTTTTATGCAACTATTTTGTTGTGTAGGTTTAAGAACCCTTCCTCGTTGGAACTTTGGAAATGCAGGTAACATCATATGCTCATGGATCATTTCTAATTAATTGTTTTCTTTTTGCTCCTGGTGTCTTTCACTTTGTTCTAATAAAACTTGAATATGACTTGTTTTTTTCACTAAATTGTTTCTGAGGACATTCATCTGTATTATTGTGATAGCCACTTCTTATGATGAATAATGAATTTGTATGTCTCTGTGAAACATAAAATTATATTGTACCTTTGTAATCTCGTATGGATAATTTCAGATGTTTGTTATATTAGATTGATTGGTATTTTGGAATAGTCCCATATTTATTATTACTGTAGTTTGATTTATATATTTCTCTTTTGTAAATTGATAATGAATTTGTTAACATATGTTAAAATCCATTTAAGTGTTGTATGTCAGTTTTGTTAGGAGCAACGTCATGTATTAAAATTTTAGAATTCTGGTGAACCTGTTCAAATGTGATTGATAAAAATTAATGATTTTTTCTTTGTCCATGTTAATATAGTAAAATGAAGAAATGAATGAGCTATACTTGTTATTCATTACTGTTCTTGGTTGGGTTTTTCAATATGTGGTTCTTTTAAAAATCTTGTTTTTTCTGCTTATATCAAAAACACTTTCTGATTGAGTTTTTGGTTCATCAAAGTATAGATACATGTCTGGTTGTGATGAATGCTATCTTGGAACTGAGCTAAACCTATTATATGGTAATAAATGCATTAGTGTTAGATTATAGTTGTGTTAGATGGTATTTATCCGAAATGGACTACGTTTATCCAATCTATTCCAATTCCCCATGGCCCAAAAGCATCATTATTTGCTCTACATCAAGAAGCTACCCGAAAAGATGTCGAGCGTGTTTTTGGAGTCTTGCAAGCTCGATTTGCCATTGTTAAAAACCCGGCTCTTTTTTGGGATAAAGCAAAAATAGGAAAGATTATGAGAGCATGTATCATACTCCATAATATGATAGTATAAGATGAACGAGATGGATACACTCAATTTGATGTTTCAGAATTCCAACAAGGAGAAGGAAACGGAAGTGCACATGTGGATCTCACTTATTCTACAGATATGCCTACAAATCTCGTCAATATGTTGGGTGTTCGAACTAGAATTCGTGATAGACAACTACATCAACAATTGAAATCTGATTTGGTTGAGCATATATGGCAAAAATTTGGACGTGATCAAGATAATAATTGAGCGTTTTTTTGCATTTTTTTTCAAAATTTATGTTTAAAGTGTTATCTTTTTATGTCAACTATGTTTAATTAAAAAAAAAATTCTATTTAAAATAAAACAAAATTATTAATTTTTTTTTTTTAATAACCCCTAATGGGATTATACCATTGAAGCAGAAAAAACAAAATTTTTTTAACACGAGTTCTTAACTTAAACTTTATAATTACATAATAGTTAAGAAACCATTTGAGTTTCTTCTATTGAGCATGCTCTAAGAGCATAAGTCAGCCGTTATGCTATCGTATCAAGTACCACGTACAACTTTATAGTTTATACCGACATGGCAGGTGAGTAATAGATTAATGGGCCGTAACCAAAATAATTCAATAGCCCATTACCGATAAGCCACGTGACAAAATCTGATTGGATATCGACGTGGTCTTGTTAGCAATAGAGTTGGACAAAAAGAAAAGGGAAGTGACTCTGGAGAGAAGAAACACTTTTTTGCACGGTGCGAGATGGCGAGCTCAGTGACGCTGCTTCTGTGGAGTCTTCTCCTTCTGGGAACCCTAAGCGTTATTCAGGTACATTTTGTGTTTGTCTTCGCCGTTCTCTTCTCACTATTTGATCGATTGCAGCAAATATCTTCTATTGCGTTCTTAGATTTTGCACGATCTATCTATCTACATATACCGAACTGAGTGCGATTGGTTATGGTAAATTTTGTCTTAGGTTTTCTTTGATTCGCTGTTTGATGTGACATTAGTTTCCATCATCTCTCTCTCTCTCTCGGACGGTTTCAGTAATGTCTCGTAGGATCAGGGAACAAATCCTTATACTTTGATCGCAGAGTTAGTGTAATATTTGCCGACGTAAGAGATTCAGGAAGTGGAACAACATATGTTTTTATGAATTTTTTCTTAAGATGCCAGTTACTGCACGAAGTACGCCTGATATGTCTCCAAATGTATTGGAATGACGTAAATGGTATGAAACGGCTTGTAGTGGTTTATATTGATTTCTGGATGTTTGGTTCCATGTTTCAGGCGAAAAAGTCCAAGGAAAACTTAAAGGAGATCACGCACAAGGTTTATTTCGATGTTGAAATTGATGGAAAAGAAGCTGGTATGACCTTGTTCCTGAGTTTATTCTTCTTATGATGCATGCTGATGATGGCACTTGATTCTTGTTTTCTGTTGGAAACGTCTCAGACCGATTGATGATTTTTGTTCAGGTCGTATTGTCATGGGTCTATTTGGCAAGACAGTCCCCAAAACTGCAGGTACCTTTGACATGTTTCTTGTCCCGTTAATTCTTGATTGAAAGCTTAGGGTATGAGCGAGATATTCATTCGAGAACTTACGTCCTGAAATTTTGGTTTCTGCAGAGAATTTCCGAGCTTTGTGCACAGGTAAGCAAACAAAATATTGCTCAATGGAATATTTTACAACCTTTTTTCTGCCATCACATCTTAGCCCAGCAGTGTATCTACCTTTGAAATGGAAGCTTACATGGACCGTATTCTCATTTATTCACAGGGGAAAAGGGAATAGGTAAGAAAGGGAAGGCTCTCCATTACAAGGGGAGTTCGTTCCATAGGATCATACCAAGCTTTATGCTTCAAGGAGGCGACTTTACCCATGGCAATGGAATGGGAGGAGAATCTATCTATGGTGAGACGTTTGCTGATGAGAACTTCAAACTCAAGCATACTGGTCCAGGTGAGGGCTTCTTCAGTATTCTGTGTGTACAACGTCATCGGCTCTTTGCCTATATGAGGTTTTAACCTGATTCTTTTCCAGGGTTTCTATCAATGGCAAACGCCGGTGAAGATACCAACGGATCACAGTTTTTTATCACAACAGTAACAACAAGCTGGTGAGTACAATATTAGCCGGATATCAAAAACATAAATCGATATGTTGTTTCCGTCTTTTGATTAGAAAGCTCGGGACTTTATACAGGTTGGACGGGAGGCACGTAGTGTTCGGGAAGGTAGTGACGGGATTGGATGTGGTGTACAAAATCGAAGCTGAGGGAAATCAGAGTGGAACTCCTAAGAGTAAAGTTGTGATTGTGGACAGTGGTGAGCTTCCTCTGTAACTCAACTCTCATGGAGTTTTCTCGATCTGATCTTCCATTGATGTGAGCTTTTAGTGCTTGATGACTTACGTTTGTGTTTAAACGACTCTCTTAGCCACTTATGAGAGATTCTACCGTTCTGGCTTTATTTATTCTTTCTGCTTATAACTCAAGCTACATTAAAAAATATAATGCATGTCTGTCGGATGCACAAATGTCACCAATCACCATACAATGTTCTTCGCCGATGAGCCTAGAAGAGTAATGTTCTAACTTCTAACCTACAGTATTATCATTATGGATTCTCCATCGCATCCATAGTAAAGTTCAAAACTTTGCGTTCTAATCAGTTCTGTTTGTGTTTCTTTCAGCTCCTCAATATTTTTTAAATACTTTCTAAGAATCGGCAATATTTCAATCAATAAAAGTTTACGAAAAATATACATTCCGCCTGTGTCAGCCAAAGTGTTTCATAACTCTTTGATAACATGAAAAGGAGAATTAGGGAGGCGAATATTGCTCAACATTTACTTAACACACAGAGCTAGCATCAGATATAGACAACAAGACATAGTTTTAAGATCTAAAGCTAAAACCTGAGTTCAATATTAGTTTTAACTTACTCAGTGTCACTCTCTGTGCCTAAGAAACTGAACTCTCTACTACATCCCTCAAGCTTGATCAGCAATGTCCCTCTGTTCTCTTCACAATACTTAACTCCTTCTCTTTCTAGCAGCTTTGTCACCTGATCACCAACAATCGTTATACCGTAACTGCAATACTAAGTTCTCGGTTTTGTGCACACAGTCAATCGGGTTTGTAATCATTTGCGTATATTGGTTCTAGACCTTGAATCCCATTCGGTTTAAATGTGAAAGGGTGTTGAAGAAACTTACCGATTGTTTCACTTTCGACTTCCCAAACCCATGAGACCCACATCCTGTGATCACTCGTAGTGTCTGAATGGCTGGATCATTTAACAATTGTTAGCAGAAAAGGATTATCTCCAGTTTTATGAAGACAAGACGAAGCGGGATGATCTCTTAAAAAAGAAAAGACTTGTAACTGAGTTTGGTGAGCACACTTACAAGGGACATATGATCCGAGTAAGAGATGCATCTTCAATAGCTTCATTGCTTGTTTAACGTGCTGACCATGCAGATCAATGGTTATCACATTCTCTATACCCTTGTTTCTGCATAAATATAGATGCAACAATGGCTTAGTCCACAACAAAATGAAAGGTGAAACCGTATCAGCATAACTTCTATAATGCCTTAAAACAGCTAACCTCGCGACGAAAATATCTTGGCTTGCCCTCTCATCTGCCCGTTGAGCTGATTTAGATGCCGCTCTCCCCTATAAGAATAAGGACACAAGTTTATGTCTCACTTCCAAAAAAGTTGCCCCAATAGCATGAAACATAGACCATGAGGTGCACCTTGTCAGAAAGGTAAGCCGCATGAGCCCTCCCTCCTTTCGAATATGCTTCTGCAGCCTGCAACCAAATGATAAATGCATTAGTTGGTATTATTCTAAGGAGTCCACCAGTGGCAGAGATATGGAAGCAAGTAAAACTTACTTTCTGATAATAGGACTTCGTAACATTCCACTGGTCATTTGCACCTTTTCTAAGTTCATGATATCCATCATCCTTCACTGCAACACATGTATGGATTGATTGGTAACGCAACTTATGAGTGAGAAAGATTAATTCAAGAGTTGCAACACAAACAAGCAGTCGAGACCTCAGATGTTTTGCCAATGACACCATAGCAAAAATTGCCAAGTGTTTCATCGGGTAAACAACATACATAGAAGCACGGAGCCTGCAAACTCAGAGCAAGATAAGCCTGCTATTTGCAGCCAAATACGCAAATACTAAACTCAAGAAAAAATAGTAAAATACCAAAAGTATGAGGCTGAGATCCTTCCCCGCTAGAAGAAGAACCATCAATGCCAAGTGACTGCATTTTCTTTGCGACATTCCTCCAACTCATTGTCTTTGGTTCGTGTTTAGGACTCTGGGGAATGTTGAACAGAGACTCCAAGACCTTTTGTGGAAGACCAAACTCAGAACTTCCTTGGCTAGTTGAAAAAGGATCTGCAGAACTCGTGAGAGCTTTTGCGTAATCCCTACCACAAGGAAAAAGAGGCCATATTTTTAATTATGACTTCTTCCGCAGTGTTGAATAAAAGCAAAATATATTGAAAGTTTATCTCAGGAGTAATTTAAACATCATGTGTTCATAAACTGAATCCTCCACCGTGAAATAGTTCGTCTGTTGTTCTTTGTAGAAGATGAAAAGGGCTAAATATAGGATGAACAAAGGGAAAGTTGCACGTAACTAGTTATGCTGTAACCAATGTGTGAATAAACTCCGATAATTCCAAAACTAGTGAATAGCAATAACCAGAAGAAGGCCTAAGAATAAAATGGAAGTACCTTTGACTATAGCCTATACCCCAGAAAAGTTCACTTTCCGAAGTATCAGTATCAAATGATGTCTCTGCCAGCTGCTAAATAATGTCAGGAGATTGCACTTTATTCTATAATAAACAGATTTGTGAAAGAAACAAAAAAGAAATCACTTACACTATCGCTGAATCCTATGCCGGAACATTTACCACTCAATGAATCATCAGTTGATGAAGAAGACATGTCAAGCAAGACATTCAAAGCCTAAGAAGAAAAGAATATTAAGCTTTCAAATAAATGGCCGGGCCAGTATCAGCATATTTCAGGGGCCTTTCCTGTCAATATACCAATACTTCCCCATGTAAGTTTGAAGACAATCTGCTTACCATGTCGACATCATAGCCACATTGACCTGCAAAAAGAGAGACTTCCATGTCAATCTGTCGAACAATCAAGTCTCTCTTCATAACAATTTCACATATCAAAGTAGTGATGATCATAGCATTTAGGGTATGTTATAACCCTTGGACAAAGATAAAGTATGAAGCAAGTGGAGAGTAATACGTAATCCTATAACTATACCGTTCCACATAAATCTTATCCCAGGGAGAAACTAACTGAAGAAGAAGAAGAAATACTCACACAGGACATCTCTAACAACAGCCATGCTAAGATCGCAATCATCTCCAAGCATTGAATTTAGGAACTGTTCGGCTTTCTCTCTATCCGCAGCTTTTTTCCCGTTCCTACAGAGCTCTTTAGAGCTTTCGACCAAAGGAAACTCTTTCTTCACAGGGTTCGGCTTCAAGTAATCCTTCCCAATCACAGAAGACACCATCCCTGTGGCAGCAATAACTCTATTCTGCTTGTTTCCCTTAAACCATCTCTCTCTCGTCAGGTCTTCGCTGCAGCTCGAGCTTGACCCAGCCCCGTACTCAGACGTAGACCCGGTTTCCTGACCCGAAGACCCACTCGAGACGGAACTCGTAGACGGATCATCGCCGATTTCAACTAGATCCGACAAAATCTCGGCGGCTTTGTTCAGATCTCCGCCTGCCTCTTTATAAGCAGCCGTCGCTTCCTCCACGGAAACCGAGCAAAAGGCCTCCATTAACGAATCGATAATTTTTTTTTCAACTTTTTCTGATTCCCGATTTCCTTCAACGTCCCTCCTCTCTTCCTCCAAGTCTTTTTTGTTCCCGTCGGACGCCGCTCCGCCACCGGAGGGTGCGGCGCAAGTCCTCTTCTTCTTCCTCTTATGCTGGCTCTTCTGCTTCATTATCGCACGAACGTAGATGAAATCGAATCAACGCCGTAGAAGTTTCCACAAAATCAAAAGACTCTCTTCCGATCTGCAGACTAAACCGAATCCCTAATTTCCGACGGGAAGCGTCGGAGAGAGGGAAGCGAAAGATAACCGAAAATCACGATTCAGAAATCTGGTAGTAATAGAAGATGCCAATATCAGAGGAATTTTTTCTTCGATTTGTTTGGGAATCGGAATCGCCATGTCAATCACGCGCTGATGATGACCACGTTCTGCATTCACGCGCGTCTCTCACGCTCACGACCGGTTTGCTTCGTGAACCAATTAAACTGACAACGTGCAAAATAGGAAAGACTGATATTTTAATTTTGACTTTCCCAAGTTGATTTTCTTTTCAGCAAAATTTTAAATATTAAACAAAAAATTGAATTACCAAAAACAAAAACTTGACCAATCCAAAAAGCAAAACTAAAATTGGATTATCAAAAAATTTGGTTTTCTTTGATTTATGTTAACTTCCCTTCATTTTATTTTAACTGTGATTTAATTAGAAAATTTGACAACATGCAAAAAAGCAAAAACGTAAAATATTAAGAACGAAATTTTAAAATTATATATATCAATTCATCCAAACTTTTTTCAATTTGACATTTTCATCTCAAATGTAAAACCGAAACTTGCTAACAAAACTTCTGCATTGGCGGCCACAAAGACGCTGGTCATCGCGTTTGTACACTAAATAAATTTCCAAAATTCATCAACGTGTAGAAGCGTACACAACTCAGAAGAGTGTTGTTAGTAATTAAAAGGTGATTCAAGATTCGTATTCACAGGAACCAATCATCATCGGTCACATGAGAGACCATTGACCAATAACTTTGGTTGAAGTGGAGAGTCCTGAAACCGGGCTGGACTTAGACGCGCATGAAACTCGTCATGATCATTGTTATGGCTGCTTGAGAGATTACATTGCTTCTTCCTTCTCTGTACCTCATCCTTTACTCTCTGCATCACGGAGAAAGAAATCACATAAGGAATGCGTGAAAAAAAAAGTTGAAACTAACAGATTAAAGGGATGAATACTCGTGCAGAAACAAACGCAATATATGTTCTATCTGATGAAAACTGAGAGATCCCTCACTTCAACAGATAGAATCAAATTAATATACACAAAAACACTCACACATACATCAATAAATCCGATGTTTCTTAGTGCATCACCACCACTTTTATAAACAAGAACTAACAAATCATCAAGCTTGACACATTATCATATACACTATTGGTTCTATGTTCGTGCTATTGTCTTATGGATCTACACTTCTAACAATAGTTCTAATTGGCCTTGTCATCTCTCACATAGTGCAATTCAATAAAGTAAGACAATACCGAAACGAAACAAAATCAAAATCGAACCTGAAGCATCGTCAAATTGAACTTGGGCTGACCAATGTGCTCAACAGTAATGGAACCGAAGAGGTTCCCTAACAATGCAGCATCAGGAACATCCAAACCCTCTACAAGACCAACCACCAAACCTCCGAGGAAGCTGTCTCCGGCGCCGGTAGGATCCACCTGCTTCGCCAGGAACGGAGGTACCGCCGTTTCATCATCCTTATGATAAATCCTACACCCTTTTTCACCATTAGTCACCACCACACAGCACAATTGCTTCATTTGCTCAACATCCATGAAAAGAGCTTCGTCTGATGAAGCTTTCAAGAATCCGATTCTATGCAAGATGTGATGGAACCCACTTTCTTTCAGATTCACGAGCTTCACGGCTCCATCAACGGGATCGAAAACCCTAATCAGAGCTTGAATGTCCACAGCCACTACGTCGCAGATCTCCACCATCTTCTCCAGCGTCTCCGGTAGAATCTCGCCACCGACGCCAACAGCCATCCCGAAATCGAATCTCGAATCGGGGATATCCGAAGGGAGAATCGGATCACATGCAGAGACCCGTTTCAATACCCGATCAGCGTGACCGATCCCATCGATGCCCAGATCAAAATACGCCTCGAAAACTGTGGTTTCCTTCTCCGGGACCACGATCGGGGCGTGGCTAACCTCGTATCTGAAGTCGTGTCCGACTTTGGAGATCAGATCGCATGAGACAGACGAAGAATCTAGGACAGTAGAGATGAAGGAGGCGGCGCCGCCGAGGGTTTCAGCCACGACGGCTCCGTTTTGGATCAGAACGTCGTGGCAATAATTCCCGACGATGAGAACTCGGCGATTGGGAACTCGACGCGGAGATTTCGGCGTTTGCTGCGACGGAGGAGGATTCTGCGTCATGATGGCGGCTGGCGCAGAGGATCATCGAGAAGGTGAGCTTAAGAAGGTACCGAAAGTCGAAAGAAGAATCATGGAATAACTAAGACGACAAACAAGAAGGAGTCTATGAGAGATTCGAGAGAAGCGGAAAGAGACAAAACTAATGGCTATAAGCTTATACGTAAAGTCTTGAGATTCGTTCCTCTCTCTGTCTTATGATATGTGTCGCCATGAAGATGACGCGCGCCTCATTCAGCTCCCTTTTCTCTTGTTTAATTTTAATCTTTTATACATATAAAAAAAATTCTTATCCCTTTATCTAATTAAAATTAAAATAACAATAAAAATCACATCCATCTCCAGTAACAACAAATCCCTTATTTTGAACCTAATTCTCCGAGATTGCGATCACAACACAAAGAATGACTAATGTTTCCTCCATTTATTAAAGAGAATCTTTTCTTTTCCAACAAGCTGTCACATACTACAAGATTCAAGGTCGAGATGAATGCACGGCTCCGTGTTGTCGGGAAGAAAAGAATAACTGAACAGAGACGAAAGTCATTTATTAATGAGTTGTATAAAATAGCTTAAAGACGATTACATGATTGCTATTACGAATTTACGAGTTATACATACGAGAGTAAGTACGTTTATTTGTGAGTCATGGAGACATTTTCTTCACGTTGTTCACTCAGAAAGTTAATAAGTCAAGGTGACTTTCGAGTTTTAGTCACAAGAGTAGAAAAAGAAACAAGAGTAGGACTATATTTTTAGTCAGAACGAATGCCACCCATGAAGCTCCTCGGATCTGGACAATTACCCGTGAACTGAGCTTGTGAAAAGTCAAATCCCGGGTTCTGCAAAAACCGACAGAAAGAACATTTAACACAAAATTGAACCAAAGAGAAAAGAAACGCATACTTGAGCTCAATACAAAGTAAATAAAAAGCCATGGACACAAGTAGACCCAAAACAATAAGACAGCCGTTAAGGCACACATGGATAACACCAATGTGTTCGGTTTAGCCATGTTTAATTTGCTCGATTCATTTCTAAACCGTTAAGAATCCGGTTAGGCTAAGAATGAGCAATCTCATCACTATATTCAGGAAACTACCACAGCTTACACTTTAGGTTAGCTATATAAGCAGCTCTATGCAGATTGTTTATTCATGAACATAAGAGATTCACAAGAAACAAAATAAGAGAAAAACAATCAATGTGATTAGACATGACTCATCCAAATCGGATCATCTGTGGCAAAGTAATCATATTTTGACAGAATCATTCTACACAGTAGATGGTGCTCAAGATTTGTTTAGAGCTCAATTAGAGAACCAAGATAGCCTTCAACAAGAAAAAAAAATTATGAAAGCAGAAACCATATAAAAGCAAGAAGACTTTTTGCGTTAGCTAACCTCTTCTTGAAACCTCTGCAGCATGAGCCGCTTCTGCTCTAGATCAGTGGCGTAAGGATCCAGCTGACCCTGTCCCAGAAACGGCGATGCCCATGTCTGCCCTTTCTCCCTCTTCTGCAGGGTAATGTGCATTATATCATCCTCTGCAAATCAAACACAAAAGTTCAGATTAGCTACCAGTGACAGACTATGAACCTAAAAAGTTAAAAAGCTATATCAGTAACTTACAGATGATGATAATAACCCAAAATATACTGTTAATTTTAAAATGAAAAAAAAAAAAGATGGACGGAGAGTGCATAGAATTAGATCGTTTACACTCTTAAATCGCTGCAATACTCAAGATCAAAACACGATAGTTGCACAGCATTCCACCATCCATCCTATACTCTCAAATTTTCAATTGCAAACTATGTATACTATTTATACCAAACTCAGCTAACATTTTTAGGTTCAAATTATCATCACCAGCAATGGAACGGGTTAAAAGAATAGAGTTCATCTAAAACAGAAACCTAACCATCAAATATTTCTGGGGAAAATAAGCGCCCAATACAGACACACAAACAAAAAATGGAGTACCTAGGGTCCAGAACGAGCAATCCGTCTTCACCGGAGCACTAAGATCGTGCTGGAAATTGAAATTTTTTAGTCAATTGTGTCGAGTTATACCACACCGGATTTTCTCCGATCAGTGAGAGACAACCAAATTCAAAACGTTCAAAAGGTAGTAAAGAGAAACTGACATTGAGATAAGGAGGGTTGCCTTTGATGCCAACTTCGAGATGTTTCGACTGGATTTTGCAGTGGAAAGCCTTTGGATGAACATTGGGCGGCAAAGTTATGTACAAGTTCACTTCCTCTAGGGTTTGATCCCATTCAAACACCTTTTGCCCTAAAAAAAAATATCGGAAATGGAAGAACATAATCGATCAAATCTCTCCAGTTCGCAGCTAAACATACCAAATTAAATAAAACTGCAATAGCAGAAACAGAGAGAGAGAGAGAGAGAGAGAGAGAGAGAGAGAGAGAGAGAGAAACCATTATGAATGAAATCATGTCGCTTCTCTGGCGCAAGCTTCTCCGCCATACCTAGGGTTTTCGTTTCCGTTCCCGGAGAAATCGAGTTCCGTCGGATCGGGAAATTCTATTAAGGAGGTTCTCAAATCATCGTCTCATCCCTTTTCAGTTGTTTTTATTCCACGCAGCCTCAATTGTTTGGCAAACTCACTGGCTAAGTTAGCCTTACAATCTTCTGCTACTATGGCCCATTAAGGGCCCGTTTTTTAATTTAAATGAAACTGTTGAACAAAAAAAAACACTTTTGTTATTAAATTATTGTTTGTTTGACATTTTGTTTGGAAACTAAGACTTAACTCACGCTAATTATAGCGCGGATAATTTTTTTAAAAGAAATTATTTTGAAATTAAAGAAAAATTAGTTTTATTTGAATTTTATAATATGTCTAACTCATGATTATAGATAGGGTTGTCAAACAGAATAATTTGTCATTTAACCCGTTCTGTAGTGGACTAAAATATTATTTGGGCTAACCCGCAAAGCCTATAATCTTGAAAACATAACTCTAATATGCACCGTTTAATGACTATAATTTTGTGGTTAGTTCATGAACTTTTTTAAAAAAACAATTTTGTTATGTCTAACTTAGTAAAATATTTTTCAACTTTTATTTTGATATATATTCAAATAAAATATAATAAATTATAGTGAAAAATATAGGAAGATTTAGAATATATTTTTTATTTGAATATATATGGATTGATTGTTATTTAAAAATATATAATACTAAAAATAATTAAGAAACTAAATAGTAAATAACATTCTTTAATGATAAATAAATACTTTTCATATTCTCATCAATAATATTTTTAAGACAATTATATTTTTTCCTATTTCAATTATCTTTTCTTATTTGTAATAGCATAATATGTAATAACTTACAAAACAAAAATCATTTTCAAAAATGTCTTTTTAAATAATATTATAGAGATTTTGTTATTGAACACTACGATTGAACATGGACATTTTCAAAGCACATATAGGAAACACCAATAATTAAAAAAATGCATCAATTGTCCAACAAACAAACAAATCGTAGCCGTAGGTAAGTAGATTTAAAAACTTGAAAGACGAGTTTTTTTTTTTAAGATGTCATTGAGATGTCTTTTTTCTTATAAGATGAGAAGTGTATTTAATGCATAGAATAGGGAGGAAGACAAAAACTTGAAAGATGAGTAATGTGTAGGTCTACCACAAAACATGGTCCATTTTAAAGCTTTGAACAGAGCCCAAGTGTGTGGTTTTTAGCTTTTCAATGTCTTTGGGACCAGAGATACACTGTACGGTACAGTCTGTACCAATCTCCCTTCCCGTCTCTCCAACGCAGCAGACCGGACAATTATTGTCACTTACAATTCAATTTTCTCATATTATAAGTTTCATGAGCAAGATTGACGTATACGTGATCAAAGGTTTTGACTAATAGTCTAATACCCTGCCAAAAACATAACACTAAAATAATTTAATTATTCCAAAATGACGATGTTTCAAAAAGATTTAGAATATTGTAATTTATGTTCTTCCATTTCCTCAAAATTGTGTGAACCTGTGATCTATGTTCATACATTTTCTCATTTCAGAAGATTAATAATAAAAACAGCTCAGTCAGATCCCAAATAATCATGGTCAACTTGTGTTCATTCGTTGAAATTGATATGCCTATACGTTTTTGGCCACTGCATAAATCTAGTGACAGTTAGATCTCAGATTGGTTTGGATTGTGATACTGGTACATGAGTTTGGGTTATATTAAAAAAAAAAAAAAACTATTATCACGAGTGTAACTAGTTCATTGAATATGTTGTCGGTTAATATTCCGTTTGACCGGTATGACTGTTAACTAAAAAATATATACTCCATTAGAGACCCACTTGAAGCGTATAATTTAAAAAAAAAAAAAAATATCCGGCCGGCAACGTAACAGCCACGGCCATATTCTGCCTCTCGCAATCTTGACCGTCCAATTAAGAAGTGGACAAAATGCTGTACACGATGGTCATTTAAAAACTATAAGAACTGTGGCTTTTGTACGTAACACATTACACAACCACACATTAAATTGATGAAATAAAGAATTATATATACGAACCCTTTTGGCCAATAGATAATTCTTATAACTATACAAGATGTTTTCTCGGGTATGGGTATTGCTAGGTTCGAACCATATCAATGGAATGACTCTCTACTCTTGCAGCATTGCTCAACTCACAAACATAAGTTACATAACCTGGTCTTTACGAGATACATATATCATATATATAGTCGATAATAGTGCCATAATCAAGGCTAATTTAACCAAACAAAAACTTAAGAATAATAGTGTTATAATAAATCAGGTTAAAATGAAATGAGCGTTTTGATTTGACTAAATCGATTATCGACCGGTGACTACCGCGAGTGCTCTGTTCAAAGATTTTAAAAATCTAATAATATGTAGTTATGCCATCCCCAAAATAAATATTAAGATCTTAAATTTATTTGTTCTTTTGTATAATAATACATATAAACACTAGTGTTGCAAGCAATAGTACTTACGCCACCCACGACCACGAGAATAATGACCGAATTTTAACTCCATTTTTTCCGTAAATTTCTCCCCCCAAAAAATGGAGTATGAAACTCCAAACACTGTTGACTTTAATTTGTTTATACGAAAGAAAAAACTATGCTTTGTTATGCTAAATCGTAGCTGTGTTCAAAGCAACTTGCTTGAATATTCTAACATAGCCTTTAGAACAGGTAGGCATCGAGTCTTGAAACTCTACGATAACCCGTTGAATCATCATCCCACAACTTCTCTTTAAGTACCGGTAAATCTTGAATGATATATATAACATCCATCGAAGCTCGATCTTATTCAAACTCCAGAACTCTCTAATAAACACAATGGGGTCCGAAAATGGCAGCTTGATCAAAAGAAACACAGAGAAAAGCGAAGACGAGAACGTCGCTTTGATCTTTGGCGTTACGGGGCTCGTGGGTCGGGAGATTGCGAGGAGGCTATTAATGTCAAAATCCAGTTGGAGAATCTACGGCGTTGCGCGAAATCCGGAGATCAATTCCAAGACGAAAATGTACAATTTCATCTCCTGCGATCTGCTTAACGCATCTGAGACCAAACAGAAACTGTCTCCACTACAAGACATCGTGAGTCACGTGTTCTGGGTCACGTGGTCTGGCGAGTATCCATTGGACAGCGACGAGTGCTGTGTCCAGAACAGGACGATGCTGACAAACGCTTTGGACGCGATTCTTCCAAACGCTAAGAGGTTAAAGCATTTCTCGCTCCAAACGGGGATGAAGCATTACGTGTCTCTGGTCGGAGAGACTCTGTCCCGGGGAGATGGTTCTAGTTTGTATTATTACAGCGAGGAGTGTCCGAGAAAGAGCTATGGGAGGAATTTCTACTACGTTTTGGAGGATTCACTGAAGGAGAAGATCTCTGGTGATTCCGTTGTTTGGTCGGTTCAACGACCCGGTTTGCTAATGGGAAGCTCTACAAGAACTCTGTACAATTTCATGGGAAGTCTTTGTGTTTATGGAGCGATATGTAAGTATTTGAATCTTCCTTTTGTGTTTGGAGGGACAAGAGAATGCTGGGAAGAGAGTTACATTGATGGGTCTGATTCGAATCTAGTCGCGGAACAGCATATTTTCGCGGCAACAAGTGGGAGAGTAAGCGAAAAAGGTGAGGCCTTTAACGCGATTAACGGGGTAGGGTTTACTTGGAAGGAGATTTGGGCGAATATCGGGAGGAAACTTGGTGTGCAAGTTAATGAAACGACGATGTTTGATCAAGGTTTTTCGTTTGAAAGAGAGATGGGTAAGAGGAAACATGTGTGGGATGAGATCGTGGTGAAGGAGAGGCTTGTTCGAACAGAGATTGAGGATTTGGCGAATTGGGTTTTCTTGGATGTTCTGTTCAGATGCCCGGTCAAGCTTCTTGGAAGGAGAGAGAAAGTAGATAGGTTTGGGTTTAAGAGGAAATATAGAACCTTAGATTCGATTTTGTATTGGATTGATGTGATGAGAGATGAAAGACTCATTCCTCTGTAAGACAAGTGATTTGTGTTTGCTTTATTGGGAAGATTAGGCATGATTAGCAGCAATGTAAATCACGGTTGTATTTGATCATTAATCCTCCCGTAGGTTTTGTCTGTTTGGGCAACATGTACATTACTCATGATTGAGTTTTTGAATAATGAGTTTTCCACAAATCCTTTTGAGCTAAATCATTAAACCAGAAACCATGAGTAAGTAGGTCAAATAGATTGTCGATATGTGAAAGTATTCACAAATATAATAATATGGAAGTAGTGGCAGACCATACTTCAAAGTTCAAACAACAAGATGATTGGCTGGAGTCATTTTTTAAAAGTTTTGATACATAAACAATACAGATCAGTTTTGGCTGTCAAGATGACGTAGAGTGAAACTTTTCATTCCCTGTTCCCAGTCTCATCACTCCAACAAGAAAAAGAAAACAGGGCAGAGCAAAAACAGAAGAGAAGATTCGAGGTCGATGTATTCTCATTCTTACTGCCATTCATACTTTAGATACACCAAAAAGAAAGTACAACAAAAGCCGATCACCCACCTTAAAAAGAGAGAACCAAAATCACCAGCCAAAGGCAAGACATGGCATGCTACTAAAACAGAGTATGTACAAGATAACCTACAAAAAGAAAAACAGAGTAAAACTGAGTTAGTTATAGAGACCACCTTTCTTCATCTTAAGTTTTTGTCTTGCGAGTAGACTTGGTTGTTTTTGCTTGAGACTTGTTGACTTTAATGTTTTTGCCTTTAGAGCTAAACATGTCGTCGTCATCGTCATCTTCATCATCGCTGCAACGCTTTTGCTTTTTTCCTTTCTTCTTGCTGTCACCATAACATATAATAATCTTCTTATCCTTCTTCTCCTCAACCAATTCTGTTTTCTCTTGTGGCCGCCAAATGAACAGCGACCTGCAAAACCAGATTTTAAAACCAACTCCACACCATGACAAGTCATCAAAACCATTTCCACTAATGGTTATTCTTATATCTATTGGATATGAACTTTCAAACCTCGAACTTCCAGAAGCTAAAACATCATCGCGCGGATGCAATTTGTTGACTGGAGTAATAGTTGTGATGTTTGGATCCATAACCTCTGCAACCAGTTGTCCATTGCTTGAATCAATGAAATCTATTGGGTGAAGAGCAGCTCCGTTGTAGTTTTCACTAATGTAACGACCAACCACAATGAGTGACTCCGAGGTATCCTGCAAATGAACAAATGACAAATGCTATAAAAAGGGTAATTGATGAGAAAGGAAACCTCATAGAGAGAGAGAGAGAGAGAGAGAGAAGTAAAAGTAATAAACCTTGGGATCCCATTCAGCTTTGAATGGCGTCAAATGCCTATTAAAATCATGGCTATGAACAATCTCTCGGCTTGGCAAATCCAAGTTCCCAAAGATAGAGTCCCATATTCGAATACGGTTGTCCTGAGACGTCGTGAGGATTTTTGTGCCTGATGATGGAGAGAAATAAGCAGAGTTGACTACTCGTTTGTGTGCAAGATCATTAAGAGAAGCTCCAGGTTGTAGTTTACGCATATCCCAGATGCGTGCCTGAAACCATAACCAAGCGAATCTATTAGTGAACAAGCTCCGTCAAAATTCAGAAAATCAACTACACTAGTCCAAATTGATGTCGAAACAATATCAGACCAGAAAGCATGATCTTAAGTTCTCTTTGATAGACTTACAAAATGATCGTTCCCACAACTGAGAAGAAGCTCAGGCTGAACAGGGTTGCAGTCAAGACCAACAACTTTGCTTCCTTGCTTGTGTATCAAAATTGGCTCACCCGTTCTGTTATTGGAACGGTGGTCGATCCTTTTGCACAAAACATCACGAGAAATTAAGTCTGGCGTTCATTTGAACGATATCAAAGAGGCTCGTCTACAAACAGTTTAAGGAGATGAAATCACTTACATGTGTAGAAATCCAAAATTATCAGCAACTAGCACTACACCTTTCTCCGAGTTTATATCCATACCATACAGCATTTTCCAACTACTTGAGCCCTATAAACAGATGATACGATCTGTCATATCATCAGAATGGTGCAGAGAAAAAAAATCAGAGAAAAGAGGCGATGATGTGACCTGCCATCCGTCGGGGTTAAGATTCAACAAAGTTGATGAAGTTCCAATTTCCAGGTCAGTATAACCAATTGTGCCATCAGATGATGCAGAATAAACCATGTCATCATTTGTGGGACTAAACCTGAGATAACAACGAAAGCAGAGAAATTTGATTCAACAAAAGGCATGAGATTTTGTTTCCAGATATAGACACCTAAATGCAGTAGTTAAATCACAACAGGTTCAGTGAGATTGAGAGCCAAATTTATAACTTACCGCATATTATTAACCTGTACAGAGTGTATGTCTCCGTACACACTCTTCTCATACACTTTAGCAAAATCCCAGACTCCAATTTGCCCTTTCTTTCAGATTGTGAACCATATGACCAGCAGAAACGATAAGAAACACAATTAGAAAATAGAGGCAGAACTTTCGTATCATATGAATGTTGTTCAGTTCTAAAACCTTATCTCCGGAGAGAAGAATGTTGTTCCTTGTTGGATGGAACTCCAAACACGTAACACGTCTACTGTGGTATCGAATAACTGCACAATGCACTTGATCCGGGATCACATATGGTGGTTTAATCTGTACAAAAAGAGAAAGAAAAGAGAACTCCATATGCTCCAGTCAATAAATCTCATCAGGCGTCAGATTACAACATCATACAAGAAGTCTTACAGGTGGAATTCTCGGTTGGAGTTGACGCTTGAACACAAAGTCTATAGGGTTCTTTGTATTCCTAAGAGAAGTTGGGAGTATTCCGTGGTCAGTAACCACTCTATGGGGACATGACATTGTGGTGTGGCCTTCAATTGGTGGTGCAGTCAAAAGCAAAAATATTGAGTAAATTAACATCATGTCCATTCATTACCATATAAGCTTGAGCAAGTATCGATTAATAAATTGCGGATTTTTACCAGGCATTTTGCATAAGAAGCAAGGTTTCATAGGACAATCGATATACGTTGCTCCTTTAAATCCAGCTTCATGACCAGGCTGTTTACAGACCTATAAATCCAACATGAACAACAACAACAACAAAAGAAACAGAATTAAACACTCAAAGACAAACACCAAAATCCTCTGTCTCAGCATCCAAGTGAGGAACCCTAAGAAACAACGAGGTGAAAGTCAGGCACTTCTTATTAAATCCACAAACTTTGATTCCTATGAATTGAAATTGGGCACTCACTATACAGTGGGATACTTCGAACATGTTTTAAAATAGAAATCAAAATCCAAAGTCATTATTCCGTAAAGGTTACCCAGAACTAGAAGGGGAATCGTAAACCAGAGAAGAACTCAACAAACTCAAAAATGAAAGCCGCTAAAACGTCGCATTAGAAAAGTTAGGGTTTCTCCAAAGAGCGTTACTTTGCAAACTTTCTTAAGCTTAACGGTAATGGGTGCTTTCCCTTTCGCTTTATTCTTCTCCAATTCAATTTTCCCTCCATTTTTTACCGCTTCGTCTTCTTCCTCCAACTCCGACAAAGGGTAATTTCCTTCTTCTTCTTTCTCTTCTGACGAACTTAACTCGGAATCGGTATCTCTAGCAATGACGATTTCTGGCTCCTTTTGTCTTCTGTTCCTCGTTGAGCCCATAATCGGTAAAAACTAAAAATCTAAGGACACAACAAAAGGAAGTGAATACAAATCAAACTGTTTTGTTTCTTTTTGGGTTCGATGACGACGTTTAGCCGGCGCAAATTGAAGCCGGTCAGGTCGGCGAACGGTTAAATTGATTTTACGCTGAAAAAACACTTCGTTACCCCCCCCCCCCCCCATTTAATTGACCATTATACCCATCCTCTTCGGGATTCATCAACTCCCTATCCATAGGGTATTTTTGGTATTTAAGTAAAGGTATCGTGGCGGGAGAAGTTAAGTCGTGGCGAAATACAGGCCGGAAGGAAAACCTCACTCGGCTCAAGTGCAATTGCGGAGATGGGCCCTTTGATTCAGATCACTAATGGGCTCTGGACCCAATTTTCTTTCATGTCATAAATAAAACTGATTGCAAAGTTTGTGCTACATTTATTTGCTGCTAGGAATTTTTTAGTTGGACTTCTGGTGAGAGTTTTGGTATTTTTATGCATTTCTTTTTGTTTTTTTTTGTTTTTTTAATAAACCCTATCCGGTCAGTTTCGGTAGGAACGCACCAAGCCACCAAAGTGCTACAGATTAGACTTCTCCCGTGGGTTTAACAGTTCAACGGACCATGAGATCCATTGCATTTCTTTTTGGTTTATTAATGTTAATTGTTCGAAAAACAAAATTAATGTTAGTTATTGTCGGATTTGCATTTCTTTTTAACTTTATAACATAATAAAATTGGAAAAATTAGGAGACGTGGACGAATAGGAACTTATATAAACCACACAAAAAGGAAAAAGAATTTGGAGCTTCAAACTTTTAACGATAAATTTAGTTTGTGGCGCTCAATTTCGAAATAAGCATCATCGCCTTCGACAGAGACAAAACACGACGTCGTTTTCAATCCCTCACCAGAACCATCTATGGAGGCGGTTGGTTCCATCTTCTCAGCTTTAATACAATACAATGCTTCCTCTTACTAACCACAAAGCCTTGAGTAATCGATTCTCAAGATGCTATCCTTGCGCGTTCCTGCTCCTACATCCTTCCATTTCCGGCGGTTAGAGCGGCGATGGCGGTTAGGTAGAGATTGCTTTCTCTCTTTCTCGCCGGGTTTTTCGGAGAATCGTCGAGGAATCGGAGTCAGATCTGAGGTGGCGCCGTTTACCGCAGCGGAGGAAGAAACTCTGCCGGAGGGACTCCAGCCAGTGCTGATGCCGAAGCACGTGGCGGTTATAATGGACGGAAACGGAAGATGGGCGAAGAATAGAGGTCTTCAAGCTTGGGATGGTCACAGAGCCGGCGTTGAAGCTTTAAGAGAGATCGTTGAGCTTTGCGGTAAATGGGGAATTCAAGTGCTCACAGTTTTCGCCTTCTCTACCGATAATTGGATTAGACCCAAGGCAAGACCGTAATTTCAAATTACTGCTTGATTTGAGTTCTTTGATTCTGATGGTTGATTTCTCTGCAGATCGAGATTGATTTCTTGTTGAGTTTATTCGAGAGAACGCTCAAATCAGAGCTTGAGACCTTAGCGAAGTAAGTATGGTGTAATCGTAGCGTCAAGATTTTTTGTTTGTGGTAAATTATGTCTCAAAAGCTAATCTTTGAGTGTAGGAACAATGTTCGGATATCGATCATTGGAGATTCATCCAAACTTCCAAAATCTCTTCTCAAAGTCATAAACGAAGTGGAGGAAGTCACAAAGAACAACACCAGGCTTCAGCTAATCGTAGCCGTTGGTTACAGCGGGAAATACGATGTTCTACAAGCGTGTAGAGGCATCGCGCAGAGAGTGAAAGATGGTGAGATCGAAGTTGAGGAGATAGACGAGAGGCTGATCGAGCAAGAACTCGAGACCAACTGCACCGAGTTTCCTTACCCGGATCTACTTATAAGAACGAGCGGTGAGCTGAGAGTGAGTAACTTCTTGTTGTGGCAATTGGCTTACACAGAGCTCTTCTTTGCTCAAGAGCTTTGGCCTGATTTTGGGAGGAGCGGTTTTATCGAAGCCTTGATGTCGTTTCAGCAGAGGCAGCGACGCTTTGGTGGTCGAAAATCTTGAGTTTTTTTTTGTTTGCAACAAACAAATTGATCTAATAAAAACTGTATATGATTTCTAGCAATGGATGTGTTATACCTCAAGAACTAGGCTTTTGAGATATCGCAGTTTCTTGGTTACTAACAACTGATACATGCATACGAGAGTCAAGGAACAAGAAATACATCAGGGATTTATTCAAACAAAACTCGATTAACAGACGCAAAGTTACAACACTGCAATGATCTCTGAAATTAGGGCAAGTAGTTTGATAGAAAAGCCGGATGAACAGAACAAAACGGAACAGGAAATGAGAATCAAATGTGGATCAAACCCTGCAGCCAAATCGTCTTTCCCTGCGCTGATATGATGCCAGGGCCTCTAGAAGCTTATCCTTATTGAAATCTGGCCAAAGGACTGGCGAGAAGAAGAGCTCGGTATAAGCGAGTTGCCACAAGAAGAAGTTACTAATCCTCTGTTCTCCACTAGTCCTAATCAATAGATCAGGACTTGGAAACTCGGTACAATTTGTCAGGAGCTCTCTCTCGATCAATGTCTCGTCTACATCTTCCTCTCGGATCAACCCTTTTTCTGATTTCTTCACAATACTCTTGCATGCGCGCAAGATGTCGAATCTCCCGCTGTAATCTATTGCCAAGATGAGATGCTTCTTCTTGTAGCTTTTCGTAGCTTCCTCTATCTCGTGGATTGTTTGGAGGAGAGATTCTGGGATCTTCGTTTGATTCCCGATAACAGAAACTCGAGTTGCCTCTCTGAAACAACAAGGTCTTGGTTTTATAAAAGAAAAAAAAAAACAGGATCTTGGTGATAAATGAGCTAAGAGCGAGCCGATCATATGCTTATATAAAAGCTCAATCGAATTGAATCAATACCTTTGGAAATCGATCTTGGACTTGAGGTAGTGTTGGAGCAAAGACATTAAGCACTTCACCTCAGTCTTAATAATATCCAAAATTTTTGTTAGAGTCAATAACCATAATTGTATGAGAATGTAAGCTACTATGACTCTTAAAATTCACACCTCGGGTCTTCCCCAATTCTCTGTAGAGAAAGCAAAAGCTGAGACAGTATGAATCCCTAGTTTGAAGCAGAGCTCAGTGAACTCTATAAGCCGTTTAGCTCCGGCCTCGTGGCCTTGTGACGTCATCAATCCGGCCTGTTTGGCCCATCTCCGGTTTCCGTCCATTATCACTGCCACGTGTCTCGGCATCAGCTCTCTCCGAAGCCCTGTAGGTAGCTCCTCCTCTCCGACCACATAAGTTCTCTCGTCACTACACAAACACACAAAAACCAAAACTAAGTCATGAACATTTAGCATGATAGATTTTAACCTAAAACATCAATATTCTTTACATTTCATTTTCTGGCGTGCCATCTTTTAAACAAAACAGAGAAGAGACAGAACGAAACAGAGTAAAGACAGTATTGTATGGATTATAGCTCTGCTTTCTTTTAACTGAAGTCTGTGTGCGAAAATCTTAGGCGCACATTGTCTATCTGACAATTTTGGAAACATTGCCAGAAGTGAAGTTACTTAATATTCAAATCGTTGTATTTTTCTTCTACTAAGCAAACACAAGTTAGCATTGGTCACTCTGTTTTTCTTTGCCTTTTAGGAGAAAGTAAAACGATTAATCTCTCTGGCTTTAGTAGATGATTATCATTCAATGAAGTTTTCGGTGTGATTGTGCACTGAATCTTATCAAACCCCTTTTTGGGACTAAAATCTAATATTCACAAATAAATGATGAGAGAAAATCTTGAAAACTTTTCAAGTGCACTGTACTATCCAACAAATAAGTCTTGTTGCAAATAAAATAATTAATACTATATTTATTTAGAAAACTATTTTGGTTAAACTTTATGAATATTCCCTCTTAGTGACTCTCCCCGTGCCCGAGAACATCAACAACGACCGATCCTTTTCGGCTTTTCGTCACTAGCTTACCACACACTCATGCACACTTGTAACCTTATGAATATTGTCTCCTTATAATAACACATAGTGGTTTACTATTGCACTAGGACATAGTTGGCTAATGCAAAAGCTCTAGGACGGTTGTAGATTTTATGACTAATCTTAACTTTTAAATTTGAGTTAAGAGACTAATATAGAGGCATAACTACTAAAAGTATGATTAGAAAAAGAAAACTACCGTTTCTCGTTGTGATCATCGTCTTGAGAAGCTGGGATTTTGATAAGTTTTAGCAAGGAAAGAGGGAAGCATATATGGCTTGTAATGAAAATACAAGGGATGAGAAATAGACGAAAAAGGAGAGAAAAAAAAGAAGAGAGAAGAGACGACATTTTTTTTTTTTTTTTTACAATATTGAGAGAGACATGATTGTTCGAGTATTGAAGCTTTCTCTCATATAAAGATTTCGAAGATTGTTCTCTCTACTACGCTAAGACAGGTCATCCGTATTAAACTCGTACGTGGAGAAACTTGAAAACCATTTTGAATGTTTAATCACTAAGGATCTATATCGTCTGTGACTCATATGTTTTCTGTTTATACTATTAATAATTAAATTGTGGTCTTTACATCTATAGGTCAAGACTCCTAATCATAATACATCACTGTTGACAAATGGACACGCGTTACCACTTACCAGTCCCTCCCAAGAGCACTGATGATGTAATTGATCGAACTCGGTCTGGTAAATTCAAAAATTGATATATTTTATAATTGGTTAGTTGACTTGTTGAACTAACTCCACTTTTTTTGTTTTTTTTCTGTATTTTGTAACTTAGGTTTAATTAAATCAGCATAACACCCACAAATTCTTTAAAATACCATATTTTATGATCTGCATTAAAAATATCATAATTTTTAATTTCAAAAATTGCACCATTTTTCGTAAGATACAATTCGAAAAATACTTTTCTTAAAATACCACTTTTATGATACTACTTTTTAAAAATACCACTAAGAAAAAAGCTTTTGAAAAATATAATTTCTATATATTAGTTTTAAAATGTTTATAAACTTTCTTCATTTTATAAATTAGTTTATAAAAGTTTGTATACTTTTTACATTTTCATTTACTACCTTATAAAGCCTTATTGAAATTTTACTTACAAATCCTTATAAAATTTTTACAAAACATTATAAAATGTTTTATAAAATATGACGTTTCTTATAAAACTTTATAAAATTTTATAAATAATTTTTATAACCTGATTTTTAAACGATAATAATTTTATAAATGATTTATAAACACATATAAAATGGTATTTTTGAAAATAGACAACAAATATATGTATTTTTAAAAATCGGTATCATAAAAATAGTATTTTTAAAATATCTATGATATCTTTCTACAATCGATTTATAATTTCTTTCAGTACATTTTTTAATATTTAGTATATTTTTTTTAATTTGTGGTTTTTTTAATATACACTAAAACTCATAAAGTGGTGTTTAGAACAATTTAACTTTAGATTTAAACACCTTCCAATTAAATTATTTACCTACTTATTTAGACTTTTCCCCCTTCTAGTAATGAATTCTCGTAATATTAATACGGTATTCAAAACGAGACGCAAGTTTGTCAACTTGAACGTGATTAATTTATCTAATTTTTTCTAACCTAGCTTTTATCTTCTTTTTTTTCCAGCTTCTCTAGGCTTTGAGGCTTTGAGGCTTTGAGGCTTTGAGCCTTTGAGAACCCACGTGATTGGTTTCTTGTGTCACAAGATATCATTTTCGATAACAAACTGATGCACACGTACGTGAAGCAGAGAAGAATAAACGCCACACATAAAATATATATGGTCTTTCATTCGTAGTATCAAATCTTACTAGATATACGACAATACAATTATTTATGCAACCAAAACATAGTAGTTTGATAGAAAAAGTAAGATGAACAGAACATAGGACACATATAGAAACAGAAAACAGAAAGAAACATAACATAGAATCAAATGCGGATCAAACCCGGCAGCCAAAATCGTCTTTCCCTGCGCTGAAAGGAAACCATAGCCTCAAGAACTCCAATTTATAATAAAATTTTAGTATGTGCTTTGCGCACACAAAACTGTAAATTTAAAAGAATAATTAAAAATGAATAATATGAAGGTTGTTAAGTACTCAAATTGGTAAACTAAAATAAACTTCAAATTGCTAAGGAATCGTGGGTCTATGATAATAAGAAAATTAAAAAAACAAAAAAACAAAAAAAGTTGAAAGAGTAGCAAGTAGCAACCGTTGATTAAGTCTTCGTTGTCGTGAAAGACGACTTCATTCTTCAACTGCTCCTCCAACATTCTCTTCCTTCTTTCAGGAAAAAACACCAGAAGCAAAGAAATCTCCTTATGAGTTCCGATGGACGGTGGAGATTCAATCTCCGAACAGCATTCTCAATCATTTTCCTCACTTTTCTTCCTCTGAATCTCAACACCCAAGGTACTTTCTTCCATCCTCATCTCTCTATACTAATCTTCTGTTCTCCACTTGTCCTAATCAATAGATCAGGACTATAATACCTGGTACACGTGGTCAGGAGCTCTCTCTCTCTCGAACAACGTCTCGTCCACGTCTTCCTCTCGGATCAATCCTTTTTCTGATTTCTTCACAATGCTCTTGCAAGCGCGCAAGATGTCGAATCTTCCGCTGTAATCTATGGCCAAGATGAGATGCTTCTTCTTGTAGCTCTTTGTAGCTTCCTCTGTCTCTTTGATTGTTCTGAGGAGAGATTCAGGGATCTTTGCAAGATTCCCGATAACGGAAACTCGGATTTCCTCGCTGAAACAAACAAGATTCTTGGTAAGAAAATGAGCATATGAGAAGCTCTACTACATTAAAATTATCTTACTCGTATTATATATACACCTTTGGAAAATTGGATCTTTGACTTGAGGTATTGTTGGAACAAAGACATTAAGCATATAACTTCAATATGAGTAATCAAGTTGTTAGAGATAATAATATTGAAAAATTTCAGAATGATTAAAATAATTTGTATGTTAATGTCACACTTTGTGTCTTCCCCAATTCTCAGTGCATGGAGAAAGCAAAAAGCTGAGACAGTATTTATCCCTAGTTTGATGCAGAGCTCAGCTAACTCTATACGCCGTTTAGCTCCGGCCGCGTGACATCATCAGTTCGGCCTGTTTGGCCCATCTCCGGTTTCCGTCCATTATCACTGCCACGTGTCTTCGCATCAGCTCTCTTAGAAGCCCTCTAGGTAGCTCCTCCTCTCCGACCACATATTTGTTCCCTCGTCACTACAAAATATAAAACCGAAGCTAAGTCATGAACATTTTGTCGAGTTTAACTACGAAAACAAAAATTTAACGTCTCGTTTCTACCTTTGATGGATTCTTTAGGAGGAAAGCATGGTCGGAGACAAGGAAGTAGAAGAAGAGATATAAGAGACAGGAAGAAACAGAGCAGAGGCAACATTATAGATTATGTGAAGAGTAAGTGTTCACAAAAGCTCGGTTTGTTTTTGGATTATAGAATGTGTGAATATCTTCTTCTTTTTTTGAGAAAGGGCTAGAATGTGAGAATATCTTATGAATAAGTTTTAATGACTGGCAACTAGATGCCTAGAGTTATGGAGACCCGAGGCGGTATATAAAAAAATTACTTTTGCTAAAATAATAACCATCGTTATTCCAAATAAATATAAAACTATAGTAAAAATTTAGTGTAAGTTTAATGTATTGCTGTCACAAAAAAAGGTTTAATGTATTAATGGTGAAGTGATCGTGAGTGTGATGTGCGAAGAAGATAAATGGGTTAGTTACACTATTTTTACTGTATCTTAGTTTTTAATGTTAATTTATAATTTATTTTTAAGCCTCTAAAAACATTATGTTTATATATTTGACACTAATATTACATAATCAGAAAAATTTAGGCATAATCTTTTTTTTTAAATAGGGGCCCGTAGGCCAAAGTTTCTAATTTCCTTACATAGGCACGGCCCTGCTGGCAAGTTAGGTGAAATAGAGCAAGTTAAAAGATTAGTAATCTCTTTGAATTAAGTACACCAATCATAAAATCTAAACATATACATTTACATTCACTTTTTACGTTTATATGTTTTAAAATGATATGGTTTTTACTTTTGTTAATTAAAAGGATATGGTTACTTATAAGTTAATTACAACATGTAAGATAACGTTTTTATGCTGTAAAAAAAAGACAGACGGTCTATAAAAATAACATTTAAAAGCTACAAACACAAATTCGAAAACCTCCATATGATGTTTAATAGAAAAAAAATAAAAATCAAAAGCAAATTAGCATTTTTAACTTATAGAAACGTAAAAACAAACACAAATATTTAGGTTTGAAACAATCGGACCACTACTTCTGCGCGCATTACTTGAACAATTTATTTGTGAGACATAAAATTCAAAGTTTAAATTCGTCTACCAAACCGCCTCTGCCTTTGCAGATACCAAGTCAAGGCATCAAGATACTCAGCCTCACCGAAGTCAGGCCATAAAACATTAGGAAAGTAGAGCTCAGTGTAAGCAGATTGCCACAAGAAGAAATTACTGATCCTTTGCTCTCCGCTCGTTCTGATCAATAGGTCAGGGTTTGGGAACTCACTACACTTTGTCATCAACTCTTTCTCCATCGCCGTCTCGTCTATGTCCTCAACTTGAATCAGCCCATTTTTTGCCTTTTCCGCAAGATTTTTGCACGCTTGTAAGATATCAAATCTTCCACTATAGTCTATCGCTATAATGAGAGTCTTCCCTTTGTAGCTCTTTGTAGCTTTTTCTGCCTCTCGTATCAAACCTAGGAGCGACTCGGGGATTTTCTCCCGGTTCCCGATAACCGAGATCTTGATTTTATCTCTGAAAAAGAAATGAAAAAATTAAATTATATATAATGTGCTTCAACAAAAAAAGGATCAAAACAACATGTTGGGTACCTTCGAATGGAAGGCATCTCAGTCTTTAAGTATTTTGCAAACAAGGCCATCAAGTAGTTAACTTCATCCTGGTCAAAGAAAAGAAAAGCCGAATCACAACGATAGAAATATAAGAAAATATCTTGAAATGTTTTGGAAACATAAGAATCTTTAAAAAAAAATTTAATTTTATAATCACCTTGGGTCTTGCCCAATTTTCAGTGGAGAAAGCAAAGAGTGAAACTGTGTTTATCCCCATTGCGAAACAGTTCTTAGCATTCTCCGCGAGTGTTCTTGCTCCAGCTTCGTGACCTTCCGCTGTCCCGAGTCCTCGCTTCTCCGCCCAACGTCTGTTTCCGTCCAATATAATTGCCACATGCTTTGGCATTCTCCCTCGTTTCTCTTTTTCTCCCATCGTACCACTACAAATTAGTAACCAAACAAAAAAAGTTTTGAGACTTTCATTTAACAAGCTGCATATCTTGGCTTCAAATCGTTGCAATATCATACGAAGCTAGAGAAACAAAACGTACTAGACAAGATAGTGAAAAAGTGTACTGTCATTTTATCTACGCTCCGTTTCGTACACTGTAACCATTCGGAGCCCTAATAGAAAGTTGTAAACCTATATATATATATNCAAATAAATAGTTTTGCTTGGTTGGTTTGTTGGAACGGACATACATCACTACTATGAAATTCACGTGTGGTTTTAGAATCCGTGATTAGTTAATTTCACATCAGACGATATTCATAAGACCTTTCAAATTGCCAAAAATAAAAATATAATTAAGGAGCTTAACAAGCGAAAACTATGATTAACATAAGCAGCCTATACCGTTTACCGTTCCTCTCTTCCTCATCATCGTATCGAGAAGCTGCGATTTTGATGAATCGGAGGATAATTTTCAAGGAGAGAGGAACTTTTAGTCGCCGAGAGATGAAGAGACCAGGGATGAGAATAAGAGCAAGAAAAGTCAAAACAACAGAGAGTAGAGACACCATTATCTTTTGTCTTTGCTTCAATATATTTGTTCGAATTGGAAGACTCGTCTATCTACTTTATAAAGAGCTTCGGGTTCAAAGACGCACATGATCGATGGAACCTTTTCTCTCTCACTCGCTCTCTGTCCCTCCATGATGCTACGCAAAGACAGATCATATGTATTTAAGGTTGATATGATCTTACGACACTTGAATTTTACAAAATGGTTTCATCACGTGATTTCCTTATTAAATTAAGACATATTTATATAATTATATATGAGTTCAGATTTTGACTTTTAGATCAATAACACTTTTACATTACATCAATGAAGTCTCATAAAGTATTCAAAACTTGGTATCCCAAAAGATACTAACTGTGGTACTATAAGTATGATCTTAACATTAATTAATGTCGAAGCTAGCTAGTCGTATCGATATAGTCATGCTCTCACATTTTGTTCGCATGCATGATGCATATAGTTTTTTCTTCCCTCCATTAATAAGGATAATCAACAAACTGAGAGTGTACACTTCAAAAGAAGGGTCGCTTAATGATTTTGAATACGACATATATGTCGCCGCCTGAATATATAACCTATATATGTTTTATTTATCTAATATATAAATTCTTTCGATTTCTTTGACAAAAAGATAGATATGAATATGACATGTGACAAAATTAAGTTTATTAGTACATATCATATTTAATTTTAATTTTGATATGCGTTACTGTAATATTTTATGTAATTTAAACTTTAATATTTTTTTTATTATAAGCTACCGTACTTAGGTTTTAGCTTAAAGGAAAAATGTTATAAGTTTAGACAAGCAAATAAATGGAAAAGTGAAAATGCAAAAGTTTTTACAATTTTGCGGTTTACCAATCAAAATTAAAATGTTTTTTTTTTGTAACTGGAAAAAAAAAATCAAAATTCTTTAAAGATAAATTTCTTGACATGTAGTAGTCTTAAAATATCGGTGTAGTAGATTTTAGCATGAATAAATTTTATTTTTGATGGTACCTTGTCCCTTTATATATATATAAACTCTAGACCTCTAAGAGTAACCGTACCCAACCCAAGTGATGATGACGGACTAGATAGTTACCGGGTTATAAATATTGCCATGTAACTAAACATCAAGTTGTCTATATTTTTGTGGAGTCGGGGACCAAAAAAATAAAAAAATAGAAGAAAATGTTTGGTTACACGATTCTCCTAGACTGATGCTAAATGATATGTCCAAATTAAATAACATGAAACAATAAGTGACTCGTTTAAACTACTATATAATGCAATAAATTCAGACAATTTGCAACATCATTGCTGGCATATTGACAGTATTAATTGAAATCTACTGCATCAATCCTTATCCAACCTTTTTACTTGGTCCAATGCAATAAGGACATATGTACAATTTTTGGACCTCAAAACTCATACAATAACTTTTTCTAGTTCAGTTGGAGTGGAACCGCCTAATATTTTATTTTTATTTTTATTTTTATAAATATCTGAATATAGAAATCGACATTACACACCGTTCATATGTCTGTAGATGGCTTTGGACGAGTCTACAAGTGTCCGTGTGTAAGTGTTATTGATCCTCTTTGGAGTGTCCCCAATTAAAAGTCAATGTATCTATACTTTGAGCCTAGTTCATCTCGATTGCATCAGTTATTTAGGTTGGTCGTGGTGGCTTTGTTACTGTGCTATGTTCTTCGTCGATCATGTATTCCTTTCTGTCCGTTCTGATGTCGATTTGTGCTTGGTTTAGTGCCTTTGTTGGGTCTTCAAGTATGAAAGATCGCTTCAGTTATGTTCTTTTCGAGGCTCATGATTTTTCGGCTCAGCTTTGGGGTCTTCAGTTTCTTTGGGTTTGGTCATGGGAGCGTTTCGATCTAGCTGTTCAACTTTAGTAATTATGGTTCATTTGCATTTCTCCATCCTTCCTCTGTTTTTTGTATGTTGGGTCTAATTTGTGTTTTTCTTAGTTGAGTATGTGTTTCCTAATTTGGCTTAGTGTTTGGCCTTTAGGTTTTGTGTAATTCCATGTTTGGTTGGCTCTCTCTTTTAGGCTTTAATTTTCGGGAGTTTTATGAACTCGTCGGTTTAGTTTCCGGAAAGTTTTTATCTTTGTCGGTTTTCTACTTTTCAAGGTTTGATTAATAAAAATTCATAGATGACAAAAAAAGAAAAAAAAAAGAAATCGACGTTACATTACATTCTTAATTTTTTTTATACGTATAGAACTGATATCATCTTCCAATCAAGTTTTCTCACATCTCAGCAATGGAAAACAATTAAACCTTATAATAGCACACCAGATGTCAATGTATATTAGAGAAATACCAATAACTAGTAACATATAATCCTAAAATTAGTTTTCCAAAAACACAACTGTTAAACGACACTGTATAGACAAAATAAGACGATTCAACCCCTATAGCAGATAGCCGCGAATATGGTAATGATCAGGAGAGAGAAACAAATTTCCCCAAAAAGCTTCCATTGTGTCGGAGGTTGAAGATTTTTTTCTTGGATTTTCCGCTCAATATTTTAAAAATTGGAGAGAGAAACCTTCTAAACTAACAAAGAGTCACGACCAGACAATAATTCATAGGGCTTTCTGTTTCTTCTATCTTTCAAATCACTCTCAAACCAACATTTGAGAGCAAAGTTTACATTTTTTGACACAACCTCTAAAGCGATTCTTCGATAGTCCGCCGTAATCGTTGATTCCAAGTGGCCGGTCATCAACCGCAACTAAGATACATTGTAATCTCATCATCGTCTACAAGGTTAAGTCCAATGTTCTTAAATTTTCTAATCTTTGTTATCGGTGAAAGAGAGTAACATCATCAAATCATTGATTTCACATTTTGAAATCTCATGTAAGAGTTGAGGTTTCTCCATTATTCTCCACTCACTAACGAATCCCCTTGTTTTATTATGTATATGACGGAACTTGAACAAATCATCGATGTCATAATATAAGCCGTTTTAGACATTCAAGAAGATCCCTCAACAAATGTCGATGAAGCAAGCGACTCATACAAAGATCTTGCATCGGCATAGAATCAACGAATCCCTCTGAAATTAAACCAAGCCATAGCCATCGACAAAGAAGGAGAGGTATGATATATGTTAATTTTCAATTATTAGTAGTAGCAAAGTTAATTATCATTTTATCTTGAGATTCCTTCTAACAAAAATGTAGCGATAACTTTGAGAGCTCATTTCTACGAACATATGAATATATGTTATTTTCGTTATTTAGAAACAAGGGGACTTGTTAACATTTAAAAGTTGTTGGTGGTTAACTCAACAACATTAGAGTTATACTATTTCGTGTATTGTAATGCCACAAGTGTTCTTATCTATATTATTTACTTGTTCATCCGTAGGTTCATGTGGACCCAATCATATTCCCGGATATTCCGTTTGACCATGATGAAGAAGATCTATCGTGGACGAACGATGAAGCCGACCTGAAAGTGGATAAACAATCTCTCCACGCCTATGAGTTGAGTCATAGAGTTATTACTCATCATAAAATGAGCATAATCCAAGACCTTGTAGTTGCACTTGAAGACGATGAGGTCGAATTCATTAGGGATTCTCCTCTTGGCACACTTTTGGATATACCTTCGAAATAGATTCATTCTTGAAATTGAAAAATAAGGGTAATTTATTTGCATGTATTTAACGAATTTTTTGCGCGTTTGTTAACGCTGTATAGTTGTCATTCCTCTAAACGTGTTGGCGTGTTAACACTTTCTGACCCCACATCTCTTGTTAACTTAACTCGTTAACAATGTTATACGTTCACAATACAATTTGGGGTATGTGTCACCAATGTACAAACTTGGGGGCTAATTTATGGAGAGTAAAATACCGTTTTATATCGTTAACAAATCAAGTTAATATGTAACATTGTTAACAATTGAAGCTAACGTATAATATCGTTAACGTATAGTATCATTAACTTACCATGGATTATATTGTGAAGTTGCAATGAGGTTTGTCAATTCAACAAGTCAATTGTCATGTTAATAGGATCATGGGACATGAAAACCGTTAACATAATTAACAAATTTCTAGCGACAAAAGCACCGGCGAGCGTCAGCTGCAGAGCGCTATCAACGATCGATGGAGGTTCAATAGGGATTCGAAGGGAGTCATCATCCACAACGACCTTATCGATTGCCTCTACATCACGAACCATCGAAACTGTTTGCTACATAACATTACCCCTTTGCTCCCCATGATCAGATTCGTTCATTACAAGTCCTCCATGGAAATACCGCCATAGCTGAGGCAAATCAATGGACATTGGTCCTTGGCCTGAACCGGAGCCGTTGTCACCTTACACATGCAACATATATGTAAGTTAATAAATTAGTACTGGCAATATACTATCACATACTTAGGTTAAAGGAGCGATACATACGTAGTACTGTTATAGGAGACGGGTTAACACTTCTTGTTATCTCGGTATCTGGACAACATACAAATATAGGATAACTCCGCATTAAATATGAATACTGTAAACACTTCTCAACACTCTGAATAGAAACTAACCCAAATCCATTGTTGGTGGGATAACACTTCTTGTTGTCCCGGATGAATTACCTACATAACAACAAAATTAGCTTTTACTAGCGGTTAACTGTTTAAACAGTCTAACCTTCTCAAAATTTTGAGTAGAAACTAATCTAAACCAGTTGTTGGCGGGATAACACATATGGGTAGCGTGTTATCTGAGTTATGTAGACAACAAAAGAAATAACAGTTAACTACACTTCAATTATTTGCACTGTAAACACTCTGAATAGAAACTAACCCAAATCCATTGTTGGCGGGATAACACTTCTTGTTGTCCCGGATGAATTACCTACAGAACAACAGAATTAGCCTTTACTAGTGGTTAACTGTTTAAACAGTCCGATCTTCTCAACATTTTGAGTAGAAACAAACCTAAACCAGTTGTTGGCGTGATAACACATCTGGTTAGCGTGTTACCTGAGTTATGTAGACAACAAAAGAAATAACAGTTAACTACACTTCTAATATTTGCACTGTAAACCCTTTTCAATTTTTCGAATAGGAACTAACCCAAATCCGTTGTTTTCTCGGTAAGTCTTCCGATTGTCTTGTTATACGAGTTAACTGGATAACACGAAAAAGTACAGTTAACTTCAGCTAATCAGTTAACTTATAAACACTTTTCAATATTTGAAACTCACCCAACTCTTGTTGGGTTTGCCATATTACAGCTTCAGTTATCCTGTTATCACGTTGACCTGGGCAACCAAAACAGTTAGCAGTTAATTACTAACAAAACAAAATAACCCTACCAAAGTGGTCAATAGAAGAAATCAAAACCAACCCAAAGCTTTTGTAGGTGGCGCGTTAAAAAACGAGGTCGAATATGTTCCATTTGCTCCCACTGGCGGGTTACTTGTTGACCGAGCTGTACGGGAACTACCGCCACGCTCTAGCCTTTGCCTACCCAATTCCACATTGGTCGAGTATGAGTTAACATTCCTCTCCGTACCCATTGGGATTACTCGCGCCCGAAGAATAACCTCTTCAAGGTCTGCATGGATGGCCAAGAACAAGGCATCATCTTCATCATCTACAAGGTTAATTGAAGATGTCCTTTTCCAATCCGGGCCAACATCCAATGCGGCCATTGGTAGGTTATTTCAACTTCGTCCCCTGGATGTAGACGGAGCTTGTTTTTTATGGCGTTTTCTATTGTCGTGAAATCATCTTTTTCTTTTAGTGATAAAACATAGTTAAACCCAATTAAGTTTAGGTATATGGTCCCATTTACCGTCGAAATCCTTAACCCATCTGCCACGAATCGATCGCACTTCAAGCGCCATGTCCTACAGCGGGATACAAAGCACACACATGCTTATGAGCATAAGAAACAAACAATATTATTGGTCATAGAAAATTGGTAATCTAAAAAAGATTTTTAGTTTACCGTTAACCGGCTCACAAAGTGTTTCTTCCCAAAACAATTTAGTGCACGAGGACAGATGCAGTAAATACTCTTGATTAGGTAATTCTCTCTGTAAATTTTTCTCTGCTCAATTATGGGGAAAACTCAACTACCACCATTAATATAGGCGATAATACCTTCAGTCCTCTGTAATTATGTTTCAGGCCAACCCAAAATATTCACTATTGAGATTTACTGAAAATAAAATCAAGCATTATCTGTTATTGTACGGTTCAAATTAAACTAATGGTCGGCGGAAGATTAGGCTTCTTTTTCTGAAGATACATATTGTATCTTATCAGACAGCGCATTAAATGATCTCTGCATCCTCTCTCACTCTCTCATATAGGGCTATAATAGTCTACAATTGCAACCGAAACTTGTACTTATCTGATTTCCTTTTATGTCTTACCATTTTCTTTATTAAATTCCGTTAATATTCACCCATTTTGTCTTTTATATTAATTGGGATTGCAATAATTTTTTTAAACTATTTATTTTGCTAAAAAAAAAAAATCACGGCACCCTGTAATATCAGTGGATGTATAAATAAACAAATGTTATTTTCTGTAAACCCATTCATAACCTCTTTTTCCTACTATCAAGCATATTTGTATCACCTAATCTAGTTGAATTCTTTTATGTACAATAAAAACACTATATTATTGCAAGAGTGATTTTAGTCAATATTAACAATTGACTAAAAAATTAGCTATATACAATGGATAAATAAAAATTAAGTATTTATGCAAGAGAAAACAAAAAACAACCAAAAACATCCCTTTTATTTTAAATATTTACACAAATGCTATTGGTCTGAGATTTTTGTTTTCCGACAAGATATGTCGGTAACACTGTTCATCACCGGCATCCGATACTATTTATTCAAAAACCGACGACACTATTCATCACCTTTTTTTGGTCGATGGACACTGTTCATTACCGAAAATCATAAACAATTCGTAATTATAGTGGTTAAGTATTCGCTTAACATGGTAACTAATATATCGCGATAAGTTTATCTGATTAACGTGATAACAATTATATGTACATGTGAGATAGAATAATACGATAACGAGTTAACATTTGGATAACATGTTAACATTTATGGATAACTATTTGGTTAACATGTTAACACTAATATCCGATATTTATAATGTGTTAACAATAATATATGAGACTTGTTGACGTGCTAACAATAATATATGGTGCTTGTTAACAATAATATATCATACTTGTTAACGTGCTAACAAATAATATATGATACTTGTGAACGTACTAACAATAAAAACTAATACTTATCAATTTCATTAGCTAATGAAATTGAACACCGATAGACCACCCCATCATTGTCGCCGTCACCGTCAACGACACTGCTATTGTCACCGACACCATCACCAATCCGCCAGCGTAATCGTTTCCATCGTCACCGTCATCGCTGCTATGACCACCGTCGTTATCACCATCACCACCTTCGCCATCTCCATCATTGTCGCATACACTATCACCAACCTACACCTCAATCTTCACCATCCTCCATCGTGCATCGTCCTTCTTCGGCGGAGACGACAATGACAAGAAACCGGCGAGAGAGGATTCATGTACATGAAGTTGTGAGAGCGTGGCGAAGGAATCGGCGGCGAACTCGGGTAGAGCAGACTCGGGAAGAGAGGGAAATGACTCGGCCGAGTTTGTTCAGTCAATGAACGAGTCGAAGGGAGAAGCCGAAGCGAAAGAAACGAGTGATGTGCAGAGCTCGGCGAGCTTGCCGAGAAAGGAGTCGGTAGAATTTTTTTTGATAAATGGCTTCTTTGGATTCGATATACCACTGTGATACCATGGTGGTGGATGCTGCTTAGTGACTGATTTGAATTTGATTTGAATTTGACTTGGACTTGACTTGTTGATGTGTTGCTGATTCTGTTTCTTCGTTTTGCAGGTTTCGTAAACACGCCTGCGTTTATCGAGAGATTTGCGACTATGGAGAAAGAGATCTTGCAGATTGAGCATTCCATTCAAGCTAATGAAATTGTCAATGCTGCTGGTGCTGAGCAAATACAAGACGGTATGCATTATGCAGTGTTGCTGAGATAGCTTCGTCATTAGATATGGTCTCTGTTGATGTGAGATTAAGTTTGTTGGATGCTGCTGTTATGGTTGTGGATCATGCTCCGTTTTGGCTCAAAATGATTTTGTTGCTGGAGCTTTGTTGGTTAATTCCTTTCCCTTCCTAGCTGTTCAGAGAATCACCTTTTATTATAAAGCAGAAGATTCCCCTTAAGGATTTGATCTCTCAAACAAGTTCAGATTGCAAGTTTCTACTACGGTTGCTTTCTACTCATGTTCTACAGCTTGTATGTTCTTTTGCTCCTATTTTTGGCTATGAGTTTGGGATTGTTGAACGATATGCGTTCTTCAATGGAGCTCTTCTAGATTTCATTTTCTGTTTTCTGTTTTTGTTCATTTCAGAAGATTTTCTGAAATACGTTATATATGTTCCTAAATATTGTTCATTTTCAAGAAAGGATCAGTTTTCATCATTTGTATATTTCTCTTATTGCTTTGTGTATCCAAAACAATAACACAATAACACATTTGTTCTGATGCTTCATTTACGCATGGAAATCAACATGAAATATCGTTCTGTTTTTGTTCATTTCGGAAGACTTTCTGAAATACGTTATATATGTTCCTAAATACTGTTCATTTTCAAGAAATGATCAGTTTTCATCATTTGTATCTTTCTCTTATTTCTTTGTGTATCCAAAACAACAACACATTTGTTCTGATGCTTCATTTACGCATGGAAATCAACATGAAATATCGTTTTCTATTTTTGTTCATTTCTGAAAACTTTCCGAAATACGTTATATATGTTCCTAAATACGATTCATTTTCAAGAAATGATCAGTTTTCATCATTTATATCTTTCTTTATTTCTTTGTGTATCCAAAACAACAACACATTTGTTCTGATGCTTCATTTACCCATGGAAATCAACATGAAATATCTTTTTTTTTTTATAGTTTTCTGTTTTTGTTCATTTCGGAAGACTTTCCGAAATACGTTATATATGTTCCTAAATACTGTTAGTTTTCAAGAAAGTATCAGTTTTCATCATTTGTATCTTTCTCTTATTTCTTTGTGTATCCAAAACAACAACACATTTGTTCTGATGCTTCATTTACGCATGGAAATCAACATGAAATATCGTTTTATGTTTTTGTTCATTTCTGAAGACTTTCCGAAATACGTTATATATGTTCCTAAATACGATTCATTTTCAAGAAAGGATCAGTTTTCATCATTTGTATCTTTCTCTTATTTCTTTGTGTATCCAAAACAACAACACATTTGTTCTGATGCTTTATTTACGCATGTAAATCAACATGAAATATCGTTTTCTGTTTTTGTTCATTTCAGAAGACTTTCCGAAATACGTTATATATGTTCCTAAATACGATTCATTTTCAAGAAAGGATCATTTTTCATCATTTGTATATTTCTCTTATTTCTTTGTGTATCCAAAACAACAACACATTTGTTCTGATGCTTCATTTACGCATGAAAATCAACAGGAAATATCGTTTTCTGTTTTTGTTCATTTCTGAAGACTTTCCGAAATACGTTATATATGTTCCTAAATACGATTCATTTTCAAGAAAGGATCATTTTTCATCATTTTTATCTTTCTTTCTTTCTTTGTGTAGACAAAACAACAACGCATGAAAATCAACAAGTTATATAGTCTTTTATAGTTTGTCTCTGCATTACTTAAGATAAATAATACTTTTTCTGTTTCTTGTTGATTTAGGAAAGCTTTCCTAAATACGTTATATATGTATATAATTTAGGAGGGGCATCATACCATGGATGCTTCTTCTCTGCATCTCTCCAAATTTTTCCTTGCTTCTCCATTTCATATATGTCATTTATAAATATTTAGAAAAGACTCACACAAATTTAGGAACGTCTTCCTAAATAATCAAGATACAAAAGAAGGAGTGTTAAAATTATATGTAGAACCACAACTAAAACTAAAAATACTCGTGTTACGAAAGATTTCATAGTAATTTTGTAAGACCGTCGTAAAACTTTAAGAAAACTAAAAATACTTATGTTGTGTGCAGTATCATCAGCAATCTTGGACATATCCTTAATTGGAATGAGATCCTTTGCATTAGCCTCTTTGTCGGCATCAACACACATCAAGGATCTATGCACCAAGACCAAAACTATATCAATACTCTTCATGTTCACGCAAACTTGCTGCATCCAGCTCTTCATGACCCTATATAAAAATTTTGAAACACATAATATCGAATCGACATAAGCCCTATATTTCTAGGACCCACCTTATAGTGGCATTTATTACTTACCTCTACATGTGTCATATCGATCTTCCGCTTCTGGTGGCGTGTCATCTTCAAGCTCGTCACCTAAAAACCAAAGACATACTTATGCTCAGTGCTAAAGGTGGAAGCTTGGAGCCACAAAGGTGGAAGCTTTTGGAAGATAGTTACGCTCAGTGATAAAACATGTAGCAATCTAGTTCGGAAGACTTTGTATATTCTTCATGATGAAGAGCATGAACTCATCGTCTATCTTAATTTAGCATAATGGAGAAGGAATCTCAGCTGCTCTGGTCAAATCTCTTTCAGGTATAAACCTAAGCATGCTTATAAGTATGAGATAATGCTACTGAATATTGGTTTGACTGACACAACTCATGCTTCTTAATTGATTGCTACATGTTTTATCTAATAAATATGTGCTTCGTAAATCATACTAAAATGAAAATATATTCAAACTTACTCTGTCTGTTCGACCTTCAAGGACTGCTGCAACAACCAAAGCACAAGCTCCTGGTCCACAAGCCAAAGTTGCTTCTGTAGTTTGAGCTCAAAGTTTACAGGTCATATCGAAGAATATATACAGAGGAGGATGAGGAGCGAAACTCGATCCATGGATGGTGGATTAAGGAGATCGATGGATTTGATTGTAGAACGCTGATGGCGGCGGAGGGGTATGCGGAATAAAATCCACCGTGGCTCCGTTGTAGATCCTTCGACGTCGAAAATTGAGGAGAGAGGTGGTGTCGCCGATGAGGGATTCAGAGAGAAAATCATAGCAGTCGATGAGACTCTCGAGTCTTACAATTTTCAAAACCCCCAAACCCAAAACCCCCAAATTATCAAAATCTCAAATAGCTAACCTCGTTTTCCAGCAATGCGAAGCTTGGGGATATACGTCGAGGATTCTGTCAAAGATCGGCGAAAAATCCGGCGGTCTAGAGGAAGAGGATTCGAGATTTTGGATCGATGAGAAACTTTTTCCGGTGAGGTAGAAGAAGCGTGTGAAAAAAATTTTAATCGAAAAAAGATTTCTATTTTTAATCATCAAGGTTAAATCAGTCATTTGTGCTTTAATAAATGCTAATTCAATGAGCATTCAAATGAGGATGCTAAATTATTAAACTTTAAGTTTTTTGTACTATTTTGTAGAATTGTCCAACCTAATACTATATAAATTGTTTTAAATAGTTTTCGAACGCATGTCTCCGTTACTTTTTCATGTTGGTGGTTTTACATCTTTTCAAAATTGTGTAGTATTTAATATTTTCCTTTTTGAATAGTGATATTAACTCAGTGATACTAATAATAATAATATAGGTGATAGTGGGCGAAGTACTTGTTTACAATATAAGGTGTAATGTCAAATTATTATCGCCAAGTGGCAATCGTTTAATGGAAACTGACAAAAAACCATTTGTAGCTAATTGGAACAAGGGTATAGTTGTCAATTCACGCACAGTTTCGCGACTTTTCTTGAAAAAGCAACTTCGAGAATCGTAACTGATAGCGCTTAAGGTTTTAATCAAGAAAAATCCGAAATTACAAAAATACCACTTTCATCTTACTTTCTCTGTCCTCGTTTATGTAAATTTTTTGATCATCGGACAGGGTAAAACATTCGAAAAGAGGAAGCATCGAAATTTTTCTTTTTGTTTCGCTCCCGTTCGATGCTTTTGAATCATTGTTTGCTTCTCGATCCTCTGTTCGTTTGATGGGATTAATTTTCTGGGAGATTCACTTGCCATGTCCAAATTGTCTTTCAAGGATTCTCTAAAAGCTCTAGAAGCCGATATCCAACACGCTAACACACTGTAAAACCCTCGAATTTCTTTTTTGCCTTCTTTGATTTTATCGAGTTTATCGGTTTTTTTTTTTTTCATTACTAAAGTCTCGATCTTTTTTTTTTAATTCTAAAGTCTCGATCTTTTTTTTGTTTGTTTGTTTGGTTTGGTTTGCATGAAAGAGTATATAATTGAAGGTTTCTTTTTGTTTGAAGTGAAATTTGTGAGAATTTCTTTCAGGTTCTGTAGCTTGATTCTCATAGGTCCACTAGTATGGTTTTGAGGTTATTCTTGTGGTGTAAGAGTTGAGAAATTGTACGCCCTGTGTTTTCTGGGTATTCAATTTGATCACTGAGTTAGGGTTTATCTGGACTCGAACTGTTTTTAAGTACAAGGAGTGAAAGCTAATGGCCTCAACTGATTCTTGGGATTCTTGTTCTTGAATAGTTGACTTGAAACTGGAAATCTCAGTGGCTTCTTTAGCTGAATCAGTAATGTTTTCGAACCGATCAATGTCTGAGCTGCAACAGCTTTTTTGTTTGTTTTAAATCTGAGGCTGACTGGGCTGAATCAGTCTTTGGCTAGATTAATATGTGAAAGGAGAATGTTTCTGTGATTGCGTCATGGAATTTATATCAATGTTAAAGCTCTACATGCATACTTGAACCGATCAATGCCCAAAACTACATCTTTCTGTTTGAACCTTTTGATGCCTCGGACCAAAAATCTGTTTCTTGTTAGAGGTGCTTATTGATCTTTATTGCGTCTTTTTTTTTGGTCTTCTTGAAAATGAATAACAGAGCTCTAGATTATCCTCGGGAGAAGGATGGAGCGCGTGTTCAGATGAGATTATCGTACAGCCCGGCTGCTCAGTTTTTTCTTTTTCTTGTACAATGGACCGATTGTAACCTCGCTGGTGCCCTCGGTTTACTCAGAGTTCTTATCTATATGGTACTTTCCCCTTTGTTTTACTACATTCACCATACTGTTCTTTGTGATTGTTTGATTAACTCGTTGAGTTATATTTGGTTCAGACTTATGCTGATGGAAAAACCACAATGTCGGTTTACGAAAGAAAAGCCAGTATCAGAGAGTTCTACGGTATATGTTTATTTGGCACTGATGTAATTACTGGTAAACGAGGTTGATATCGTTTATGCTTATGACCCTTTTTTTGCTGTTCTGGTCATTTTTAGCTGTTATATTCCCGTCGTTGTTACAACTACAAAGGGGTATTACAGACCTAGAAGACCGCAAACAAAAAGAGGTCTGCAGTATGCGGTACAGAAAGAAGGATGAAACCGAAAAGTGTGAGCTCTCAGAGATTGAGATGGAAAGGGAAGAAGAATGTGGAATCTGTATGGAGATGAACAGCATGATCGTGCTTCCCAACTGTACTCATTCTTTGTGCATCAAATGTTATCGCGACTGGTAAGTCACTAAATAGTTTTTTTTTTAAAGTGTTGAATGTAACCGGTTTGCTGAAAAAAGGGTCATGTTTTTCTTTAGGCGAGAGCGGTCACAGTCATGCCCTTTCTGCAGAGACAGTCTTAAAAGAGTAGAATCGGGTGATCTCTGGATGTTCTTGGACAAAACCGATACAATGAATCTCTATGCAGTCGTGAGAGAGAACCAGAAACGGTTGTTTGTGTACATTGAGAAGTTACCACTGGTGGTTCCAGACCAAGCGTTTGCGTCTTCTCCATACGATTGCCATGTGAGGTGAAGAAGAAAAAGGTTCTGGTAAATCTTTATCTGTATATTGGAGACTTTTAAATTTGGGAGGGGAAAGGAGGACTCCTTTGTATATTTATTAGAGTTAAGTAGAAGTCTAGAAGTAGTAGTCCGTCTCAATCTTTGTAAACTCTTTTCTTTTACCATCTTCTTGGGAAAGTTCCACTTACTACGTGCTTTTTGTCTCTGTTTTATGGAGATGACTGATTCACTTTGTTTTGTTCCCTGTCTTAAGGTGATTATGAGCCAAAAGCCAAAAGCCAAAAGCCAAAAGCCCAAAGCTCTCCAATTATTAAAAAAATAATTCAAAAACTGAAATAAAACACTAAATTTTTTTTTCTTTCTCAAATTCAAAACTTGCAACTTGCAGGTCAGTTAATTTAAAAACCGAACGTTTTTATTGTTGAATCTTTTTTAAAAACTAAACTAAAGCAAACTTGCAAATCTAGTGGTCTAACCCTAATAAATTTCGGCATTTGGTTGCTTATTTTCTTGTAATTTTCCTTTTCATTGTTGTTTTCTCTTTCTAGTTGTCAATTTAGTTTGCTTTAGTTTTCGGAATGTATTTTTGTTCTGCCGGTTTTTGGTTCCGGGAGTTGTTTTTGAACTCGCCGGCTTTGTTTCCGGAAGAGCTTAGTCACCACGCTTATGCCTTCAATAAAAACTGCTAGATGACAAAAAAAATAAAAAGTATGTGAAATGATTTTAGACTGAATTTTCTTCATTTTAGATGTACACAAAAGTAGGCGATTAAATGGAAAAAAAAACTGTTGGTGACCCGGCAAGACGGCAACCGTATGAAACGCAAACCGTCCCGTCATTACTTTTCGGGTCGAGTTTGGGTGGATCCGGCCAACATAACCCGACCCGTTCAATCCAGCGCCCTTTTGATACAACTTTCGCGTCTCCCGCGAGTAATCGTCCCGTTATAAGCAGTTGGATCTAGGGTTACTCCGAGAGAGAATCGATTCAGCGATGAATCCATTGACATCGGTGAAGCAGATACAGAGGATTAACTCCAAAGAATCGGATCTAGAGATTTCTGACGAAGCATCTTGGCACGCCAAGTACAAAGACTCAGCCTACGTTTTCGTCGGAGGCATACCGCACGATCTCACGGAGGGTGACCTCCTCGCCGTTTTCGCACAGTACGAATTTTATTACACTGTGAATTTGGTATACTCGAGGGTGATTCTTATCTGATGTTTGGTTTTCATTGAGCTTGAAGATATGGTGAAGTTGTTGATGTGGATCTTGTTCGAGACAAGGCAACTGGAAAATCAAAGGGATTTGCGTTTGTTGCGTATGAAGATCAGAGAAGCACCACTCTTGCTGTTGGTTAGTCACTACATTCCTTTCTCTATTGATCCTACACATTCATTAGTTATCTTAAATCCGATTCTCTTAAATCGCAGATAATCTGAATGATGCTAAGGTGTTGGGGCGGATCATAGAAGTGGACCATTGTGGTGAATACACAAAGAGAGAAGAGGAAGATGAAGAGACGAAGCGGAAGAAGAGAGAGGCTCGTGGTGTATGCAGAGCTTTTCAGAGAAGGGAGTGTACTCGTGGAGATTCTTGCAAATTTTCCCACGATGAAAGAGTAAGAGAGCACATTCATCTCAGATTTACATTACTTGCATGAAACATGCTTTCAAGAGCGTTCTTCTCAATGATTTTCCGTTCATTCTTCATATGGACAGAGAGCTGCGAATACCGGTTGGGGTCATGAAGATGGTTGAAGAAGTTTCAGGTGAGATCTAGTAAAGATCGCAATAGCATTGATGTTAAATATGGATTCTTCATATTGATACCAAGTGGTAATGATTACATGATCAATAGTCTCTGAGTTGTAGCTAGAATCTATGGCAGATAAGATCTGATGACCGTTAGCTTACCCACAAATGTTTTTCTTCTCTGTATATGTCAATTTTGATTTTAGAGTTTTCTCCTTTATTCCTTCACAGTTTGAGTAGGACAGGAAACACATAGTCGATTCGGTTCTAGGCAGGAGACCGCTTCTTGAGTTTCTTGGCTATACCTGCAAAGTACTTGCCATGGTAATTTGCCTGCTGAATCTCCAGCTCAGTTGGCTCGCGCGACCCATCAGCTGCATACGTCCCCGAGCCATACGGCGAACCACCTTTCACCTCTCCCATCTCATACATGCCTTTACCAAATGTGTACCCCAACGGTACAAATATCATCCCGTGATGAGCCAGTTTTGTCACTGCCGTCAGTCTGCAGTTAAAAAAATCAACCACTTTGATTATAGTCTTCCTACATTGCTATGTGTTACTTAGGACTATGTTCTTACGCAGTGAGTTCTTGGCCTCCACCGTGGAAACCTGTACTCCAGAAGATTCCGGCGGGTTTCCCGGCGAGAGCCTGTGAAGTCCAGAGATCATTTGTGTTGTCAAAGAAGGTCATGACCTGTGATGCCATCACTCCAAACCTAGAAGGAAAGCCGAACATGAATCCGTCGGCTTCCGCCAGTTGCTCTGCTCGAATCTCCGCCACATCGTCCGGTCTTGGAGCGGCCTTCACTTTCTCCAGTATCTTTTCAGGTAACGTCTCCGGTATTTGCCAGAGTGTTGCTTCCACGTCTGGAACGGCGTTTGCTCCTCGGAGAACCTCTCTTGCCATGGTCTCAACGTGGCCGTGCAACGAATAGTACCTACGAGGAAAACCGAAAACCGGATATTTTCGTCAAAACCAAACTGGTATGACAACCGGCACAGAATCTCGTTCTGTCAGAGCCAGTAGTAATAAAATCGCATATTACGCCGGACCGGAAAACTGAGCGCCGGTTGATTAACTTCGGACGGATCGATTTAAGACTCACACTATATAAATCTTGGTGACACCCATAGCTTAGAGCTGAAAACTTCAGACAAAAACCAGGATTCCTGTCCCTGCGACTAAGAACACCAATGTTAAAAAAACTTTGAAGATCTGATGCTTTTCGATTATACAAAATCGAAATTTAGATATCGATGCGAAGACGTTTATATATTCCCCTTGAAGACGAATAATTGATCACAAACTTTTATCAAAACTTGCGGAAAAGGGGATTCCATAAAAAGTGACATTATTCGATTTCCAAATTAGAGTCGGCTCCAAGCCTCCAATACAACAAGTTCTAAGAAAATAACTAACCTCTGTGAAGAGCAAGAAGGAGAGAAGAACAGTTTGAGGTTCGGAGTTAGCTTCGGGAATGCTCAGGGAACATATGTCTTCAGGTTTGGTGAAGATGATCTTTTAAGAAACTATAGATGACATGGCAAGAGTTTGACCGACCATTTCTTCTATTATACGGGGCTCATCTTCAAGCCCAATACAAAATATGAGAAGTGAGTCCATTTTTGGATAGATAGGCCAGACAATGATAAATCTCATGACCAAAAATTAGTCATATTTATAATATAGTATTTAATTTAAGAATTTTATTATTATATATGTATATATATAATTGCATAATATATAGATAAAAACTTACTAAGAAGAAATGTTTGAAATTAATGTCTAGTAATAAAAGAAGCGTATTTGCACCCTTCACAAAGAATTTTACCGAAATTAGGTATCTGACTATACCACGTTAATTTTACCGAAATTAGGTATCTGACTATACCCTGTTCCCAACACTGTTCGACAAATTTTAATCTGAATTTGCCATTTTCTCTCTCATATCTTTTTTTCTTTGTTCAATATTCCATCTATCTCTTTGTCATCTCTCTCTCATCTTCTTCGATTGAGGAAATCAACATCATCCAACGATAGGAAACTAAGATCGAATTGAAACGGCGGATTCCGACGACAAGAGGAAGAAGCAAGATCGTCGTCTCCGTCATCTATAACCGAGGAGGATGAATCACAATCGTTGTGATAATCCTCCGGAACTACAAGCGGCGTTCTGAGATATCTCTTGGTCGTCGATGGCGGTTTCGTCGTCGTAGGTCTCGGTCCGCTAAACGATTCGACGGTGCTGCTCATGCTGCTGCAAGTCGGCCGGCTAACAATCGGGTACTGCTGCTCCAGGAGGTGGGAAGAAACTCCGACGTATAACCTGGTCCATAAACGGGAAATTAGTCTTGGCCTTTGGTCCACAGAGGTTTCTCGCAGCGGCGGCGTAAGCGCGTTCGGCTTCCTCAACGGAATCGGAAGTACCAAGCCAAACACGAGATTTCTTACATGGATCACGGATCTCTGCTGTGATTCGACCCCACATGTCTCTTCCTCACGCCCCTAAATCTCGTCTCCTTCAAAGATCCGTTGTGATTCCCGATGACGGCGCCGACAATGGCAACCGCGGCGACGGCGGAAGAAGACCCCTCTCTTGTTCGTGTCTTTAGTCTGTTGTGGTATGTTAATATCAAAGTTATCATTCAATAAGTTAGTTAATGCTTTAAAGATATAATTAGATATACATCTAGAGGGTTATATGATACAATAAATATGTTAGCATGTTTCAAAACTATTTAACGTGTTACACAAATTGATAATGGTTTAACGATTATAGATACGTTAATATAAAAGTTAACATTCAATAATTTTGTTAGTGTTAAACAAAAGGATAGATGTAAATCTATATGTTTATTTGGTATAACAAATAGTTTAGCATGTTATAAATATATATCAAACATGGAAGTTAACTAGTTAACAATTAGAATACCGCGTCAAACAAAACGTTAGAGATAAATCTATATGTGTATATAGTAGAAGGTAAAAAGATAGACCACGTGGTGAGCTATTCAGGGGCAATATGGACATTTCTGATAACCACGGGAATAGTACTTTACTACTTTTAATCTCATTCTTGATTTTCTACCTAATTAACTCATAATTTTTTTAAAAGATTTATAGGACAGCAAAGTGATAGCTTTTATAAAATTTTGTTTTTTTAAAGCATTAACTTAAACCATCATTGTTGTTGCTATGTCTTTTTTGTTACTAAAAGATGTTCCATGTCTAGCTATGTTGTCTATGGACCCGGGACCCGGGACCCGGGACCCTAGAATATCTAAATGAGATAATTCAACTGTTGTTCTTCCCTTTATTGATCTGATCACTGATGCGGACCAATTTAGACTCAAGTAGTAATATTCCAAAAGGATGTTATATCCCTTTGAGTTTTAGAAAGAGTAAAACTCCCCTTAGAAGGATTAGATAGCTTTTAAGATTTAGATTGATATGTGAATTAGTATGAAGAGAGTTTATAAGATTTTCGAGAAAAAACCGATAACCGGTAAACTAGATGGAAACCAATTTATAACATTTTGGCTACGAATAGCCAAGGTTTATACGTGGTTAGTCGCAACCATGAGCAACTAAGAATCCACATTTGTTTGGTGTTATTGTATTTTTTTCCCCTTTATTCTCATATTTGCTTAAGATTTGAATGATACATAACTTTTTTTTAATGTTTTTACGTTTTGAAAACGTGATTCCACCGAATAAATATCATTCATAATAATAAGCACGAAATGACAAAATGTGAAAATTAATAAGATATTTTCTAATCTATTATGCACATTTTAAATTTATAACCAGTTTATACAAAACTTTATTCATCTAATAAATAATAGCATTTTGGCATTGTAAATTTATTCAATGTTAAGTTTTTTTGTCCTATTAATTCCGCTACTGTATTAGTCAACTATTCCAGTATTCTGCTATCTAGCTAACATACATAAGCCCTTAGTATTTAAAGCGAAAGAGAATAAAATCAGTTGTAATATATATTTTTCCTTAAAAGAAATTGGGTTCAAACTAGATGTAAAAAAATAAAATCAGAGATACGTTTCCTTAAAATGTAAACACTATGATACCATTACATACAAATATCACTAAAATATCTAGTTATACTAGTGTTTTTTTTTTTATTTTTTTATTTTTTTTTTATTGTAATACCTTTTTTTTGGTCAACATACAATGATACCATTGGATACAAGTATCATTTAAATATAGAGATGGTAATACTTTTTAATTATAATTAACAAGTAAAGAAACAGAATCAAAGGAATTTGATGAGGATTTGTTTCTTGACATGGTTTAGGCATGGATTCTACTATTTATACATCGATCATATCAAGTTGATCTTCACAGAATTTGTGAAATTACAGTAAACTTTAGATAATTATAAAAAGATGGCCAAACGAGCAGCTTCCTTTTTTCTCCTCTCATGTGTCCTTATCTTATTATTGAGTTCAGTCTCAGCAGTCACAGATGATCCTCAAGATAAACAAGTATATTAATCTATATATAATAATTATTTCTCCTTATTACATTTTATCATAGATGATGATGATAATGATCTATGAAGGTGTATGTTGTCTACATGGGTTCACTTCCGTCTCGAGCGGACTACACACCGATGTCGAATCACATAAGTATTCTTCAAGAAGTCACCGGAGAAATGTATGATTTAATTAATTCATTCTCTAATCATTGATTACTTATAGTTAGTGTACGTTATGAGCATTCTAACAAGTGATATATACATATGTATATATAGTTCGATCGAAGGTCGTTTGGTGAGAAGTTACAAGAGGAGTTTTAACGGGTTTGCGGCCCGACTCACTGAGTCAGAACGAGAACGAGTAGCCCGTGAGTGTTCTTCGATCGAGACACTTTATGTTGAAATGATTTTAGAGAAAGGTTCCATAATCAAAACCATAACATGTTTTGCTTAGAAATGGAGGGAGTTGTTTCTGTGTTCCCGAGCAAGAAGTTACAAATCCATACGACAGCGTCTTGGGATTTCATGGGGTTAAGGGAAGGAAAGAATACAAAGCGAAACTTGGCCGTAGAGAGTGATACTATTATTGGTGTCATAGACACTGGGATTTGGCCAGAATCGGAGAGCTTCTCCGACAAAGGCTTTGGTCCTCCTCCAAAGAAATGGAAAGGTGTTTGTTCCGGCGGCAAAAACTTCACTTGCAACAAGTAATTTTCTAAATTTCTCTCTTACAAGATTAATATCGTTTTCGGAAGAGATTAATGTGTTTTACAATGTTTCAGCAAGTTGATCGGAGCAAGAGACTACACAAGCGAAGGCGCTAGGGACAGCCAAGGCCACGGTACACACACAGCGTCCACTGCTGCTGGAAACGCAGTCGCGAATACAAACTTCTATGGACTCGGCAGTGGAACGGCAAGAGGAGGCGTTCCGGCATCTAGAATCGCCGCTTACAAAGTCTGCGTTCCGACAGGGTGTACCTCGGAATCTATACTATCTGCTTTCGATGACGCGATAGCAGACGGTGTCGACCTCATCAGCATCTCCCTTGGGGGAGACGAAGGGGCCTCCAGGTACGAAGAGGACAGCCTTGCGATCGGGGCTTTTCACGCTATGGCCAAAGGGATTCTTACTGTGAACTCAGCCGGTAACAGCGGTCCGGATCCGGCTACAGTCTTGAGCGTAGCGCCGTGGATGTTAACCGTTGCAGCCAGCACCACGAACCGTGGGTTTGTCACCAAAGTTGTTCTAGGAAACGGCAAGAAACTTCACGTAAGTGTCAAGTAACACTCATTCCTATCATCATATAGTATCTTCTTTGTCCCTTTCAATTACGAGTGACTTTTTTGTTTTTGTCTTCACCAGGGGAAATCAGTGAATACTTTTGATCTAAAAGGAAAGAATTATCCACTTGTGTACGGAGAAACTGTTAAAGAATCTCTGGTCAAGGGAAAGATCTTGGTGAGCGGATATTCATTTAGTTCGGAAGTAGCTGTTGCATCCATATTTAGAGACTATCTAGACTATGCATCTGTTAAGCATAGGCCCTTCTCTGCTCTTTCACTTGAGGACTTTGACTCTCTTGTCTTTTACGTTAACTCCACAAAGTAACAAACGATCTTCTCTCTATTTCATAATCTTTACATTTGCTCTAGATTTATCCTTCTTTGTCCTGATATATCTCTGTTTTCGTTTTCTCAGGCTCCCACAAGGAACTGTTCTAAAAACTGAGGCAATCTATAATCAAAAAGCTCCTAAAGTTGTTTCCTTCTCTTCTCGCGGTCCAAACACCGTTGCAGTTGATCTTCTAAAGGTAACATTTTTATGATCTTGATTCTTTTTTTTTGTTTTTTCATTGTCTGAGAGACAATGGTGGATGGATTGCAGCCGGATGTGACAGCACCAGGAGTGGAGATCCTCGCTGCCTATTCACCTTTGGCTTCACCATCTACAGATTTCAGAGACCAAAGACATGTGAAGTACTCTGTAATGTCCGGAACTTCAATGTCTTGTCCACACGTTGCAGGCGTGGCTGCGTACATCAAGACTTTTCATCCTGAATGGTCTCCTTCCGTCATCCAATCTGCCATCATGACAACCGGTAAACAAAATTTCATGTCCAGCTTTTACTTTCTTATATTTCTAGTAACCTCTATTGAAAACTCTGTTCTTATACAGTCTTTAACCTAATCTTTGCAGCTTGGCCAATGAATGCTTCTGGAACTGGGGTTGCATCGACCGAATTTGCTTATGGAGCTGGACATGTGGACCCAATAGCCGCTCTAAATCCTGGACTTGTCTATGAACTGGACAAAGCAGACCACATCGCCTTTCTCTGCGGCTTGAACTACACTTTGAAAACCCTTAAACTCATTTCCGGTGAAGCCGTCACTTGCACTGGAAAGACCTTACCAAGAAACCTCAACTATCCTTCAATGTCGGCTAAACTTCCGGGATCTAATAGCTCCTTCACCGTGACTTTCAACAGAACCGTCACCAACCTCGGTTTCCCCAACTCTACATACAAATCAAAGATTGTCTTAAATCATGCATCTAAACTCAACGTCAAGGTCTCGCCTAGTGTTCTATCTATGAAGTCAATGAATGAGAAGCAGTCTTTTGTGGTGACTGTTTCAGGCAGCGATCTCGACCCAAAACTGCCTTCGTCTGCGAATCTTATTTGGTCAGATGGCACACATAACGTGAGAAGCCCCATTGTTGTTTATACTAGTGACTAGTGAGGCCACATCCATTCAAATCTTTCTACCATCGTCATCATCACTCTCGTCACAATAAACCATCATGGTTGTTGTTATGTTGCTATGTTGCTATGTTGCTCTGTTTATTTTTTTGTTATTAAAAGATGTTCCATGTCTAGCTATGTTGTCTCGGTACTCGGGACCCTATGTATGCTAATGTCTTAGAATATCTAAATGAGATAATTCAACTGTTGTTCTTTGCTTTATTAACCTGATCACTGATGCGGACCCATTTAGACTCAAGTGGTAATATTCCAAAATTATATTATATCCCTTGGAGTTTTAGAAAGAGTAAAAGTCCCCATAGAACTTAGAAGGATTAGAAGGCTTTTAATATTTAGATTGATATGTGTAGTATGAAGAGAGTTTAACCGGTAAAGTAAATGGAAACCAATTTATAACATTTTGGCTATGAATAGCCAAGGTTTATACGTGGTTAGCCGCAACCATGAGGAACTAAGAATCCGCATTTGTTTGGTGCTATTGTAATTTCCCCCCTTTATTCTCATATTTGCTTAGGGTTTCAATGGTATATAGTTTTTTCACGTTTTGAAAACGTGATTCCACTGAGTACATACCATTTACAATAATAAATACGGAATGATAAAAAGTAAAAATTAACTTTCCAATTTATCATGCACATTTTAAATTTATAACTAGTTTTTTGGCGTTTTTAGTTTATTCAATGTTAAGTTTTCTCGTCTTATTGATTTTATTATTTTGATTCTATTATTTTATTATTCAACTATTTCAGTATTCTGCTATTCAACACATACCAGTCAAACTCTTAGTATTTATAACGAAAGAGAACAAAATCAGTTGTAATATATTTTTTTCCTTAAAAGAAATTGGGTTCAAACTAGATTTAACAAAATAAAATCAGAGATATGTTTCCTTAAAATGTAAACACTATGATACCATTACATACAAATATCACTAATATATCTGGTTATACTAGTTTTTTTTTAACTATTGCAATGAACAAGAATCATTTTTTGGTCAACATACAATGATACCATTGGATACAAGTATCATTAAAATAGAGATGGTAATAATTTTTTGTTATAATTAACAAGTAAAGAAACAGAATCAAAGGAATTCGATTAGAATTTGTTTCTTGACACGGTTTAGGCATGGATTCTACTATTTATACATCAAATCAAGTTGATCTCCACAGAATTTGTGAAATTACAGTAAACTTTAGTTAATTATAAAAAGATGGCCAAACGAGCAGCTTCCTTTTTTCTCCTCTCAGGTGTCCTTATCTTGTTTTTGAGTTCAGTTTCAGCAGTCAGAGATGATCCTCAAGATAGACAAGTATATTAATCTATATATAATAACTAGATTAGATCCCGTGTGATACGCGGATAAAAGACAAAGTATATTATACTCTTAAATTGATAACTCGTTATGACCCGTATAAATATATTTAAATTAAGACTCATGTTTTTTTTATCTAGAAATTATGTTTTGTTATTCACAATTAAGAAAATTCGAAATTGATTCATATTACCCATAAATATGATAAACATTCCCTCTATATCAAAAAAATGGTTCCAAAAATAAATTTCAAATCTTAATTTCCTTTTTAGTTATTTTGTCTTATATGAAAGTTTATATTATTACATTGCTATTTTCCTTTTTTTTACACATGTCACGATCTCGTGAGTTAAAATCTTAATTTCCGTTTTTTTATTTTATTTTATTCATATTATTACTTTGACACATGTCACGATCTCAATTAACAATGACACATGTCATGATCTCGTGAGTAAGAATTATCCTATATGTCACGCTATTTTTTCTCTTACTTTATTTTTTTTGATTTTATTAGTTACTATTTAAATAAAATACATTTTATTTTTCCTTTTTCGTTATTTTGTCTTATATGAAAGTTTATATTATTACATTGTTATTTTCCGTTTTTTTACACATGTCACGATCTTAACAAACTGTTATCAATCTAATTTTAAATATAATGAATCTTATATAAATTTTATAGTTTACATTTTTTTCTGTAATTTCTATTTTTTCTCTTACTTGTCTTACAGAAAAGTTTTTTTTCTGGACGTCAAATGGTCCAAGAAAATTTATATTATTACACTATTATTTTCCGTTCTTTACACATGTCACGATCTTAACAAACTGTTATTAATATAATTTTATATATTATGAATCTTATATAAATTTTATAGTTTACATTTTTTTGTAGTTTTTATTTTTTCTCTTACTTTATTATTTTTATTTGATTAGTTTGTATTTAAATAAAACACAATTTATTTTTCCTTTTTTGTTATTTTGTCTTATAGGAAAATTTATATTATTGCATTGTTCTTTTCCGTTTTTTTTACACATGTCACGATCTCTTGAGTTAGAATCTTAATTTCCGTTTTTATTTTTTCCTTTTATCCATATAATTACTTTGACACATATTGCGATCTTAATTAATAATGACACATGTCATGATTTCGTCAGTGAGAATTATCCTACGTGTCACGCTCACGTTGAGAGATACAACTTTATATAATAAGATTATCAAGATAATTTATATCTCCTTATTACATTTTATCATACATGATGATGATAATAATCTATCAAGGTGTATGTTGTCTACATGGGTTCACTTCCGTCTCGAGCGGACTACACACTGTTGTGAATTAGGGTGAATAACAAGAATCTTTAGGCGAAATTAAGAGAAAATCAAAATTGAGGCGAATACCCTTTGTCTTAGGTTTTTTTTTAAACTTGTAAATGAATGATTACAAACCCTTATATCCCTTTATATAAGCCTCACCTTAAACCCAATCTTAATAGGAAACCTAAAATAAAATTTCCTTTTCCTAATATGATTGTACCATTCATTTTCCTAATAGGGATATACAATTTCTTTTCCTAAAAAGGATGTGGCATAACCCCAAAATCTAACCTTAGCCGAAATCACAGATTTTTATGTCACTTTCACAACAAACTCCACCTTGAAAAAAAATCTCTTGTATCTTCATCTTCGAACACTTGTTAGATTCTTGGGGGCATGACTTCCTTCTTCCTTTAGCACTAGAAGACATGGAGATCATCCAAGCTATGCTTGAACTCCTCCACAATAACCAATTTGGCTCCACCTTGCTCAGCACCTCGCTCTGTCATAACACCCATCCATTCTCCTTTCTCTTGAATCATTTGTACTACAAGCGCATTGCCGACCATATTGTCTGACTCAGACAGTGCAACTGCAACTCCACCTACAACTGTACTCCCTACTAGAAGATAAGTATTACCGCTTGTAATATGCCCTATCATCCACGTCTCACCTCCTTTATAAACCTTCAAAACGTCTTCACTCTCATCTGCATTATACCTGAATCCATTTTTATGAAGCGTACCTAAGGAAATCAGATTCTTTCCCATTACTGGAATATGTCTTATATCATCCAACGTCCTGATGATGCCATCATGCATTCGTATCTTGACTTATCCAATACCAACGATGTTGCATGCCTTATAGTCTCCCAATCGAACATAACCCATACTACTAGCCTTATATGTCTCAAACCATTCCCTGTTCGGAGTCATATGGTATGAGCAACCTGTATCCATAATCCAAGAATCACTATGATTACCTCATGACGTGACACACACCATGTCTGAATCTCCACCATCTGAACTGCCATTCTCTGCAATGTTTGCAACGTCTCCTGCAACGTTTTGCTTTTTCTGTGTGCAATCTCTCTTATAGTGCCCTATTTTCCCGCACCTATAACAGATTGCCTTCTTCTTTCTGCCATCTAGCTGTTTCTCCATGTTTCGTTCTTGCCCCTTATCATGGTTGTTATTCACATACAATCCATCACCCAAAAGTCTTCTCACTAACGGTGTGCTAACGTCTATCATGATGTGATAACAACGAAGCAGTCACCGTCTCTACACTTATTGTTTCTTTTCCAGCCGTAAGTGCAGTTACCAGAGTCTCATAAGAGGGACCCAACGAACACAGCAGGATCATGGCTTGATCCTCATCCTCAATCTTCACATCCACGCGACTTAGATCTCCTATGATCTGATTGAAAGAGTTGACATGATGCACTATATCTGAATCACCAGACATCCGCAACTGATACAACCTTTGCTTCTGATACAACTTACTAGACAGCGACTTCGACATATAAAGCTTCCCTAATTTATCTAAGACTTCCTTACAAGTCGTTAGATCCATTACCTGGTGCGTTAACTCGTCTGAAAGACACAAACGAATTGCCGAAACTGTCTGATCCTGCATATCATCCTAATCTTCCTGCGTGATTGATTCTTGCTTTGTCTCTTCCAACGCCTTCCTCATCTTTTGCTGCGACAGCAGATCCTTCACCCTTCTCTGTCAGAGTCCAAAATTTCCCTTCCCATCGAAACGCGGAACCTCAGACTTTAGAGAACTCGACATCGAACTCAGTTTATTGAAAACCAAGAGCTCTGATACCAATTGTTGTGAATTAGGGTGAATAACAAGAACCTTTAGGCAAAATTAAGAGATAATCAAAATTGAGGCGAATACTCTTTGTCTTATGGTTTCTTTTAAACTTGTGAATGAATGATTACAAACCCTTAAATTCATTTATATAAGCATCACCTTAAACTCAATCTTAATAGAAAACCTAAAATAAATTTTCCTTTTCCTAATATAATTGTACCATTTCTTTTCCTAATAGGAATATACAATTCTTTTTCCTAAAAGGGATGTGCCATAATCCCAAAATCTAACTGTTAGAAATCAGAGTTCAGTCATCTCACTATTTGGGCCGACAATCGGGCTTACTACAAGCTTTGGTGTCAAATTGGGCCCAAGAAGGTTACTAGGGTTTTCATGGGTATTATAAATCAGTTGTAAACATCTGTGAATCCTTAATCCTAAAGTGAGTGTCTATAGGGTTCCGAGCGCCTTAGGGCGTCTCGTAGAACTAGTGTTAAAGAGAGAAGGTTTTCTCTAAGGAATCTAGTTCTGTTCTTGGTTCTTTCTTGTTTCTTGGGTGTGAGAGAGATCTATGTTGTGAACCACATTAGAGGTGTTTTTCGATTGTTATTGCATAGTGGATGTTGTGGATCCGGATCTACCCAAGATGTAGCGGCGAGACTGTGAACTAGGTTAATAATTTCTGGTGTTCGGGTTGATCTGTGTATTCAAAGATAGATCGGGGACAAAAGAGATTTAAAGCGTAATTCCGCAATAAAGACTTAAATCCGCAACAAGTGGTATGAGAGCGTCAGGTTCTTCAATTCACAATTTTGACGGGAACGTCGATCTGTCACACAGGAAGAAACGGTTGAAAGAATTGGTGAAGGTTATTTTCAAGCTTTCATGGTTTCAAGTTTCTGGTCACGTGGAACTTGATGGGAAAATCAGGCAGGGAGATCGAGAATCATCGTTTCTGATTCGGTTTTTTGTTTAAAAAAAAAAAAAAAAAAAAGGAGGAAAAGATGGAACGATGGGGATCTTGGGCTTGAGGTCGGAGGCGGGATTGCTGGTTCTCGGCGATGAGGAGTCACCGGAAGGGTAGTGGCGGCTGAGGAGGTTCACGACCGAAGAAGGCGGTGTCTGGTTCTGGGAGAAGAATCGAAAGGATTCTCAGCAATGTCTGGTTCAGAAATCAGAGATGCCGCGAAGCTGGAGAGATTCGCGATTAGGGTTTTCTTGGTGGTCTTGGCGCGAGTTTCTGCAATTACCAGAGGCGGAGGAGTCGGGTCGAGTCAGAGGAGGAAACCACCGGAGAATCGCCGAAGAAGAAGCTTTGGGGTTTCACGGTAGGGTTCGCGGCTAAGACGCGCGTCGAGTCGCAGGAGGATTTCGGCGGGAGTAATCGCCGGGGGTGAGTTGATTCCGGCGAGAATCGTCATCGGCGAAGGAGCCGCCGGTTTTCTTCGCGAGAGAGGGACGACGTCGAGGGCTGGCAGCGAAGGAGCGCCCAGAAAGACGCCGAGGAGAACGCCGAGAAGCGCCGGTGGGAATCGCCGGTGAAGGCCGCAGAGATGGAGCGCCGCCGTCGAGAACAAGCGCCGCCGCCGGGAAGTTGTCGAGGAAGACGACAGAAGGAGAAGCTAGAAAGATGGAGCTTCTACTGGGCCCGAGAGGAAAACAATTGGGCCAAAGATTAAAAGTTAATTGGGCCCCACTGTTTCTGATAGGGCCACGAGAAAAGGAGAAAGAAAATTGAACTTGGGCTTCCGGTTCTTTCTATATTTTTGGGCCTGTTTTGGGGATTTTTGGATGGAGTTAGAGACTTGTTAAATGTAATTAAAATAAGAAAATGTGTAAGCATGCAGCCATGGGTCAAAAAGTACGTAAGATATCTATTGATACAAGAAAATATTATATTATATATGCCCTAACCATGTGTACGTATAATGTTTTTAATTTTTTGACAAAGGGTTATGCGTACGTAGAATTTATACGTCAAAGAAGACATTTTACATGAGAAAAAGAGAGAGAGTAGAGAGTATAGATTAATAATATCTTGAGGTGCGTCAGTATTTACTCTCGCCCCAATAACACCATACGGGGACAAAAAGAGAAGGGGTTAATAATTCAAACAAACATATCAAATTGGGGAAGTTAATTATGAAGAACTAAGGAGGAACAAGTAAGTCCAAGGTCTATTTTGGGACTGAGAGCAGGTGGATGAGTAAAAAAGTGGAGTCGCAAAAAGAGAAGATGCATTGGAACTAACACATATGAAACGTAAAACGCAAATGCCAAACAAAGCCTAAACTCACCTCCATACATGGTCTTCTTCAATATAGATACGTGATGAGGTGAAGACATCGAAAGGCAGATTGTTTATACACAAAAACAAACACATTAGTAGAAACCAAATTAATTTTTTTGGTTGAATGTAAGAATGGCTTCTGGTGACCAGAACAATTATTCAAGCTGGATGGAAAAGCACTTTCCGAATTTACCAAGTTCTTGGCGAAGTCTAACGTCTCGACTGTCCTCCGTGATGCGACCGTCGATTTTGTGAAGTCTCTCACGGTGGAAGTCGGGATGCCTCCAATCAGGGGCGGCTCAACAAATACCGGGGCCCACGGCAAAAAAAAGAAATTTGGGGGAAAAAAAAATTTTGGGGGCCTTTTTTTAGGAATTTTTTTTTTCGGGGCCCTAAAAAAAAATTTGGTTCAAAAAAAAAAAAAAACTTGTGGGCCCCGGCATTTGCTCCTGTTGCACGTGTCTATCGCCGCCCCTAGCTCTGGGCAGAAAGTCCATAACCGAAATCCGAACCCAAAACCGAACCGATTCAACCGAACCATTTTGATTTCGGATCCATTCAATCAACCGAATGGTTTTTGATTAAGTGTTATTTCGGGTTTGGTTTCAGATCGGTTATTAACCGAAGTCCGAAGTATAACCGAAGTGATTTTTATGCAGACATAAACATATGTAGGTTTGATAATTATGTTCCATAGGACATAGGGCATGCGATTTGAGAAGTGAGAACGATTGAGCTTCTCCTCGGCTTTCACTCTTTTTCTTTTCCCCAAATCTAAAAACCCTAGGTATAAGACACAGAGATTCACGCTGGCTTCTTCAGCTTCTTCGAGCTTCCCTTACCATCATCGTTTTGGTTCTGGAAATTCCAGAAACCGATCTCAGGTTTGTTCCTGTCTTCGTCGATTTCCTTGCTTGTCACGTTGATTCATCTTTGATTCCTGGGTTGTCTCGTTGATTCATCTTTGATTCCTTGCTTGTCTAATTGATTCATCTTTGTTGGCTCACGAATCGTTGATTTCCTCTCTGATTCTCGATATATGACGAGAATCTCTGTCAATGTTTTTTTTTTTTTTTCGATTGTGACTATTTGTCTCTACTCTCTATGGATTGTGCTTTGTCATCACTTAACCGAAGTTTGTCTTACATTTATCTTGAATCATTCTGATTTATGAATTAACTCTTGAATCATCTAACTCGTAATGTCTCTGTTTCATGAATCATTATGATTTTGTTAGCATTTAAGTTTGTCTTTATATTGTCTGTTATTTGATTCTTGAATCATGTTGTTAGCATCTAAGTTTGTCTTGTTCTTGAATGTTTTTTATCTTGTCTGAATGTATGTGAATCGACTCTTGAATCATCTAACTTTTAATCTCTGTTTCATGTATTGTTTTGAGATGGATTCGTCAACACATTCATTCCAAAATAACAATCAAGAAGAGGCTGATCGAGGGAAACGAAAAGTACATGATGAAACTGGTGCAAGTGGAGTAACTTCTCAGCCTAGTAAGAGGGTTCTCCCCACTAGGTCCAACGTATGGCAGCATTATACAAAGATTAAAACTAACCTTAACCAGTGTATCTGCCACTACTGCAAGAAACAGTTTTCTTGTATTACCAAGTCAGGGACTTCAAACCTTCTAAGCCATCTTCAAATCTGCAAGCATTACAAGGCGTGGGTAGAAGGAGAAGCCAAAATTCAACCTGTTATTAACGAAGAAGGAAGCTTGCACAATGCAAAAGTGACTGAGGAGATATTCAGAAAAGCAGTAAATGAGATGCTTGTGCTAGGGGAGTTGCCATTGGCTTTCATTGAAAGTGTGGCTTGGAAACACTTATGCAAGAAGGTATGTTATTTGTTTATTTGATTAAACGCCTATTTTGTTGTATATTTGCTGTTTCTAATTATGTTTAATATGATATTACTTCAAGGTACACTTGTTCAAGCCTCACTCAAGAAGGACAGCAACAAGAGACATTGTTCAAATGTATGTATCAAGGAAATCAGCTTTAAGGGAATGGTTTATAGCCAACAAGCAAAGAGTTTCACTAACAACTGACATTTGGACTGCTGCTACAACATGTTATGTACTTTAAATTAAGTTAATAATTAAGTTAAATTTGAATTTTTAAATAACTAATTTCATTTCTAAATTCTTGTTATCTGCAGGTGCTAGTTATATGGTTATCATAGCACATTTTATTGATGTATATTGGCGGTTGAAGAAGTTGAAGTATGTCTCAGATCACAAAGGTCAGACAATATCTAATGTGCTTATAGACTGTTTAGCTGAGTGGGGAATAGAAAAAGTGTTTTGTGTGACTGTTGATAATGCTACAGCCAATGGTTCTGCGTTGAGGGATTTTAGTGCTAAATTCTCCTTAGTCTCGACTGACTCATTTGTGTTAGATGGGAGCTATATGCATGTCAGATGCTGTGCTCATATTATCAATTTGATTGCGAAGGAAGGATTAGATAAGGTGAATGAGAATGTGAATGCCATTCGTAATGCTGTCTTATATGTTAGATCCAAGACAAATAGGTTGCATTCATTTGAACAGAAGGTTGATGCTGCAAAAATTACAAGAGGAAGCTTGCCACTGGATGTTAAAACTAGGTGGAATTCAACCTACTTGATGTTAACAAAGGCACTTAAGTACAAGGCAGCATTTGGTAAGATGGAGATAGAAGACAAGCTCTATAATGATCACTTCTTGGAGTATGAAAATGGAGATAAAAGGGTGGGGCCTCCTCAACTGACTGATTGGAATGCGGTTGAAAGATTGACCAGGTTTCTTATCATCTTCTATAATGCAACCTTAGCAGTCTCGGCTTCATCTTCTCTGAATGCATACAAGTACTATGGTCAGATAGTGACCATAGCAACCAATTTGAAAGATTTGACTAACAGTTATGAGCCCGAGGTGCAGAGTAAGGCAGTTGATACGTTGCAGAAGCTTGACAAATATTGGGATGGTATGAAGAATATCAACAAGATGTTAATTATGGCCACTGTGTTTGATCCTAGGAAGAAGATGCAGTATGCTAAGATGTGTTTTGAGGAGCTGTATGGGAAAGATTCTATGGAAAGTAAGGCATTATGTTGTTCAGTCACTGATCTTCTTCGTAGTTTGTTTACAGAGTACAATGGTAGGTACAATAGGGATTTAAATGCTCGAGATTCTCAGTCTCAGTCACAGTCTCAGCCTCATTCTCAGTCTCGGTCTCAGCAAACAGGTCAATCATCTCAGTCTACTCAAGATAGTTCATTGGAGGAAACAGTTTTGGGTTATAAGAATATTGATTTCCAATATGATGAGTTGCTACATGAGATAGGAGTATCCGACACAAGAGATGAGTTGGATATTTATCTGAAGGAAGGTGTTGAGAATCCGAACCTGATGGCTGGAATCGAGTATGATGTACTCTCGTATTGGAAAATCATCAGTGGCAAGTTTCTGATTCTAGCTGAGATTGCTCGTGATGTTCTAGCAATGCAAGTTAGCTATGTCGCTTCTGAGAGTGCATTTAGCACAAGTGGTAGAATCATTGACACATCTAGGAGTTGTCTAACTCATTATATGGTTGAGGTGCTTATGTGTACAGAGCAGTGGATGAAACAAGACATTCATTTTGAAGATAAAGTGCTTACAAATCAAGAAATTATTGCTGAGTTTGAGTATGAAGATAAGCTCGAGAAAGGTATAAATTTATGTCTTATATAATTGCTCAGCTTGATTTAGAGTCTCTAATGTTAATTTTTTTTTTACAGAGTTTGCAATATTGGCAATGGATAATGAAGAAGACAATATGCAGTCATAGACTTATAGTCTCGGTTTCAAGGTATTTTTTGTTTTAACTATCTGATTTATCACTTGTTAATTGCTATAGACTTATTGTAACTTTCTGATTTATCACTATGCACTAATGCAGGTCTGATTGTGAAGGTTTTTGCCTCTTGGTTCTCTCTTATTCTGAAGATCAACCGAACCATTGATGTCACAAACTTTTTTTGCTATCTTAGTGTCTCTTTTATGTTTTGAATCATACTTTGGTTTGAATCTTGGTTCTGTCTTAGTCTATTTTATGTTCTATCTCGTTTTAGGTTCTGAATTTGTACTCTCCAATGAACTTGCTGTGATTTTATTTCGGATTTTTGGTTACTTTGGTTGCAATTTAGGTACTTCGGTTGTAAAAAACCGAACCGAAACCGAGTCCATTAATATTTCGGATATAGGTGGATCTTACATACAAATAGGAAACCGAACCGAACCCGAAGACAACCGAACCGAACCCGAAGACAACCGAACCGACCCCGAAGACAACCGAACCGAACCCGATCCGAACCTTATAAATAACCGATTGGACCCTAGACCTCTTAAACCGAAAAACCGAATCAACTGAACCGAAACCGATCGGTCAACCGAATGCCCAGGGCTAGCCGCCCCTGCCTCAAATGGTACTGTACTACAACTTTTACTTTTCTCTCTCTCCTTGACAAAGTATATAAACATTAATTATATGGTATCTCATGATATAGTAATTAATGATGAAAAAATGCGGAAAAAAACAAAACAAAAGTTTTTTCTCTCTCCTCTCTCCAAAAAGTTTCGCTCTCGAAACTAATCGATCTACTTCATTTTGTCTTCACCGTCGCCAATCTCGGCGTCGGTCCCCTCCCACCATGGCAAAGAAACCCCCCCCCCCCTAAATAAATCCTCCTCAGGCACGACCCACTGGATCTGCCGAATCATCTTCTACCTCTCGCAAAATTTATGTGCCTGACTCAAAATCGGCCACAACAACTACTGTTCATGAGAAATCGAAATCCTTACCTGGAAGCTCAAACTCTCCGGCAACGACAAAATTTATGATGACCAAGCATCGTCTCCTCTAGACAAGACTGTCAAAGCAACAAATTCTTCTCAGAATCATATTCCAGCTATGACCCAGATCCCATATCCGTATTTCGTACCTGCACAAATCGAAGCTTCTACTGATTCCTCACCAAATCATTTGAACCTCCCTTCAGTTCCCGTGGAGAATTCTCCTCCTCCGGAAACTCAGCAACTACCACCGACTGTTCCAAAAGATCTGTGTTTGCTCTAGAAGGACTTAGTCAAAGGACCTTATGTCAAATTGGAGCCGAAAGGAGTCCACTTCACTCTTGAATCGAGAATCATGCGTGAAAATCCCGAACTCGGTGATAAAGAAAAATAAAAAAGCTTGGGATAGTTTCATTCTAGGGCAGTTCTACAAAAAAATCACCTCCTCAAGGCGCTCTTCACGCCATTGTTAACGGTATCTGGAGCCGCCAACGCCGTGACATAGCCGTATCAAAAATGGAAGGCCACGCCTTTCTCTTTCGTGTTCCCTGCCCCATCGCAAGACGACGCATTCTAAGTCAGAGTTTATGGCATGTGGATGGGTAGACAATGTTCGTTGCAAAGTGGTCTCCGGGTCTCCAACCTGAAAAACCAGAGCTTTCAATGGTCCATGTTTGGCTTGAATTCACTGGAGTTCCACTTCAGTTTTTCAATCGTGATGGCTTGCATGAGATCGCTGGTATGGTAGGCCACCCAATCTGCCTTCACCCAACTACTGAAAACATGACCAATATCGAGGTTGCTAAGGTTTACACCTTCATAGACTCGAGGAAACCCCTTCCAGAAGGAGTAAATGCACAATTCGAATCGGGTGAAATCAAACGAATTAGTGTCTCGAGCCCCTGGTTTCCTTCTCTATGCAGTTTCTACAAAAAGGTGGGACACACAGTCACTCAGTGTACTTGCGTAACCTGCAAATCAGTGAAGCATACCACAAAGAATTGTCCAAGAGCTAAGAAGACAACCAACAAAGTAAAAGCTCCCATCACCAAGCTTCTCCCAATTGTCCCTCAGCCTGCTCTCCCTCTTGTGGGAAATCAGTCCAAAAAAGCTGTGGATGTCCCTGCTCCCAAGAAAGCTGCGGTTAATCAGGTTATTCCTCCGTCAAGAGCTGAGATTGCGGCAGGGAAAAAGCATGTCACCGGCCATCATCAAGATAGTCAAACAAAGGATTATTTTGTGGGAAATCTATGTGTTGATCTCCGATCAAATCTTTTCTCTTCGCCGGGTCGCTATAAAGCTCTTTCAAGTGACTCAAATGAGGAGAACAGTGAAGCTGGGAGTTTGTCTGAAGATGAGGACAACCCACAGGAAGGCCATGACAAGTTTATCGAGGTAGTGGCCAAAAGGACAAGGAAACATACAAGATCTCAAGCTAGGGATGAAAGCCTTTTAATCCTCTAAATTTTCCTTTTATGGATATTTTTTGCTGGAATATAAGAGGGTTTAGTGACCCAGTAAAGCGGCGTGGTTTTAAGAGGTGGATGAAGCAAAATAAACCAATTTTTGGGGGTATTATAGAGACTCATGTAGATCCTGCAAAAGCTCAAGGCATAATAAACCAAGCTCTTCCAAGATGGCTTTTTGAGTGTAACTACGAGTTCTCCGATCTGGGGAAGATATGGATGTTGTAGCACCCATCAGTTATTGTCAAGGTAATCTCCAAATCTCTTCAGATGATCAACTATCTTGTAAAACTTTTTTTGTTGCTGTGGAAATAGCAGTTTCTCTGGTTTATGGATCCAATACAAAGAAGGTCAGGAAGTTCCTCTGGTCTGAAATTGAATCTTTGGCAGCCCCTCCTCAGTTTGCTGGTATCATGTGAACAATATTAGGCGATTTCAATCAAACTTTATTCCCTTCTGAGCACTCCTCTGCTGATATGTTCTCATATTCTTCTGGTATGAGAGACTTCACGCAATGTGTTCACAGGTCAGAACTTTCAGATCTTCCTTTTTGTGGCAGCTCGTTCACTTGGTCAAATAAGCAATTTACATGAAATGTTGCAAAGAAACTGGACAAGATTATGGTTAATGATAAAAGGCTACTCTCCTTTCCAGATTCTTTAGGCGTTTTTGGTGAACCAGGGATCTCTGATCACAATCCTTGTTGTATCTTGTTGGATTCAAAGAAGCCCAAAGTGAAAAATCCTTTCAAATTATTCTCTATGCTAAACAGTCACCCCGAGTTTGCTGAATTGATCAAAGAATGATGGGTTTCTCTCTCGTTTGATGGGTCTAAGATGTTGTGTGTCTCTAAGAACCTAAAAGAGCTCAAACCAATCATCATGCATTTTAGTCGGGAAAACTATTCAAATATTGAAAAAGAGTTGCATAATCGTTCTCTTGTCTCCTTGAATGTCAGCAAGTGCTCCTGAATTCTCCATGTCCTGTGGCAGCTGAGATGGAGAAGGAAGCCCACAAAAAATGGTACACATTAGCTAAGGCTGAAGAATCTTACTTAATGCAGAGATCCCGATTCCCAAGTCAATTGGTTAGATGTAGGAGACTCCAGCTCAGCCTTCTTCCATAGTTCCATCAAGTCGAGACAAGCGCAATACAATCCATTTTCTCCTTGATGATAATGACTTAGTCCTCGACTCTAAAGAAATCATAAAGAGCCATGTTGTGGACTTCTACTAGACTTTGCTAGGAGGTGTCACAGCGCCATCTACCTCTTCTCCTGAGGACATTGCTTCTTTAGTCCCTTTTCAGATGCTCATCAAGTGCAATGGCATGCCTAACAGCTCCTTTTACTACATCTGAAATCCAAGCAGCCTTCTTTGCTCTTCCAAAGAATAAAACTCCCGGTCCTGACGGGTACCTTGCATAATTTTTTACTTCTCATTGGAGCACAGCTGGCAGTGACATGGTAGCAGCTGTTTCAGAATTTTTCCAATCAGGGCAGATCCTAAAGCAGTGGAATTCTACAATTCTCACACTAATACCAAAAAAGACAAATGCATCAAGGATAACTGAGTTCAGACTGATATATTGCTGTAATTTAGTGTACAAAGTGGTCTAAAAGCTCATAGCAAGCCGGCTGAAGTTGATTCTCCCTAACCTAGTATCAAACTCTCAGTCTGCTTTCTTACCGGGAAGACTCCTAGCAGAGAATGTGCTCTTGGCTACAGAGTTGGTGAAAGGTTATAACTGGAAGTCGATCTCCAAAAGATCCATGCTGAAAGTGGATTTAAAGAAGGTATTTGACTCTGTAACCTGGGAGTTTATTATTAACACGCTGCAAGCTTTGAACTTCCACAATTCATAAATTTGATCAGCCAATGCATTACAACCACAAGCTTTTCAATCTCCATCAATGGTGAGCTATGTGGATACTTCAAAGGTACTAAAGGGCTGCGGCAAGGTTGTCCTCTCTCTCCCTATTTTTTCGTGCTTGTAATGGAAGTATTTTTGTAGATGCTACACCACAACTACAGAAATGGATCCATAGGCTACCATCCGAATGCTTCAGATCCTCAAGTCTCTCATCTAGCATTTGCAGATGATATTATGGTCTTTTTTTATGGGAACATGCAATCTCTTATGAACATAGCTGCCACCTTAGAGGATTTCTCAGTTTGGTCAGGTCTCTCTATGAATAAAAACAAAACAGATATGTTCACGGCAGGGTTGAACCAGGATGAAATTGATAGCATTTCTAGCCTCGGCTTCAGACTCGGTTCAATGCCTATTTGATATATGGGTCTCTCGCTTATGCACATAAAATTGAGATTGTCTGACTACAGACCACTGCTGGATCAGATAAGCAAAAGGTTCACTTCTTGGACCTCACAGACCTTATCATTTGCAGGCAGAAAGCAGCTTATATCTTCAGTCATTTACAGCACCGTAAATTTCTGGATTTCCACATTCACGTTGCCAAAAGGGTGTTTGAAAAAGATAGAAAGCCTATGTTCAAGAATTTTATGGAGTGGGGACATATCCAGAAAAGCTTTGGCCAAAGTCTATTGGGACTCGGTTTGCTTACCAAAAGAAGAAGGTGGGTTGGGTCTGAGAAACTTTCAAATATGGAACGAGACTTTATGTCTGCGTCTGATTGGTTATTATTTGCAAGCAATAATTCTCTTTGGGTTCAGTGGATCAAGGCTAATAAGATAAAAGATGATAACTTCTGGAATCTAGATGCAAAAAACAAACATCATGGACCTGGAAGTCTTTGCTGAACCTTAGACCATTAGCGGCTAGAATTCTGAGATGCAAGGTTGGGAATGAGCAGTTGGTGAGTTTCTGGGTTGATCACTTGATATCTTTAGGCCCTCTCATTTATATGTTTGGTCAAAGAGGACCTCGTGGGCTCTGTATTCCTCTGCTATCCTCGGTTGCTTCTACCTGCACACCATCTGGCTGGCTCTTGAGAGGGGCTCGATCTAAGGAATCAGAACGTCTCCAGATTCACCTTACAACACTACCACTGCATGCACTAGCAAATGAACAAGACTTTTTTCTTTGGCATATTGATAACGGGATATTTTCGTGTCAATTATCCCAAGTGTACTCATGTCATTATAGTACTTGAGATGTCAATCCATAAGGGGTTAAGATTGAAGCACTAAGAATGTAAGAAACTTCTTAAACTAGAGCAAATCTTTTTGGGTTTTTATAATTAAGAGAAAGGAAACAAATGCAAGAAAGAAAACAAAACACAAGACTAAAATGTTGGATCATGAACTAAGCTATCAATGAGATGGGTAACAATCAAACAATGAATCATTTGGAAGCATTAATCACTATCTTAGAACATGGAACTCACAAATATGACTAATCAATTTCCATGGCACTAATCACCTTGTTAATTATCTAATCAAGAACAAATTTCCATGTGTGATTAAATAATGAACAAGCATTAAGAAACAATTCCAATTAGTTCACTAAACAACCTAAACATCAACTTCCGTTGGATAGGATATGCATAGCTCACAAAAGGTTCGGGTCAAGCAATTCATTTAACTCCTCTCGGGTGTGAAATGCCTGAGATCTAGAAACGAATGAACAATCCTAATCTAGTACTAACACCGCTTACTCGAATCTATCCCTAATGCATGGGATGAGACCAAAAATCTAACTAATCTAAGGTGTAGTACTAGGTTTCGGTTTATCATGTCAAATCTAGCATTAAGAACCAACAGAAGTGAAAGACTCATCCAAGATCATCCTAAATCATCATCATCTAACCATCAATCAACCATTGACTAAAGATGCCTAAACATTCAATGCACATTCATTCTTATGACATGGATCACACAAGTAGATTAGTTCACTTCCATGATATTAATCCATTTACAAATCATCTAGTTATCAAGAACTCCGTCCGCAACTAAATGATCCATAATCATTAAGCATTAGTCCATACAATTCAACAATTCACTTTAATCATCAATTTCCATTGGCTAAGAATTGAATTGCATGCTTAGAAGTTTTCTAGACATTTCATCGAACACCTTCCGGGCGAAAAATGTCTTAAGTTCTATAAATGAGTTGTCAATTCGATTCTAGCATTAAGATCCCTCCTAACATGAGAACAAATGTTTATCTAGTCATAAGCATCAACAATCAACCATCAAACCATCCCAATCAAGCAAAATCCAAAATCTAACAAAAGGTCAACTCATAAGAACATGAAGAACACAAGATAAAAAGACATAGAAATGAAGAACAAGAATCAAATAAACATAATATAAAGATAGAGTGAAGAAATCTTCTCTAGATTGGCATTTTTATGAAGAACAATCCAAATCCCTCAAAAGAGAGAGTTTGGGTCGAGCCCCCAATGTTACAAGAAGAAAACTTTTTTCAAAATAACATATGTCTCAAGTGTTTAAATAGAAATAGGGGTCTTGAATGGTCTGCATCGGGCACAGCTGGTCGATATGGCTGCCCGATGTGGGTCTCTGATTTCGCTACGGATGAGGCTGCATCGGGCGCAGTTGCCCGATGTGGCTGCCCGATGCAGGATTCTGTCTTTGCTTCGTCTGAGCGCCAGTCGGATATGCGCTTGATATATTTGACCTATCTTTTGAACCACTTCTTGGAATGATCTCAAACCGGTTCCATTGAAACTCTAACTCAATTGTCTATAACTTTTATGAAGAGCGTCAAAGCTAAATCGAAATGGAAATCCTTCTTCTCGCACAATCTTTCAGTCACATCGGACGGACTCTGCATTTTTGCTCCTGAGGAACCCACATCGGGCACAGCTGCCCGATATGACTGCCCGATGTGAGAACCTGGTTTCTCTCCGGAGGAGACTGCATCGGCCGCAGCTGCCCGATGTGGCTTGCCCGATGCAGGATTCTGGTTTTGCTTCGTTTGCGCGCCAGACGGACATACACTCACTAAATTTGCTGTATCTTTTGAACGGCTTCTTCGAATGACATAAAACCACCACCAAACGAAAGCCAACTCAATTATCTACGACTGCCATGAAGATCGCGGAAGCTAAATCCAAATTTAAACTCTTCATATGAGTCGATCTTTAAAACACTTCGGATGGCCTCTGCATTTTCGGTCCGGAGAAATCCACATCGGCCGCAGCTGCCCGATGTGAAATGCTCGATATGAGACTCTGATTTTGCTCCAAACTGGTCCATTTTGCCTTCATGATCTTCCTCCAAGCTCCTCAATGCCTCCATAAGCTCCAAATGGTACCTAAAAATGCTCCATCATGCAGAAACACATGCAAGAACTAACCTAAGACATCTAAAATGCAATGAGACTCAATTGGACCCTAAATACATGAAAACATCTCAAAACTATACAATGTGAGATCAAAACATATGAAAATAAAGCCCTAAAATTATGTAAAATATGGTGTTATCACATATTATTACTCTGACCTCAGCTTCTTCTCGGCAAAACTAACCGGAGATACTCTTAGATCACGAGCTGCTCTACAACCTTGGACATCCCAGGTCTGGTTCAAATGACACATTCCAAAGCATGCCTTCACTATGTGGATTGCCCATCTTAATCGCCTTCCAACCAGAAGCCGTCTAGCAAATTGGGGCATCCCAATCACCAACTCATGCTGCTTATGCAATCTGTTTGAAGAATCTCGTGACCACCTCTTTCTAAGATGTGAAGTGAGTGAACAAATCTAGGACGCTGTGATTCGAAGGTTAGGTTATCAACCTTTCTATTTTCACACTTGGTCGGCTTTTTCCTCTTGGCTAGACTGGAAGGACAACATTTCTCCCAGGCTACTCCGAATACTCACAGCTCAAGCAACAATCAATGCCATTTGGCTAGAGAGAAACAGAAGACTCCACACCAACATCTTCATGACGCCTCAGTCAATCTTCAAGACGATTGATCGCCTCATCCGAGACACAATACTAGCAAAGAGAAAACGCAAGAACTTTGGCGGCTTAATGCAAATTTGGCTTGCCTTTGACTAGACCTTTTCAACTTCATGTTACACTCTAGATTCTACCTTGTTTTTAGTTATTTTGGGCAAGGAATTATCTCTCTGGTTCATCCACTTTGTAATAACTTACAAACAGTATCATTTATTTAATGGAATATTCAAATGTTAGTCAAAAACAAAAAAATGATGACACAATGCGTTTACTTGTTTTAATTTTTCATTATTTTTTTGTTGCTCGTCTCAGGAAATGAACGAACTTGTACCCATTGTGGAAGAATGCTTTGGAGAAGAAGAGGCTATCTTGGAATCATTCAAGAGAGGTGTGAAGAAATTAAGTGTTGAATAAAGCGGTTAACAGGCTCCGTACCTACCCCGTGTTTGTCCCTCGATTCGACGGGAGGGACATTGAGATGCTGTTGTCGAATGAATCCCGATTTCAGACCGTAAATATATATATCTATAATTATAAACAGAGGAAAATGCTTAGATATGGTGTCTTTTTTTGTTGCAGGCGTTTGAGGAGGCCTTGAAGTCTGTCCCGAGAGACAAATTTGATCTTGAACGTCTTGTGGTGTCTAAGGATTGTCTATGCAATGTGATATACGCCATTGCACCAGCTCATGCTTTACCTAAGATAGGTCATGCTCCTCAGGTAATTAAGTTATTATATTACTTATTAGATCATTAGTTTACTTGGTGACCACGTTACTAGTTCTTGTTTGTCTTTTGTTTAATCAAGATGCAATATATATATATATATATATATATCATGACAAAATTGTTGAAGATGGTCTACGGCGACTACGAAACCAAGCTGTGGAAGGTTGTAGATTTCAATAAGAAAATAAGGAATCTGGAGTCTATTGCGAGGGATTTGAAGAACCAGCCATCACATTAATTAATGGCATCTGAGTGAGACACTTAGACGATTACTCTCAAGAACAGTTAATGATATGCGTTTTAATTATAATGGGAATAATTTGTAAGTTTGGGCCTATATTTAATTTTATTTATTTTTAATATATAGTAAAACCTCTATAAATTAATAATGTTGGGACTTCAAAAGTTTATTATCTTATAGAGGTATTAATTTATAGAGATAAAAAAAGTTTAGTGTATAGTCTTTTAAATTTTATTTTATTTGAATAAATTATACATCGCAATTGGTTATTGTATCATAAGAAAGAAAAAAATTTCTTTGATGAAGTTGAATGACATTATCTTTGCAATAGTTACTGGAAACTTTACAAATGGCCAAAATTTTGCAAACGATCCAGCTAAGGAAGAAGAAATTGTTAGTTTAATACTTTTATCGACCACTCTGATAAAAACAGAACATGAAGGCTGAAATGGAAACACGACTTTTCACTATCCTTACTGAAGATGATGAAATTGAAGATGATGTTATGAAACCTTTGAAAGTGGTTACACGCAAAGAAGCAATTATAGCCTCTAGAAGTCTTTACAATTTTTGGATGCATGTCGAGAGGACAACACCAGGAGTTATGGATGCAATAAAGAAGATTAGAGATGAGCTCCAACGAGATTCTAATTTTAAGAATAAACAAACAACAATAAATTCATATTTTACTAAATTGTCTTAAATATGTATGTATAAGATTTATAATTATTAATTTATCATATTATTGGGACCATATATTTACATAGGGATTTCAAAAAAATTATTATCTTATTATCTTATTGAATTGTGTTAAATTTTACACTGGTCCGATTCAGAACCGAAGAAATTTATTAATTTATAGTGATTATTAACTTATCGAGTATTAACTTATAGAAGTTTTACTGTACATATATATGTGTGTGACGTTATGATTAAGGTATCTTGTCTAAAAGCTATGAACTACGGTAAAAAAAAAAAAAATGAATAATTTTTATAACAAAAGCTTGTCTAAAAGAATTGAGGTGAAATGTCCTAATTAAGAAGCAAAAGACGACCAAAAGGTCCAAAACAAAATAACTATAGCTTTCGATACAAAAGCCTTTATTATATTTGTCATGTGTTTAAAATCCGATATCCTTGGTTCGAGTAAATATCAAACTCGAAATGAAGATCACGATTTTTCTTCTCCCATCGACGAAGACGTCTACATGATTCGAACCGGAGCAAGCTAACACAAAAGTTGACGTATAGACTGGAAGGTGTGATACAAATCCTCACAATCTTCACATTGATTCAATAACTTCGAGCACTCTCTTTCTCGGCAAACCGTTTGCCTTGGTTAATTAATTTTTTTTTTCTTATAAGAGCACCAGGAGTAGAGATCCTCGCTGCATATTCACCTTTGGCTTCACCATCTACAGATAGCAGCGACCAAAGACATGTGAAGTATTCTGTTCTATCCGGAACTTCAATGTCTTGTCCACACGTTGCAGGCGTGGCTGCATACATCAAGACTTTTCATCCTGAATGGTCTCCTTCCGTGATCCAATCTGCCATCATGACAACCGGTAAACAAAAATCGTGTCCAGCTTTTAGTTTCTTGTATCACAAGTAACCTTTTTGCTGATAACTCTGATTCTTATGCGGCCTCTTAATCAATCTCGCAGCTTGGCCAATGAATGCTTCTGGAACTGGAGTTGCATCGAACGAGTTTGCTTATGGAGCTGGACATGTCGACCCAGTAGCCGCTCTAATCCTGGACTTGTCTATGAACTGGAGAAAGCAGACCACATAGCCTTTCTCTGCGGCTTGAACTACACTTCCGAAACCCTTAAACTCATTTCCGGTGAAACCGTCACTTGCACTGGAAATACCTTACCAAGAAACCTCAATTATCCTTCAATGTCGGCTAAACTTTCGGGATCTAGTAGCTCCTTCACTGTGACTTTCAGAAGAACCGTCACCAACCTTGGTACCCCCCAACTCTACATACAAATCAAAGATTGTCTTAAATCACGGCTCTAAGCTCAGTGTCAAGGTTTTGCCTAGTGTCTTGTATATATGAAGTCGGTGAACGAAAAACAGACTTTCACGGTGACTGTTACGGGCAGCGGTCTCGAGCCAAATATGCCTTCGTCTGCAAATCTAATCTGGTCTGATGGAACACATAACGTGAGAAGCCCCATTGTTGTCTATACTGATGGTTACTGATGAGGCATTATCAGTTCACCATTGTCATCAATCATCATAATAAAATCATTCTGTTTGTTTCGCACCGTCTATTTCACCGTTCAAATCTTTAGTATCAACTCAAAACCGACCCAAACCAAACCACTTAATATCCAACCATTTGGTTCTATTTTTTCTCAACCTGAATGGTTCGGTTCGGTTTGGTTTTAAACCAAACGGAACCGATAAACCAATGCGTTTATTATAATATTTAATTAATTATATTAACTTTTATTAACTAATACTCAAATGTGTAATTTTAAAGAGATGAATAAACATATAGTTAGTTTATATATAACTTATGTGAAAATTATTGACTTGTCGCATGTTCGTCTTGATGAGTGTGACATCAAAGAGAAGATATTGTGATCGGTGTTAGGTTTTATTTTCTTTTATTCTATAATTAAGTTTGGTTTTGATACGATTTAGTTTTTAGCTTTTTTTTAAAAAACGGTTTTTAGGTGTTTGGTTTGAATTATTGAATTTACATTTTCATAAGTATTTGTTTTTAAACCGAACTAAAAGCAAACCAAACTAAAACCAAACAGAACCGAATATAAACCAAACCGAATACAAACCGAACCAAACTAATTTCGGTTGAGTTCAGTTGGATTTTTATTAAACCCGATTTAACCGAACCGAACTCAACCCAAACCGAAACCAATATTAAACCGAAATGCCCACCCCTAGCAACTATAATAAAAAGTGTTAAATTACTGACATTTTCTTAATTAATAATATTTGTATTGATTATAACTTTATAACTAATTGGAGCGTTAAAAAAAAGTTTATAACTAATTTTTTTTTTTAACATTTCATTGCATTAATCATAAAAACCTGAGAAATAAAAGGCCCACTGACCTAAACGAAACCATAAAAGAACCCTTATGAACCAAAGATGATATAAGCCCAAGCCCAAGAAGCCTTAACTAGGACAAAATCGAATCAGAAAGAAATTAGAGATAACCGTATCAAATACGACTTGTCTACTTGCGAAAGATAAATACTTTGAAGTCCGAGAGCTAATCGTGTTTCTGATTCTTTGCAGGAGAGGTTCACAATTAATGATGGACAGTTTCTTTAGGCACAGAAGAAGTAGTCCAAGATACCGGATAGAAAGATAACCTTGAGATATGTCTGAGATATATTTTCATATTTGTTGCTTCAGTTTCTGATAATCCACCGGAAAAGAAACATGACTTCTCTGGTCTTGTTTTTTTTTTGGTTAATTACTAATTGTTTTTGTTGAATTTAAATCTCAAAAAAAAAAAAAAGTAAAGCTGATTTTTAAAAACGTGATTTTTATTTTGATATTTAAACCAATATAATTACTCAATCCAATCAAATCTATGTGGGAAAAAATAATTATATATATAATAGCAGAGTTCTATTAAAACATTTAGGCCAAAGATTTACATCATATCGATTGGATTTTTCTTTAGTGTAAATAGATAGAAAAACGTAAGACTTCAATATTAAAAATTAAAGAAAATTGTAATACTAATTGGATAAAAAAATAATGAAGTATTTTATTGAAAACGATATATTGTTAGATTTTCAACCAAAAACTTGAATTATAGATTTATCCTATTTAAAATGTTAGAATGTGTTATGAAATTAAGAATGTGGACATCCTAGATGGAAATAGAACTCTGCTATTATATATAGGATTTACAGGCATTGATCAACTAAGAAAATAATTATAACTTCAATTTTGTGAACGACATCAACTCATTTATTAGAACTTAATAAAACATATTGCTAATTTTGTTTATATTTTGCTTATATTTTACTTATGTTTTGCTTTTATTTTACTTTTGTTTTGATTAATTTCATTAATTTTTGTTTTTTCGTAATTCAAATTTTTCAATAGTTATAACATATTAATAAAATAACAAAAAAATGTGTTATTAACTGGATACGTTAACTATTGTTTGGTAGATTAATTAGTAGATGCCATTTGATATAATTAATATTTTCCCACCTATAATTCATATTTTGTAAGAAAAAAATATAAAAGATTTATTCTTGGTTTAGTTAAAAGGTTTGATTTCTGGTTTTGCAGTGAACTGAAACAGTCCACAATAGTTAGGTGGGTTAATTATTGTATATCAAACATGAGTCTTTGATATAGAAGCAAAAGAAACCCAAGTTTTTTTAAAAGAAAAACCACAACATACCCTACCAAACAAGAATCACCACGATTAATTTTTATGAAAATTTTATATATATTAAGTTGAAAATATATAAACAATGTTATTGACATAAAATTTAATTAAAAGGATGGTTTTATTACCATTTCTATTAATTTTTAGTGGTCCTCCTGGCTAATTGGCTATATAGTGTGAAATTCGTGTAGTTGTTTTTTACAAGAATTTTATTCTTGATTTAACTAAAAGGGTTTGATTTCTGGTTTTGCAGTGAACTGAAACAGTCCACAATGGTTAGGTGGGTTAATAAATGTATATCAAACATGAGTCTTTGATATATAGAAGCAAAAGGAACCAAAGTGTTTTTTAAAGAAAAACCACAACATATCATACCAAATAAGAATCACCACAATTAATTTAAATAAAAAATTTATATACGTTGAGGTGAAAATATATAAACAATATAACTTATGGTATTTGATAGAAAAATTTGCTAAACCGGTTGTTTTATTACAATTTGTATTATTTTTTAATGGTCATGGCTATACTATTTAGTATTGACTAGACTATTTAATCTTGCAAGAAATCAACATTATCATAGGTCCTTTCAGTTTGATGCTGCCCACAAAATTGATGGTTATGTGCTTCTTGGTTATAATAAGCTGAGAACAACCTTGCTACACCAAGAGAGAAACCATGTTGAGAGGTTATTAGAACCACTTAAGTTAACGTGGAAAGAAAAAGGGGTGACGATTGTGTCAGATGGTTTGAGCGATTCTACAAGAAAATCTTTGATTAATTTCATTGCTACTTCTTGAAATGGTCCTTTGTTTCTCAAGGCTGAATTGTTTTGGTGAAGTGAAAGATAGATTTTTCATTTCTGATTTGATGAAAGATGTTCTCAATGAAATGGGTCATCAAAACGTTGTGCAAATCATCACTGATAATGCAGCAAATTGTAAGGCGGCTGGAGAGATTATTGAGTGCATGTTTCCTCACATCTATTGGACACCATGTGTTGTTCATACCCTTAATCTTGCTTTGAAGAACATTTGTGCAGCAAAGAGTGTAGAAGGGAATGAAGCAATATACGAGGAATGCAATTGGATAACAGATATTCATGGGGATGCGCTAGCAATAAAACATTTCATCATGAACCACAACATGAGACTAGCCATCTTTAGTAAGTTATGTACTCTTAAATTGCTTTCAGTTGCTAATACTCGTTTTGCTTCCATCATTGTGATGCTTAAGAGACTGAAGCTTATCAAAAGAGGCCTTCAAGTCATGGTCATAAGTGAGGAGTGGTCATCTTATAGAGAGGATGACATGGGAAAAGCAAGTTTTGTTAAGGAGAAGATTGTGAATGATGATTGGTGGGAACAAGTGTCTTATATTATTGATTTTACAAGACTTATATATGAGATGATTAGGTTTTGTGACACTGACAAGCCATGTCTTCACTTGGTATATGAGATGTGGGATTCCATGATTAAGAAGGTTAAACTTGAGATCTACAAGAGAGAAAATCGTCCAATGTCTGAATTCAGTCTCTTCTATGATGTCGTTTATCAGATCTTAGTGGCTCGTTGGGCGAAAAATAACACTCCTCTGCATTGTCTAGCCCATTCTCTAAATCCAAGGTATATGATTTTAAACTATATGTTTTATTCTTTCTTATTGTTTCCTTGCCACATATATAATATAACACGTTTTGTGTATGTTGTAGATTTTATAGTGATCCATGGCTAAATGAGGATCCCGCAAGAATTGGTCCACATAAGGATGGAGAAATCTCACGTGTGAGGAGGAAGTGTTTTCGAAGATTATTGCCTAGTGATGATGATCATACTCAAGCTATGAATGAGTACGCATTATTCTCGATGAAGAGTGGTCCTTTAGAGGATTTAACATGCTTATCGGCAATGTCTACTATGGAACCCAAGAGTTGGTGGGTTAACTTTGGTGCCCAAACTCCTCTTCTCGAGACTTTGGCTTTTAAGTTGCTTGGGCAACCTAGTTCATCGTTGAGCGCAATTGGAGTACTTACTCATTCATTCACTCACTTAGGAGGAACAAGTTGAATCCAAGTCGTGCTGAAGACTTGGTTTACATCCACAACAATCTACGTCTTTTATCAAGGAATTCCAATGAATATGAAGATGAAAAAATCAAGATATGGGATGTTGGTGGAGATGAGTTTGATTCTATGGAAGATGTGGGGTTCTTGGAGTTTGCAAACCTTTCACTAGATGAACCGGAATTTGAAAAAGAGTTGCTAAATGATTAGCTTATTTTTGTTGTGTTCGAAATGTGGAGACTTATGTGTGATTTTTATGCGTATATTTTCTTATATACTTATATTTTTATTGATGTACACATGTTGTACTTGTATCCATAAATTTTAAAATTGCCGTTTTCCGTCCCCGTTCATGTACCTGTTTCTTGTTTCCGTACCCGTCTCGGTGCTGCTTAGAGTATTTGATAAATCATGGGTAAATTTCTTAAATCATGACTATACCTTCTTAAATATTAATTAAATGTTGACAAAAAACAAAAATAATAAATGGTTAGCTTTTGTATCCATTTTGGTAGCCCTGGCTATACCCTTACTAACTAGCGTATATGATAAAATGGGTAGTTTCTTGGACCAAATAGTTCACCTACGTGAATATGAACATATTTAATGAAATTTCATAACTAAAACATAGAATGAAGAAGCATGAAGAATATTGATCTGTAATGATGATTGATGACTCTGGACCATGGTGGACTGATGTGGCCTCATCACTCATCACTCATCACTCATCACTCATCACTCATCAGTAACCATCGGAATATACTAATATAACAATGGAGCATCAGACCATATTAGATTTTTGTATTTATTATTTTCTGATTAATATTATAAAAATTAAGTTCTGTACATATAGAGTTTAAAATACAAAACTTATTTATCAACTTATTTTTTGAATACTTCATTTATTTCATCAAGAATAAATCCAAAAACGTTATTTTGTAATAATAACTTTGAAGAGAGTTGGAATAGGCGGCGTACATCAAATACTGTACTCTGTACGCAGTCTTCTCGCATAAAGCAAAAAATTTATGTGGCTAATTACACGCATATACTTTCAATAATCTTAATCACATAATCTGGTAACGTTTTCGTGCGGCCAATTACTAGGTGTTTGTTGGGATAAATAACTAGGTGTTTGTTGGGATAAATAATTCGTTCTGAAAGACGAATCGAAGAGTAACATGTGTCATATTAGACTAAATGGCCACTTGACCTAAAAATGCACCACTTTGAGAGGGTACGGTTACGGGACTAGATGGTCGAACCTTAGGGCATGATAGGACAGGATAGAACAAGTTGTATGATGTGTCACTATAGATTAGACGACCACTTCACCTAAAAACGTGCCACTTAGAGGGTGCGGTTACGAGACTATATGGTCGAACCATAAGTCAGGATAGGACAGGGAAATGAACCACCATCTTCTCCCAAAACCGTTATCGATTAAACGAGAGCGTGAAGTAAAGAGTCGAGTGGTCACTAGGTGGAAAAAGGGTTGCCTTTTTCTGAACCCGCCAACTCGTGTCATGTCATATGGAGAGTGTGGTAGAAGGGAGATGAGTAACCCGGACAGATATAGGTCGACGTCCCGTCTACATCACCACAAACCGGGCAGCAATGCCCGGAAAGATAAGCTCCCAAATAATCGGGTAGTAATATTCGGGAAGATAAGAGAAACCTGGTATTTCTCACCATGATATCGAGAAGATAAAAGAGGCTTATCAAGCATGAGTCTTTCACTATTTTCCCTCCATAAATAACGCTTTGCAATTCGAACTATTCCCGTCCAAACGCTTAGTGGAAGACTCACGCTACGCGTTTTCAATGGCAGAGCTGGACGAAAGTGACATAAAGCAGGAACTCGAAAAGTGTGCAGTATGGGACGAGCAGACCACGCGGCGGCAAACCCGCGAGACACAGAGCAAGGATGACTCAGCGTAAGATAGAGCCGCTAACAGACAGATTAGGCACAACAAAAAGCATTGTAAAGCAATGTACAAGGAGTCAGCTCAGACGATCTAATAACCCAACTCGGAAATACGACTTGTATACGATCCGGAACAAGTATACTCTATAAAAATCACATGCGCTCCTCGAGAGCAGGGGACGATCATTCATGGACACACACTCACACACAAATTTAACCTAGTTTTCTTGCTTCTTTCTTCTCTCTCTCTCTATACACTCAAGACCATCTCCGATATTCCCTGAATCGGTTCTGAAACTCCAACTCCGGCTATGCCGGAATCATCCTAAAGTTCTCACCCTTTTTCACCTTCTTTACCACAAAAAGCTTCATAAATCTCAGATACTTAGCGGATTCACCATTTTTCTCTTCGGACCCGTCGCCCAAACCGTGGTCCTTTATTATCTCGTTTATTGACTTGAGCGTCGGAGCGTCCTCGGAAAACATCCTCCCAATCGTGTTTTCCGGGACTCTACGCATTTTTTCTTGGGTAGGTGGATTGTTTCCCAAAAAAACGTAAAAACCCGGAAACATTGTTCAATTTAGATATTGGTTCGATTTCGATTCAGTTTTTTAGGTTTGTGGTTTTTAGATCTTTGAAAAATAGTTTTCATATAAATTTTATAGTTACTTTAGTTTTGTTTGGTTCAATTTAGATACTCTCGGTTTTATAAATTTTAGTTTATGCCGAATATACCGTAACTTTTGTTTAATTTGGTTTCAAAATAAAACTAGCTCAGCTATAACTCGTTGGCTCAATATATGTCCAAAAATTGAAACCTGAGATTGAACGAAAATTAGTTGCACATGGTTGATTGTCACAAAACTAGATGGTTAAAAGAAAATATGAAGAATAAGACGTGGTTTCAAAGAAGATACTCGAGAGATTTTTTTCTTTTTCTTTTTTGAACTTCGCACTGTCTCTAATTTTTGTTGCTGGTCTCTTTCATCAAGCCCGTCTAATTTTTTTGTAGAAAGATCCAGTAAGAAAGGACAACCGCATTGACCCAAATAATAGATTTATTGAGCAAACATTAATTAAAAGGTATAGCTATAAGAAATAAATTTTTGAAATTTTTATTTTCAGAATACGTTATAAAAAAACAATTAAGTGTTGTTGGATGGGCTTAGACTACTCCTAAATTTATCCTTCGAAATAATTGTAGTCAACTAATAATTAATTCATTGCATAGCTATATTACCATGTTTTTGCTTGGCGGCAAATAAATTACTATTGATGGTCTCTCCATTTACCACTTCGTCAGTTACAACAAAGTTATACTTCGACAATTCGTAAACTACCCTTTATTCACATTCTAGGTTAGCTTATCCCACGAGGATATGATCGTCTTTTCGAAATCTGAATAATGTAATCAAAATTACAATTAGCTAAAGATTAACCCACTACTCCTTCCCGCCTTTTTTTTCCTCTTAACTTCCATTTAGTTACTGTCGGAGAGAGATGAAGCTCAAAAGTTACAAAATTGGAACTTATTTTTATCAGCCGTCCGATCTGCTAGTTAACCTTTAGATTCTCTCCATTTACGCCACTTGGCATATTACCCGGTCTTGATTAGCTCACCATATTATTATTAGCCTCTGCTAATTTAGATATAATCTTTCAAAGAATATGTTACTTATATTGCAAAATGAAAATAAAGAAGACTATAATTCATGAGTTTTGTTGCCAAACAAGTGGTCTTTACAAATATATTGGATATTGTTCTATAATCGACTTATATTATTTTGGTCGTTCGTAGATATTGTCTTTTCGATAATAATGGCGTCATATAAAGTATATGTAATGGGAAATGAGAGAAGCTTTTGGAGAAATATCAATTTTAAAATTTAGTGACTAATAGGTATATGGTAATCAATTAAATATCAATATTTTTTAGTTATGAGATTCTGTAGTCTTCTTAGCTTATTGTTTTTAACTTCCAATGCATATATAAATTGATGTCAAAAAAAAAGGCATATATAAATTTTTATTTTCGTTTAATTATTTTATGTATAATATATATAAAAAAATCTCGAGAGCTATAAGGTTAATTTTATATTTTTTAAGAAATTATCAGAATTAATGAAATTTAATGGGTCATTCATTAGTTTTAATTTATATAGCAACTCATTAAGTTCTCTCGTATTCCTTGTTACGAGCTAAACTCCCTCCTTCTTTGTACTCTTTTCTCCATTCTACTAAGTTCTTTTTTTTTCCATGGAACACCTACGCCTTGTCCACGGAGCTACGCCTCCGTTGACCGCCGTGGAGAGATTCTTATACGGCCAAAAAAATGATGTCTTGTGTTCCAAGAAACAAGAGAGTTCTAGAGACCGACCGATCGTGAAGAAGACAACGGCGATTGAGATTAGAAACGACAACAAAGAGAACATTACGTTTGGTCCGAGGAAGGAGAAACACTTGGTCGTTAATGGCCGAAGCCCTACAGGGGACATGGTCGTTAAAGATGCAACCAGAGATTATCAAAACAGTACGAAGAAGCGACCATACAAGAATCTTATCAAAGGGCAATGGACGGCGGAAGAAGATAGGTATCTATATAGATATATGCCTATGTAGATTGATTCATGCGTCTATATGAGAGTCTAAAAATATAGTTATGCGTTTGTAAATACGAACATATATGTATAGGAAGCTGATAAGGTTGGTGAGGCAACATGGGGAGAGGAAATGGGCAATGATCTCGGAAAAACTTGAAGGAAGAGCAGGCAAACAATGTCGTGAGAGATGGCATAATCATCTCCGTCCTGATATCAAGGTTTTTTTTCTTCTAGATCTCTTTATATATAACATATCTTTTATTTTTTGGTTTTATATATAACATAGTTTTGTCTAGATCTAGGGTTTTAACATAAGTCTCTCTTTACGTTTTTGTCGAAATTTTTTTTTTCAGAAAGATGGATGGAGCGAAGAAGAAGAGATGATTCTAGTAGAAGCACACACGAGAATTGGGAACAAATGGGCAGAAATCGCTAAACTCATACCAGGACGCACCGAGAACTCTATCAAGAACCATTGGAATGCGACTAAACGACGCCAAAACTCAAAACGCAAACAAAAACGCCAAGCAAACGCGAATAACAATGATAGCGATCTCTCTCCATCAGCTAAAAGGCCATGCATTCTCCAAGACTACATCAAAAGCATCGACAATAATGACACTAACAAGGACAATGGCGAGAACAAGAATGAGAACACCATCAGTGTTCTTTCTACACCGAATCTTGATCAGATCTATTCTGATGGAGATTCTTCATCGTCGGTCCTTGGCGATCCATATGACGAAGAGCTGGTTTACCTACAAAATATCTTTGCAAACCACCCGATTTCTCTTGAGAACATTGGTTTGAGCCAAACCTCAAATGAGGTAAACACGTCTTCATCATCTGGGTTCATGATCAAGAACCCTAACTCGCACAGCAATGTTGGGACCACCCATCATCAGGACCAGGCAATGGTCGCAGTTCCTGCGAATACACCGCACCTTGCGTCTGATATCTACTTGTCTTATTTGTTGAATGGTACGACGTCCTCTTACTCCAACCCTCATTTTCCGTCTTCCTCATCGTCCGCGTCATCCGCCACCGTAGAGTACGGAGGCCACAGCGAGTTGCTTGTGCCCCAAGCTAACTTTACAAGTGAAAGAAGAGAGATGGATCTGATAGAGATGCTTTCTGGTTCTATTCAAGGTAGCAACACCTGCTTCCCATTGTTCTAGCTACCCATTATGGTCATGTGATGTCATATGATCATCATTATCATTATGATCATTCTCTATCTTCCTGTTCTTTTGTTTAATAATTGATTTTCTTGAAAATTTCTATAGATCATAGATTCAAGTTTCTTTCCGTATCAAAATAATTAATTAGGGTTTATGTGCTTCTTTGTAGTCGAATACTTAATTTCTTCAATTTCTGGTTTAATCCTCTTTATTTTATTTTATTTTCATTTTAAGTTATGTTGTTCAAGTAATTAAGTAGTTGTTTTAGCTAGAGATGAGTGCGATATTGATTCCCACTTACGTTACGACATTGGTATTAACCTAATTTTATGTCCACTAGCTAATTCAATGAAATTTATACTCAAGCGTAACCACTATACTTTTATTCAAAAAGAGTTGAACAAACTCAAACAAACAAAGGCATAATACGTATTCTTTAGGTGGAGAAAACATAGGAAAAGTAAGTAGATTGCTTATAAAATATAATTTCAAATGACAAACATATCCTCCAACCTCAAATATATTTACCATAATGCCCTTAATATTAATCACGCAATCACTTCACCACGAGGTTGCAAGTAGACATGTAGCCCGTTCTTCATGAAGAGCGTCAGCGACATCTTCTGCTCGACGCGGTGACCGGGAACTGGAAACAGCCGGTAACGGAGGAGAACGGCTGAAGCCACCGACTTCATCTGGAGATAAGCCAAGTCTTTGCCCAAGCAAATCCTTGGTCCGGCGTTAAACGCTACGAACTTGTAACCATCCTTAGGAGTCTCGAACCGGTCACCTTCGGCCGTGAGCCACCGTTCTGGACGGAACTCGAGACAATCTTGGCCCCAAATCGTTTTCATCCGTCCGATCGAGTAAATTGAGTAGGTCACCGTCGAGCCTCTTGGCACGAATGTCCCGTCAGGCAAAACGTCGTCGTCTATGACGTACTTGAAATCCTGGTCATTTGGAACGTTACTATATACGTTACATAGATTCTTTATTACGAATTATGAGGGGTGACAAGAAAAACTTGGAAAAAAATAAAATGATTGTTTTTGCGTTAATTCTGCCATGTTCTTTTTGGTAACCAATAACTCAAATTAAGTAAAAGTTAAATGTGATTGTAACAGTCATTTGATTTGATATTAGCTAGCTGCCTAGGGCTTAATTAAGAAAAACAAAATCTGTGATATTCAGCTTAAAAGGAAAAATTTATGGAATTAATTAGTCAACTAGCTAGTTATATATAGAGATTTATATCAGGTACTTTTATGAAACCTAATATATATATATATTGGACATAAATCAATACTTATGTAGTAATTAATTATGTCTATGTTAAATTTACGTCTCGTATGCAAATTTCTCCTCGCCATATGCATTATTTTTGATATATCCATGAACGAAATATTTTTTTTTTAAAATAAATGATTATATTTTCACCTGAGGCACGGAAGGGTATAAACGCAGCGTTTCAGCCAAAGCAGCCTTGAGGTAAACGAGCCTATCTGCCTCGTCGAACTCTAACGGCTCCTCCGTCCACTTTCTTTGATCATCACCACGTGTCTCCTTCAGAACCTTTGATAACTCCTCAACGATCTTCTTCTCAACCTCAGAGTTATTCATGACGAGCCAAAAGAACCAGCTCAAGGCCACAGAAGAAGTGTCCCGACCCGCAAGAACAAAGTTAAGCGCGATACGCTGAAGAACATCTGTCTGAAGAACGTTACCGTTAACGTCACGTTTCTTCAGAAAACGCGATAAAAGATCATCGGACGGGGAGTTTTTCCGGGCGTCAATTGCATCGTTCATGTAAGTCTCAACGATTTTAAGGCTCTTCTTGAGCTTATCCTCCGATCCAATCCCCATCGCTTTCTGAATCCGCCACAAGAAACCGGTATAGAGAAGCCTCTTTAGAGTAGCTTCGGTAGCCGTGTCAAACGCTACCGAGAACGGATTTTCCGGAAGATCCGGAGATAGCGTTTCCGGGTCTTTCCCAAAAGTCAAACCACAAATGTTGTCAAAAGTCAACCTCAAAAACAAATCTTGGAGGTCAACCGGTTTGTTGTCCTTAACGGCGTGGTCTAATATAAGCCATAACCGGTTCTTGATAGACCCGTTAACCCACCGAGCCATGGCTTGTCTAAGAGTCCTAGTAGTGAACTCGAGTGCTGCAGTCTTACGTTGCATAAGCCACGTTTCACCGTCGCTGTTGAAGATTCCTTGTCCCAACAGATCGTGGAAAGCAGCTCGCCACATCGGACCTTTTGGGTAGTTATCGAATCGTGTCTTAAGAATATGCTCGACGTTTTTTGGGTGACACGTCACGGTGTAAAACCCTTGCGTCTTGGCCACGAAAGGTATCACCATGGTGCTTGTTTGGTACGTACCGCCAGTGGCTCGAAGGTTATCGGCAATCCAATCATGGACTCGGCTCCTGTTCGCGATTAGAAACGGTAGGCTTCCGACGATTGGTAAGACTTTGGGACCGGTTAGTCTCCGGGAGAGGAAGTAGAACCAAAGAGCGTAAACCGATAGAGCGGCCACGGCGTAGCCGGTTAAGATAGGGCTTAGGGCTTCCATTTTCCGGTTTAGGCTTTTTGTTTTTGTTGTATGGAGAGATTGGTGAGAGACATATATGGTGAAGGAGAGGGATATGTTTATATATATGTAAGAAAAGAGAAATATTTTTACTATAAGCTATAACAAGAAAGGTTTGATTTTGTTTCAATTAGGAGAAAGTAGTTGGGAAATTTTAATTTGGGTCGATAAGAATATTGTGTGTGTGTGTATAGTTTGGGAAAAGAACACGAAAGCAAATTAATTGTCGAGCTACGATTTAGTTATGATTTTTGTTTTTTTCCAGCGTCGAGATATATTTTATTATTCTTTGTCTATATATTAATTAATGTGCACCAAATATTCGTGTATATTTTACATGCTTATATAAAAAAAAACTTGAGACTAACAAAAATATTTCTTGAACAATAATTAGATCAATGATTTTAGGACACTGACGAACTCTCAAGGTCAGAACTTCCATGCAATATATGTGTAAACAAAATGAAATAAGCATTCCAATTTTTCATCTCTTTAATGATTTAGATGTGGATAAATACTTTATTTATATGAAACGAGCCTAGCAACGGGATCTTTTCTTCGAGAATAAAGATTTGGTCAATGGCAGTTAGCCCATTCTAAGGAAAGGGGTTTGATTCGAGTCGAACACTTAACACACACTTGAGAAAGATTTGAAAACAGCATTAAGAAAATTAAAGTAAAAGTACAAAATCAAAAATACTTAAAACATATAATATTAACAAAAGTCTAAGAAAACGCAACGGAAATTTTTTATCAAAAATGGTAAAGTTCATATGTGGTTGAATTCGGGCGTTACTATAGTCTATACTCTATATGATTCAAATTTCACTTGCTTTGATTTGTCGCGTTTAGTAAGAGTTTTAGTCTAAGAAAATCAAATTATTTAGGAAACATATTCAATTGATATAAATATTAGCTAATCGACAAAGTCATACACATTTCAAATATTTTTTTAATATATAAAATATGTGAGAAAAGCAACTAATCATGAAGACTCTTATTTCATTTACAAACCAATTATATATGTATATCTATTTAATAATAAGATACCGTCTTAGTACTTCAAGGAGATCAAAAATATGAGGGGAGTCTCATGTTTTGGTTTGCAATAAGAGATTAATGTATAGTCTTTAGAAACATCAATTTAATTTTAAAACAATGGTGCACTTGATGTAACACAAGCTTTTGGTTGAATAAATTTTCCATTCCATTCACACACCAAAAATTCCTACAAAAAAATAAAAACAAACTCAAGAAATATCTTGTATGGTTGAGTCTTTTCATTATACCTTTTTCTTTTTCTAATAACCTTTATAGATCTTAAATTCATAGTGCTTTCAAATTGGAATTTCGAGAAACAAATTTATTCTATTATTTATAAATTATTTTAAAGTTTGGGAAAATTAATTTATATAATAATAATAGACCTTTATTCAAATTTTTCTAAAACGATTACTTTTTCTGTATTTTTTGAACCATTACATATATTTAAATTTGTACTTTTCGTAAGTGAACAGTTTCGTCATATAATTATATTTTGATAGTTAATTTTTCCTCTTAATTCAGCAGCTAATTTTTATGGTTAATTTTCTTTCATACATTTTAAATTCGCTTTCTTAAAGTATTGTAAATCTTCAATTTCACGATGACTGGTGTTTTTTTGTGAAAATCTAGTTCGATTTGGATCTTATGATAATTGATTCCAGAGTTGTAGATAGAATTTTGATATGTTCATGATGACTAATGTTTTAATCGATTCAAACTTCTTGCGAGGGGAGTGATTGATGTATGTATCTTTGTTGATAAGTTCGCTTGGTACTATGGATTTGTCATGATCATGGAATTCAAAAGTGTGTGTCAAAATGGAACTTCAATTTGGATGATCTTCAATATGGGGATATGGGATAATTGATTCCAAACGTTAGTTGAAGAATACAAATTTCTGGACGGCTCGAGACAAATATATTGGGTCGTGGATATGGAGAAAACTTCTGAAGCTTCGAAATCTTGTGGCTCCTTTCATCATAGCGGAGATTGGAAACGGTACATATGTGTCATTTTGGCATGATCAATGGCTACCGATGGGAAGAATAATCGATGTTACAGGGCTGGAAGGACCGCGAATAATCGGGATTCCGATAAATGAAACAGTTTCTCAAGCAGTTGGACCTAACGGATGGATGCTCCGTCGCACAAGAATCCGTCATCTCTATCCTCTGCTCGAGCAGATCAGGGCACAGCCACTCCCTGAGGCAGACAGAGGACCCGACCGATACCTATGGAGAAAAAAGCCAGATGACTTTACGGCAAACTTCTCTTCATTCCACACATATGGAACCAACTACGAGAGCCTCACAGTGTTGTTCCATGGAATCGAATCGTTTGGTTTAACTATGGAATACCTCGCTGTAGTTTTATAACATGGCTTGCAGTGATAGAGAGATTAACCACGGGTGATCGTATGCGATTTTGGGGTGCTCACCAGGCTTGCATGTTATGTGGCGAGCCAAACGAATCACGCGACCACTTATTTTTTGCATGTCCTTTTTCATTCACAGCATGGTCTGAAATCGGAGGAACTCTTCTGAACCAGACACATTAAGATCCAGATTGGGAGGTGGCCTTGCACAGCATCATCAATTATTCTGGAGATCGACTAAACACTATCCTATTGCGTCTAGTATTCCAAATCACTATTTACTTGATTTGGAAAGAGCGAAACTCAAGAATTCACAATTCAGGTTATCAGTTTGTACCTCAACTAGTCCGATCAATTGATAGGCTTCTTCGGAATAGAATCACCTCTCTGAAGTATTACGCGAAGCCAAGGTTTCACGATCTGATGCAGAGATGGTTTGCAGTCACAACCCACCTTCGCCCAGCAGCTCAACAATAAAGTTTTCGTATGTAACACAAGCGTTCCTTTTTCTTTCTTGTGAAAGTTGTTTTTCAATTGGTCTCTTCGTAGTTTTCAGGCACTGATGCCATGATTTATTAACAACCTTGTAAATATTTTATTTCACATATCATCAAAAAAAAAAAAAAAAAAATTCAATATGATCTGCTCACACGCCAATGGATATGTATAATCGATTTCAATTTTGTCTTCCCAAGTTTGCTTGCTTTTGATAGTTGTAATTGTCACTTGCTAGTTCTTATTGACGATATGTTTGTGTGAATCGGTGGAATATATTTGTAAGATTCTAACTAACGAAACACAACTTTTTTTTGATTCTGACTAATTGATGCTGTTGTGTTTAACTGAGACAACCATGGCATAGAAGCGAACACACAAGGCCAAAGTCCGGAAGAAACCGAGGTTTCACGAGTTACCAGTCCGAAACCAACTGAGGCACCAACTCTGATTCAGGTAAAACTTGTTTTCACTGGAAACACAATTTTTGACGGATCAAAATATCACACATATATATATGATTGCTCATTGCTGCTGTCTTTTTTTTTGTTTTTTGTTTTCCCTTTTTTCGAGTTGTTTTGACCTTTGATTATCTTTTGCATGGATTTATTGGATTAGATGATTTAGTAAAGTATGACGATTGATCAACATTTTATGTTCAAAATTTATGTTCGACCAATTGTTATTTTCTTACTTATAATCTTATAAAATCTCTCTGATAGCTATGTTTTTTTTCCTTCTCTCTAAGTTTTTCTCTCCTCTTTCTCTCTTCTTCATCTTCTAAGCGTCTCCTTCCGGTGACTGGCACGCGGCAGCTTCTTTAGCACCGGTGTCGGGGTTAGGGTTCTTGTTGTCTCTTTTTTAGCTTTTGTCTTTGCCCTTATGGCTTGGGTTTTGTTCGGTGAGTGGAGGTTTGTGATTTCGATCATGGTTTTGGGGATTTTTCAGATCTAAGTTTAGTTTGGTTTTTCAGATCTCGTAATTGCTTAGCTGGTTCTGTCTTGTTGATGGTGTGGCGAAGCTTCTTTTGCTGGTGACTTAGGCGAGTTGAATTCCATATCTAGATCTGTTGTTTCTTCTTTCTTCTCTCTTCGATTAAGTCCTTGTTTTCTGTTCTTTGCCTTGTTTCTTAGTGTATTTGCCTTGTTTCTTGAGGTTTTGTCGTCCAGCTTGGAGGTGTTGTGGTTTGTGGTTCTGGCTTACGGTCTCTGTAGTTGGTGGATCTGGTTCTGAAGATGTGATCTCAATTTTGGTTTGGATCTGCATCTTCTAGCCTCTTCGGCTCCGATCTGTGCTCTCAAGTTGTCCGACGATTTGTTTTGGGTCTTTGCAGGGAAGGATGAGCTTCTGTCAAGGAGGATGAGCTTTATAATCTCAGGTTTGTGCAGATAGTTGGGTTGGTGTGATGAGTGAGGCACCAAATGTACATATGAGCGGATCTGTCTGGCGGTGCGGTATAGCCGCTTGGAGCGATATATGTGCTTTCGCTAACGGCATCGCAGAACTTTCTTCAACTCTTGTTCCAGTCTTGGGTTTCTCTGTTCTTGTTTCGTGATGTGCTCGGGTTCGACTGGGGTTCTCCGGTAAGGCTGTCTTTGTCTTTGTTTTCGTGTTCAGGTTTTATCATTGTTGTTTATGTTATCAGTTTGTCTCATATGCCTTGTTCTTTTTCGAGCTAGCCCCGTTTAGACTTTGAGTATTGGTTTCTATCGCTTGCTTCCGGCAACGGTAAGTCGACATTTGGTTGTTGGTTAGTGTTTGGTGAAGAGATTGCTTTCAAGTAGCTTGCTTCGAAAAAAAAAGTTTTATGTCATCTTGTCCAGCTGGTTTTCGGTGTTTAGAATTCAATAGGTCCATTTCTATTCGAAAATTCTTGTTGGTGTTGTATCGGTTTTAGATTTCGTTTTAGTTTGTTTCCCCGTTTTTTTGGGGCGTGTGTTTATCTCTTTTGGTCTTTGTTTCCGAGGACTTTTCGTTGTTCCGTCTGCTTTTGTATTTCTCTTTGTATCCTTCTTTGTTAGATTTCGTTTTAGTTTGTTTCCCTTGTTTGAACTTGTGTTTCCCCTTTTCGGACTTGGTCTTCCGGAGATTCTAAGGTGTTTCGCCGGACTTTTGTATTCCATCTTGTATTTCACTTTTATAATATTAATGAAAAATCAGATAACAACAAACAAAAAAAACATAGTATATGTAATAAGTAATAAGTAATAACTAACAAGTCGGATGATTTTTCTTTCTTACGGTGTGCATCGACACTTTTGTTTTCTTGTGTTGTCAATCACACTTTTAAAATAATTTTTTAAAGGTTAGCTTTAATTTATTAGTATTTTCATTCAAAATTTCAGATCACCCAATCCTCAAAAGTATATCAATTTCCTCTTTAAAAATTAACACAATCTAAATATTATAGATTATAATATAATAGTAATAATAGTACACACAACTTTCTTCAAACATAATTTTGTGGGATAACTCGCTTTTTTATCTTAATCATACAAGAAGATATTATGTACAACAAGAAATATACAAAGCCATCACCTATGACATAGCCCAAAACCTGCTCCCCTCGAAATGCCACGTGACACCTCCACAATTATCATATCATCACCATCAACATAATTTCATCATAATCTCATCACCATGCCATTACGAAATCTCAACATAATCAACGCATACATAAAAGGTAGAAAGGATAAGACACTTGTGGAGAGCTCATGTCAGAACGATCCAACGGCTCAGATTCACCCAAAAATCCAATCCCTTTGTAGTAACATAAGCCACACGAAATTAAACACAGAGAATAAAAAGTCAAAGAAGAAGAAGAAGAAGAAGAGAAGAGAGTTACAGAACAGAAGACGAAAAGAATGGTTTCTTCACTACTAATGTCCTTTGCTCCGGCCACCGTGAGGTGCTTTGCGACGGGTGCGAAGGGAACCAGCAGCAGCACCGCCACGAAAGAAGAGAAGAGTATCATCGACTTTGTTCTTGGCAGTTTAACGAAGCAAGATCAGTTTTACGAGACCAATCCTCTCCTCAAAAAGGTGGACGAGAAAGAAGGAAGCACCGGAGGTAACGGTGACCGGAAAACCGTTTCCGGCGGCAAGAACTTGGTGGCAGTGCCACAGAAGAAGAACGGTGGCGGCTTTGGTGGTCTCTTTGCCAAGAAATGAGAAAAACTAGTAGATGTGTGATCTGTGTACTATGGATTTCGAAATTTAATTATTGATTCTTCGTACATTGACATATAAAAAGCTTCATGTTGTTGAAATTTCATGTTCTTAGCTGATCATACTGAATTTTTTTTTATTTTTTTGGCTTAATTCTTTTAAGGATTGAGGAATTTCTGAGGACAACATCTATTGTGTACAGTAACCCAAACTTATCAATCAGAACTCAGAAGTAATTAGAATGTAGTCAAGATATAAGGTATATCTCTTTCATGGTTTAGTCACATTGGGACGTGATGGATTTATCTTTTCCACATGAAGTTTGTATATACTATGAATGGCTTCTATATATATACATGTGAGTTAATAATACAATAGCCAATAACTTTGCCAAAAAACAGTACCAAATATTACAACGCACGCTTGTTTGCCCAAACAAGCAAAGGCTTTTCTATACATAGCGAGTCCTTAAAATTACGCATCAAATGGCTATTTTCCGAGGAGATGATACCGTCATTGGTAGATAGGATCCGTCAAGCTTTTTGATTCATCGAAGTGTTTTCTTTTTGCGTGGCAGAGTCATTGATGCTTACACAAGCCTGACCTGAGAGATGCAAGAGGCTTGTAGATGTTAACTGGAGCTAGCTTGTGCTGGAAGCAAAGCAGCTTGTTTTCCTTTGATGAACACAGCAAGTTCCTCTGGGGCAACTACTCTATTTAACCATTTCTGCAGTTCTTCACCTTCTACTTTCTCTTCATCTGAAACCATTTTCATGTTTCAAGAAAATAAAAACCGAGTCAACTAGTTGAAGAACTAGGTTACGATATAAGCAATCCACATGTGATACCAGTGACAATGTCATGCGATTGCTTCTGATACCGAATTCAATAAAACCAGCTCTCTCAGATTATAAGCCAGAAACTAGCCATTTACTTGGTCACATGAGGATTTAAAAGCTCTTGTGTTTCTGTTTCAGTGGAGTAAAGTATTAGTATTCAGATATGCAATGCGTTACCTTCCAGTTGAGCACCGAGCCCTTCTAATACATCTGGATTAGCACGAACAACAGTCAACGCGACATTCAAAGCAGATTGCAACAAATTTGTCACCTCTCTTTGAACAAGATCAACTAGATGCCCCTGTTAATTTAAACATGAATTTGTAAGGTTGCTTCCATTTTTTTTAGAAGGTCCCAGGCAGAATGAAGTTACCTGATCTCTTCCCCATGGTGATCCCCCAGAGTCATCAATTCCACCAGCAGAAAGTGTAGCCACAGAGACAGGTCCGATTTTCTGGTTGAGACCATATTCAGCTACCGCCTTGTAGGCCATGTCGGTTGCTCTTCTGATATCATCAAGTGCACCTGTTGATATACGCCCTGAGTAAACAACCTCTTCAGCTGCACGACCTCCGAGAAGTGTTACCAAGCGGCCATGTAGTTCATCAATGAAAAGCAAATATCTGTCTTCATGCGTTGGAGGAATATATGTAAAGCCCAATGCCCCTCCTGATCTTGGCAATATGCTTAATTTCTAACAACAAAACCCGAATTAGCACAACATTACCACTTGTAAAAATACATATTAGGCCCATCAACGAAGCAGTTTTTATTGGTATACCTCAACACGGGACTGTCCAGGAATAAGCTTTGCAACAGCTGTACCAACAACAGCATGCCCAGCTTCATGCCTTGCAACCACACCCTTCTCACTGCCTTTTAACCTTGCTGTTTTCTTCTCTATGCCCTGCAACCAACAGATGCGCTGTAAGAAAAAAAAAAGTTTGACAAGCTCTTCAATAGACTTAGAAAGAATAGGAAAATACCGCTATTGATCGCTCTACAGCCTGAATGAAGTCAATTTTCTCAACCGTTGTCTTGCTCTTCCTTCCAGCTAGCAAAGCAGCCTCATTAACTAGGTTTGCAAGATCTGCCCTATAAAAACCAAACATAAAACTTAACGATATATACTTCCAGATCAAGAGCTGTCGAACAAAAAAAGAAGCACTTCCGGGTCAAGAATAAAATACAGAATGTTTACCCAGTAAAACCAGTTGTCATTGAGGCAATGCTACCTAGGTTGACATCATCTCCCAAAGGAAGCTCTTTCTTTGAAACATGCACTTTCAAAATGGACTCTCTTCCAACCTTGTCAGGTGATTCCACCTGAAAAATGTTTCAGATAGCTTTGATAAAGTCTTTAAACTACCTGATAATTTTAAAGAGACAGAGCCAGATCATTCTACAAACCGTAACAACACGATCAAATCTCCCTGGCCGACGCAGGGCAGGGTCTAAGACATCAGCCCGATTTGTAGCTCCAAGAACAATGACTGCAGAGCTGCTGTCAAAACCATCCATCTCCTGCAAACCAGTTACCAACACATAAATATCGTGCAAAGAACAGAAAAAGCAACATTGGCAGGAATAAGTCCATGATTACAAACTTACAGTGAGCAACTGATTCAAGGTTTGCTCCCTTTCATCATTGCTGACCATTCTGAATTTACCATCACGGCTTTTTGCGACAGCATCTATCTGCAAAATGAAACATAAACAGATAAATTTGTTGAGATTTCAACCGAGAGAAAGTACAGGAAGTAATCCAACATTGACCACGTATTCAAACCTCATCAATAAATATAATTGACGGAGCCTCCTTCTTGGCGCGTGCAAAGAGATCCCTTACACGTGAAGCACCCATGCCAACATACAGCTCTACAAACTCACTTGCAGAGCAACTTATGAAGGGGACTTCAGATTCCCCAGCAACGGCCTTTGCAAGAAGGGTTTTCCCTGTTCCGGGAAGACCGACCTACCAAAAAACAAAAACCATAAATTCTAAAGATAGTAACCAAACATTTCCCATAAACTCTACCTAAAAAATGATTTAACTCACCAATAGGACACCACGAGGGGGACGAGCACCTAGGCGAACATACCTATCAGGATTCTTGAGGAATTCCTGCAACAGTTAAGCCAAGCGTAACTAGATCATGAAAAAAAGTTATTACAGAAAGATTTGACAATTCATTTCTGTACAGTGCAGCATCTTTAAGAACTGAAAAACCTACCACAATCTCTTCCAGCTCTTCCTTTGCTTCATCAACACCTGCAACATCTGCAAAAGTGATTGTTTCACCTCCACCAGAAACTTCTCCCTCACCAGAACCAGCAGACTTGCGGGTCCTAAGCTGGCCCGTTGTACTCTGTGTATACCTCATAGCTTTTAAGGGAACTGCACACGGCCTTAACTTAAACAACAACACTACAGTATCATGAATGTGCAAACCTGGGAAAAGCTAACAGGGAATCGGTGGAGAAGACCTGCAAGCACTGCTATGTAGAACAACACTATCTGCAACAACAACAACAACAACAAAAAAAAGAAACCTTTTCAATTGAAGTGTTTCACAGAGGTGAAAATGTACAACTTCTGAAAAGAGCTAATCATTACCAATCCAGAGTTGAAGAAGCCACCAGGGCGCCTATCCGGCGACCCGAATTCAACATTATTCTCAAGCATTTTCCCGTATGGCGTTTTAATGTCCCTCGGCCTTGTCGTTGAATACACAACCCTTTTAGTCGGAGTCGCACTTCTAAGCAGAGACTCGGACGGCTCAGAGAGCTTACTACTACTAGTTTCACTCTCTTGCCAATTTCCATCGTCTTTTAACTTAAACAAAACATGAACTCCATCCACTTCCACTTTCTGCACCTCGTTATTGTTAACTTTACTCAAGAAGTCGCTGTACGGCACGCTCATGAATGTCGTTTGTGTCCGAGGCTCCGACCCAGGCAATGGGATTCCGGGCCGGAGCAATCGCACCACAAACATAACGATACCCAATTGTAGTAGCAAAACCCCAACCTCCTGCGCCTTGATTATCGGCTCCCACTGCCATTTCTTCTTCCCCTTGGACCACCATAACCCACTTTTACCTTGCTTCCCTCCCTTCTGCTTCGAAGAATTCCCCGAGGAGTTCTGGTTCCCTTCTCCCTCGCTCCTCCTCTCGGTCGAGCTCGTTTTCTGATCGCCTTCTTGACAATTCACAACCGTTCTACTCTTCTTCCTCGAAAACCCTTGCCAGAGACTGAACCTCTCATCGTTTCTCGATGCCGCGACTGATTTCTTCTGCAGAGGAAGTTGGATTGGATTGGAGACGACAAATCGGTTCGGATTGTGGCGAAAAGCGGAAGCCCGATCGCGGAAAAAGCTCGAGGCATGCAAGTACAGTAGAGTATTATAATTACTACAAGAGGTTGAGAATCTGAACCTATCGTGGATCCCTGATCTTAGCAATTCGATTGTAGTCATTATTTCGAAACCCTAGAAATTGAGGAAATCAAAGGAAGAAGACATGGCAGCACATTTGTTCGTCTCTTTTGGGTTTATCTAATCTTCTTTTGGAACTAGAGAACGCGAGGTTTACTGGGAACAACGACTTCGAATGTGAACCGTCAGATCGAAGAAAGCGAGGGGTTTCTCCACCGTTCGATACGTTCGGGATTCAGATTATCTGCAGGAGGGAATCCAGTGTGGCAAGAAGTATAGAGAGCAACGGTGATTAACGTCACGTGGGCACAAGATAATGCTTGATGAGATTTCAGGTTATTTCCCACCACAGGTTTTGAACGATGGGTATGGGCCACAAAACTGATTTTAGGCTTATAGGGCCCACAGATTGGCCCAAAAGATAATCATGTCTGATTTTATGGATATAAATTTTTTGAAATTAAATTTCTGGATATCTATCATAGAAAAATATTGTTTACTTTTTGTTTTGTGATAGACTGGAATGAAGCCCTTGGCGTGGTCCTAATTTGCCCAATCCAATGAGAGATTGCTTGTAGTTCCACATGTGGATTAGGCCAAATTCTTGCTGCGAGAGAAGTCCATAACGATCGAGAGAGCACACTCAAAGTAGAGATGAGCGTAAGATTATGTGCCGGAGTTGCAGAGCACACAAGTGTCGGGAACCATTCTTCCCTAAAATTTCTAATTTTTTTGCTCTCATTTATAATTCAAACCTTGAGTTATATAAAACCGGCAATGATAGAAACTCCTCCAAAAACTAAGCCAAGCGTTTTATAAAAGTGAAACAACCGAACCTGATAATGCACAACACATGCAGACCACCAAACCAAAATAAAATAAAAAAGCTAAGATTTTTAACCATTTTTACAAACTCGAAAGACAATGACCAAACTAAAAATTAGCAGAAATCACAAAAACAAAAACACTTTCTAATTAAATTAAAACCAACAAAATTAGACACCTAAATTTCGTTAAATAAAAGATGTGGGGCTATTTTGGAAATGAAAGCAAACACCAAGAACAATCGAGTAAAAAAAAAAACATTTTCTTTCCTCGTTAACAAACCAAATTTGTTTTCTGTTTTGTCGTTTCAATTCCTCTTCTATCAAAAAAACAAGGAAGGAAAACAAAATTTAGAAAACTTTTAACGTCCTGAAACAGAGGATATCCAGACAATATATGTTGTCTAAATTTGGAAACCCCATTTATCATTTTTTTGTTTGATGCCAAATTCTTTGCTAGATCTTGGAAGAAAAGAAAGAAAAAAAAACAGTTCAGATATTCATCTTGTTTCAGATTGATTTCTTATCGATTTCGTTTGTTAGATTTTGATCGTATGGAAAATGGGTATTGACGCGAAGGAATCATGCGCAATATTATGGAAAATTCTTGGGTTTTCGATGAATACGAGCATCAAATTCATGAGAAACCACCCGGTTTTGACAGGGGTTTCCATGTTTTTACTCGCGCTATACATTCTCCTCCCTTCCTTGTTGTTCTTCTTGATATACTCGTCGCCGGTTCTTGCTTGTGTTGTAGTGTATGCTCGAGAAAAGCTGGGATTGAGATTCTCCAGTTCGCATAAGCCATTTTCCTCTCAAGGGGCAAAGAGTTGTGGAGGAGATAAGAGATGTCATTTAAGACAGCAGCGAAGTGTTCGACGAAATGCTCGAATGAAAGTCGAAGAATGGGATTCGCAGACAAGCGAGGAAGAGAAGGACAAAGTTATCTTGACTTCTCTTTACAATGACCTCCTCGGCCGTACACCGCATTTCGAGGAGTCTCCAAAAGCAGTAGAAACCCATGTAGCAGAAGACAATGATGATAAGTCTTTTGGTGAGCAAGATTCACGAACGTCTTCTCTCGATTCGGGCAATTTAAACGTTGAAAAACCAAGGGTTTGCAACTGTGAGATCAATGAAGACAAATACGGAGAATTTGATGGTAAAGAGGATATGATGAGCGATGTTAATGAACATGGGATTTCAGAGATTGAGAGAAATAGGAGACTAGAGAGTCTCATCGCCAGAAGAAGAACAAGAAGACTCTTTAAACTAGCTTTAGATCAACGGAATAAGCTTCAAGCTGAAGAAACAACTACCCCCACACAGAACAACAGCCTTCAAATTACGGTTTCGAGGAACAATAACAACAACCCCTTTGAAAAACGTCGAAATTATCCATGGGATACCACTGTTATGGGAGTACAGGTTCCTGGCTCAGCGCCTTCTGTGATGTTACAAGGGAGAAACCCTTTTGATATTCCTTATGATCCTCAAGAGGAAAGACCTAATCTTACTGGAGATAGCTTTGATCAAGAGTTTTCATTGTTTAACCATAAAGATATCTTCTTTTGTCGTCATGAGAGCTTTTGTCGCTTTGCTCTTTTCTCTCCAGAACATGCTCAGTGTATGAACAGTCCAGTTGCTGCTTCAGACATTTCAACTACTAGAAAACGTTTAGGTTATTTGTCAAATTTATTCTCATTACTAAATTCGCTGTTTGCATTTTCTCTGTGAATAATGTGTCTTTTTTTTGTCTACAGATTTGGACCATGATTATATGGATCATACTGAACAAAACCTCCCATGTAATGGCAAAGAAGCTACAATAGAGGGCGACGATAAAAGCGTTGAGAGTGGGAAAAATGGAGAAAGAGAGGTAGAAATGAGTGATGAGACAGATTCAAACAAAGAAGAAGGTGCTAATTCAAGTTGTTCAGAAGAGAGTGAGTCAGAACTCAGCCGTTTGAACAACGCAGAGCTCAGGGAAGCTATATGCCACTCGATGGATAATTATCCCGGTTTTCTTGTGAATCAAACAAGAAACATTATTCCAAGCCCATTGCCTAGAGGGTTAGAAGCGCCTAGACTCGATGATAACAATGTGTTTTACGCTCGTAGATGCCCAAATTCGCACAGTCGAACATTTTCCGTTGCCTCAGACATGCAAGTTGAGGTTTCAGAGATTGGTTCACCTCCTACGACAGTTGATTGGCTTGATGACTGGTCTAATGGAGGGGAATCTTACATGTATGATACAGATATTGACAGAGAAATCATTCGCGGTGAAGAATCGCGTAAGGGGGTCTCTAGCCAATGTGAATCAAGAAGAGGAATTGGATCAAAAGAAGAGAACAGTGGGCCAGGGACTAAACCAGATCAGAAATGTGTGGTAGATGAACACCTTAGATCGATTGATGGTATGTCATTGTTAGATAGAAGAAACCAAACTGAAGAAAATCTTGAGCATAAGCCTTCTAGTTCTAATGATGTGTCCAAGCCTACAAGCTCTGGGAAATTTGAAGGTTTGTTGTTCCATACAAGTGTGTCACTGTCGTCTATAACAGAAGAACCTGAATCAAGCTTAGACTCGATCGATGTGGGAAACTTAGGGAACTGCTTGACTAAAGAATTAACTGACCATATATCTCTAACTTCTCTGGATTCATCCACGAAGAAGTCGATTGATGAGGAAGTTGTTGATGTGCAACAATTAGAAAATGATGATCTTTGTGGATCTCCTAAGGTTATTGGTTCAAATATCAGTGATCTTCAACAGAAAGACCAAATCTTGAATATCATTCAAGGAGAACATGATACAGAGATCAATATGAAAAAGTATGAGAACTCAAGACCAAGGGAATATGAGGCAACTCAGAGCTTCTTGGGTGCTTCTTTGGACACTCCTTGTATAGAATCATCTGAAAGAGAGATAGAAGAAGAAGAGGAACCAAACTTAGACAATTTTCCTGAGGATTTAACAAAACAAACAGACAATGAGGTACTTCAAAGCGTCTTGAAGAGTTCTTCAGGCCATGTTCTTACAAAATTACTAGAAAGTGAGGTCATGGAAGAGAATGGTCCGGTATTAGTCAAAAATACTGATGAGAATGCAAAGCCAATAGAGCAAGAGAAAACTCATGACGTATTGGAAGCATCTTCGAGCCATTCTCATACACAATTAGTTGAAGACTACGGAAATGCAGAAAATGATAGTGATGTGATACTTCTGCATGTTCAAGACGGTAATAACTCAATATTGGATGAGTCAACTTATCAGAAAAACCCGAAGGAAGGAGAAAATTCAGGGTTATTGAAAGACTTTTATGCTGAATCGATCCAAGATTACAACAATGGAGCCAATGATGAGAAAGAATCAATAGTTTCAGAAGACACTCATAACTCGCAAGGTTCACAACCATGGACTCAACAGGTTTTACCCTCTATTCTAGTCATCTTTTACATATATTAGCTGCTTCCCATGTTGTTGGTTTTTGATTTGAAGTTGTGTAATTGTTTATTTATCCATTGAATAGCGCGGTATAAATTCTGTCGAAGGAATATCACCAAGAACATTGGAGATCACCCAACCAGAGCATGATGATGATGTTGCCCCAAACACCGTCTCTCAACATATTGCTAAAGATAAATTTGCTGCAGCAGCCAAGTACTCAACTGATGCTGAAAGTAATGATGAAGAGAATCTGAAACCTGATGAGCAAGTTGGAGAAGCTGTGGAAAAAGAATTAGAGCTTAATTTAGAATCAATGCCCCATAATACTGGTTTAATCGCTAGAGAAGACGATGAAGAATCCGAGAAATTGATTGGGGCAGTGCACAATGCAGAGACCGAAACAACAAGAGACAGAAACAGAGTCTTAGGTTAGTCGTCGTAATTCAGAGTCATTTATACATACATTATGAAGGATAATACATAAATAATCAGAAACTGTTTCATATTGATTTTGTTAATAACCAAATGCTTATTATTTTGCAGAAGATTAACGTATTGATGATAAACACAGAAGATCAAATAAGTAACGCTACACATAAGGTACACCGGATTGAAGAGTTACTAATCGTAGATAATTCAAGAAAATATGTTGAGAATTCTTTTTAGAAAATGGACTGATTTATAACAGATGAAACAAATGAATGCTGTATCATTATTTAATGGATTTTGTAAATGTAACTTTTTTTGGTAATGCTTAGAGATAGTTAATGTGCTATGAACATACTCAAAGAAGAACTACTAGCATATCTATTAGTTGTATATGGTTTACACAGCAGCTAAAGAAACATGTCGGAAAGAACAAGGAACAAAAAAAAACATTTGGTGTATCGCGCACACTTCCCAAAGAAAGAATATGTGGAGCATCATTTTATATAATAAAAAAAATATCAAATCGCGAGGAAAAATAAATTTTAATTGTGTTTTAACTTTTTTGGTTTTTTTCTTGGTGGCATCTCGAGTTAGTACATTTTCCTTTTTGGCAAACTAAATATTCCATTTTCAATTATTCTTTCCTAAGACTCTCAATCTTCATTTAATGGTCATATCTCGTGATCTTTGACTTCCTTCCTTAAATACAAACTAAATCAAGCTCAATATAATGATCTCGCATATATATTCACCATTATCCCGACAGAAGCTCAAAAAATTGGTTTTCGCATAGAAACTCGTTGAAACTTTGCTTTGATATCCAAGTAAGAATACTATCTACCAATATCAATCCTTTTGCATAAACAATTTATATATATGTTCATTAATTTATTCTGCTCTTGTTCTAGAGTTTTTCATTTTTTTTTCTTTTGTTAAACGGTTTTCATGCATGTACCGTTTGTCTATTCGTTCTGGCGTGGGATTTTCTTTTTTTTGGACCGAATTGCTAGATTGATTTTTGCTGTGTGGGTTTCGGGAATTAGCTCCCACTTCTCGGATTCCAACTCTTGGCTTTGCGTTTGTTGATTTAGCTGGGAGTAAGTTTTAGTTTTCTTTTGCAATATCGTATGGTTTGTGATTGCGTCGGTTTAACGTGGCTTAGAGAAAACATAAACGCTTTTAGTTTGGGTAGTTTTGATCTAAATTTGAGTTTTAGTAGACGTGATCGATGTATATTTGTATAATCACAAAACGCCTATAAACACAAATTATTGTTTTAGACGTGATTTATATATTCTTAATAACTTGGGGCTAACGTGGCTTAGAGAAAAATAATATCCCTACGTTCAAAATTTTAGAAAACCTAAACGCCTATAAACATAATTAACGATTGTTCACAAAACATATCAATTCAAAATATTTGTGTATATATATTTTTTATATCTATATATGTTTATATGTTTTTTTTTTATAAATATATATTTTATATGTTTTGTGTAATGGCAATAACTAATCAGGTTAGATAGGATGGCTAAGGACAAGGACAAGGACAAGATAGTGAACCGACAAAGGATAGCGAACGATAAGACAAGGTTAACAACTTACAAGAAGAGGAAAGCTTGTCTTTTCAGGAAGGCAAGAGAGTTCTCAATTCTCTGCGGCGTCCAGACATGTTTCATCGTCTACGGTCCCACCAAAGCGACCGATGAGGTGGTTTCCGAGCCTGAGATATGGCCAGAGGACGAGACCAAAGCCAGAGACATCATACGTAGGTACAGAGACTCAGTGTCGAACAGCTGCAGGAAAGAAGCCCATGTCGAGAATTTCGTTAACGATATTGGGAAGTCAAAAGGGATGGAGAATAATAATAAGAGAGTGAAGAGAAACTATAATAAGTATTGTAGTTGGGAGGAGAAACTAGACAAGTGTTCACAAGAGCAGCTATGTGGGATTTTCGATGCCGTAACTAACAAGTTACAGGAAGCTATATTGAGACAGGATCGTATGATTAGGGCTCATCATCAAGCCATGGAGACACCAATCCCCCAGATTTTAATGGATCCACATTACATGTCACAATATTTTGCTGAGCAGCAGCAACAGATGATGTTCCCTAATTATAATAATTTGGGTTTCTCGTTGTTCCCATCTCATGATGATCCGATTCAAATGGACCCGAATCTCATGGAGAATTTGACCGACTTAGGGTTAACCCAAGGCTTGATGATGTCAAAGGGAAACGATGGTCCTCATCAGTTTATGCAGAGGCAAGCACCTTATTATAATCTTGAACCGGTTGTACCGAGGTCTGCAGCTTTTAACCCGTTTCTGGGTTATCAGGGCTCGTTTAATATTCCTTGGAGGTTACCCGGTAATCAAGTTGGTGGATGGGACTTTTTGGAGAAGAAACCGATCTGAGTGATGGAGCTTTATTAGTTTTTAGGGTTTTATTATAATTTTGTTTCTGCTGGTTTTGTTTGTGTATGACATGGCTTGGATTTGTCAAGTGTGTTTTTGACATATCATCATAATTTTTTTTACATTCAATAAAAGTTTCGGTTTTAGGTATAGGTATTATGTACGTTTCTTCAAAACAATAAACAGAAAAATAAGGCATAAGCTTAGTTTTGCTGCAAACTTGGAGGATTGTGATTTGCCAGCATGCTAGATATTAATATGGTAATAGGCGGGTCCATATCGTTACATCTAGACCAAGATCCAACGTCTCTAGCTAGCTATGGTTATCAACTGGTTTAGAAATGGTAGAGCCGAGTTTCTTTCGGACATTAAGAGCCATCCATACAAACCGAATCTCGCCAAAAAAACTGTATTTTGCTCTAGTACCATATTAAGACAGAGATGTAAAATAAAGTTTCTTGTTAATTAATGAACTGTAACGTGGATCTTTTTATATACAAAACTTTATTCATCCAACTGTGCATTTAATAATCTAACGACTTAAATAATTACCTCAAGCTATCTCAAGTTTATCATATTGCCACTAATAACAAGTTCACCTGCCGTCAAGATCAAGAAAATAAAAAGGTATCTCTCAGGATCGGACGACTAGAATGGACTTTGGGATAACCCCAACACCTAATACCTGAGTATTTTCTTGGATATTGATTTTTTGATAGTCATAAAGTTTTTGCCTTCAGAAAGATTTTGCCACTATAAAAGAGTTTTTGTTTTTCGTTAAAAGTATATATATATATGCTTTGATCTTTCTTTTGGTTCATCGATCCCTTACGTACGGAGATACCATTTAGAACTTACAAGTCTGAAAAGAACTTGCAGCAAGTAGCTAGATAAAAAAGATGAACAAGATAAAGAGTATATATAGGGCCGACCCTGAGAATTACGGGGTCAAAGACAATTTAATAAAAGTTTTATTAAAAAAAAAAAATTTGTAATTTGGAGACCAACTATTCATATATATTAATTCGTAAAATTTGGGAGCCAGAGACGAATGTTTCATCCGGCTGTCCCATGACCGGTGTTGCATATATAGAGAACCCACGTTAGATGCAAGTAATTCAAAACCAGTTAACACAGCGGAAGAGATGGAGACCACTGGATGTAACGGAACCAAGTTGCTAGCTAGAGGGATAAGATTCCTCTGCTTAGTCGTCTGACCCCAGAGTTAAAAATTTCGAAGTGTTGTAACTTGTAAGATAAGTTCATGCCTCATGTCCGGCACTTCACAAGTGTTACCTGGGACATGACACAGGCCCCACGAAATTAAGGGTCCACTAGTAAGATATTTTGGATTTTTTTTAGTTTTTATTTAGTTAATTGTTTACATAAGACCCATTTTAATTAGGGGATTGATTTTAGTGTAATATTGTTATTTTTGCACACAAAAAAGGTGTAATAAAGTTATTACGTTTCCTAGAGCCTTCATATTTCCCAATCCCTAAATCATAATTACTTTTCCTTTAATCATAACTTATTTGTTTTCAAAGAGTTTGTTCTTCTTCTTTTTCCAACGGTTGAATAATGTGCAACATATTTTTCCGACAACATATTTGATTGCAACATATATTTAAGCTTTATTGTACTAATTTTTTCTTTTTTTCTTTTTTTTAATATATGAAAACTCTAAAAATTGTATATTGTAGGGCCCATTTTAGTTTATTAACACAGAATCACAATTTTCTTCCAAATGGCCCTGGATAAGTTGTTTGAATATAATGAATTACTATGCTATTCAACATCAACATAATGTTTGATTAGAGACGTTTGCCAAATCTACTCATTCTCATTGCCAATTTGTAACCAGTTATGTAGCTTCAATTTTTATCCACGTAAAACGCAGTGGAAATATATAATTAAAGTGGTTCATTTTTAGCCACGCAACATGCTTAATAAATATCTACAATATATGATTTAAAAGTGGTTTTACATTTAATATGGACTCAATTCCAAATTTCTTTGGTTATACGAAAAAAGAAAGACAATAGGATATTAGTGTCTATAACTAGCATATCTATCGCTTTCTTTAATCTGTTCTTAAGAAAAAATTGTGTATATATGACAGCCCATACACATTGTCCGTTGTTGTAACTTCAAGTGGTTGTTGAAAGCATAGTTTGGTTGATTGAGACGAACAATGAATAATTCCATATTCTGATGTATAAGTTATTCAAACATTAAACGACAAAATTTAGATATTAAAGATGACCAAGTTTGTGTCTTTTTGAACCTTTTTGCTGCAACTTGTATAACATAAATATTTTAATTTTTTTCTATCAACAACTAACACTTGCACACTATCGGATTTTAATTTTCTTTAATGCATAATATCATATATAGTAATACCAATCAATTCTATGGGAGGATCGACCATCTTTACGAAGAACACAAGATCAAGAAAAATATAGATTTTACCAATATCTTAATTTAAAAAATTTACTTTTATCTCTAATATATTATTTATATTTATGTCTAACTTTATCTCTATATAAGAGAATCTAATTTGTAACATTATCTGTATGAGAGTCAAATATAATTTTTCTTAAACATTTTTGTGTTATTACTCTCATCAATTTATCATAGTATAAGAGCCTAGATCTAATTCCTTTGGTTAGGTTTTCGTTTATCTTCCGCGAACCAAGAAAAAAAAAATTACTTTGTTACTAGTAGTGGATCTCGAAGAGTTCAAACCGAAAAGGTTTTGCTTTATGTGATGAAATTCTGTTTTAATCAAAAGATGACATGTCGTCTTCAACGACACCGAAGACGGAGCCGGAGGTGATTCGTGTAAAGACCTTGGAAGAGTCAAAGAGACGATGGATTTGCTGGTGTCATCAACACCAACGGTGACGTGGAGAAGAGTTATATCCATGTCAATGATGGTTTATTTTTATCGATCTTGCCAATGATTGGCCAAGAATATTTTATATTGGCTAGCAAACATGCTAGTTTCTTCAAAAACAAGGCACTTGATTATGAGCATGAACCTCGGATTGGTTCGTTCATGTTTGGTGGTGGTGATGATGCTTTCTCGCCCTCGCGAGTTTAACATGTTCCACGAGTTGTTTTTCGATTCGCAATCGCGAGGTACTATGGTGTTCGTGATGGATTTTCCATCGAACCGATTTGACCCTACGACCGGTATAGACGTCGTTGATGACCCAACAATTGGGTGTTGTAGCCGATTTGACCCTACGACCGGGTATAAGCATCGTTGATGATCCAACGGATGGGTGTTGTAGCCGATTTGACCCGACGGCCGGGTATAACGCCGCAATTTAACCTTATGGTCGAGTATAACGCCGTGATCCGACCCGATGGCCGGGTATAGCGCCGATATTTTGAAAATTTGTCCAATCTCACACGTGTTACCACGTATGAACTTGCGGAAGGGTATTGGGAGATCGGTAAAATCGACCATATCATGAAAAACATAAAAATCAAGAAAAATATAAATATTTACCAATATCTTAGTTTATGAAATTTACCTTTATCTCTAAATATATTATTTATATTTATCTTATGTCTAGCTTTATCTCTATATAAGAGAATCTTGTAACATTATTTTCATGAGAGTCAAATATAATTCTTCTTAAACACTTTTGTGTTTTTATTCTCATCAATTTATCATATTCCCTAAAGAGGGTGATTTTTATATATTTATGGCAAATCGAGTATTGTTTCAGATTTATGTAAACATTTTTTATATAGGAAAAATGATTGTTAGTTATACGAAATATAGTTTGTTGTATGACTACACACATTCTAAGTAAAAGAATATATTCGTGCTTACAACAAAAACTTAAAATATATGATAACATGCACCAAGAAACATATGTTATCTTGCCAATACCATAATGATCAATCAAATTTGGATTGAACCCGCATTGACTCAATTACTAACCGACTCGATTGCAAACCAACTCGATAGAATTATGGTTTCTGACCAAGTCCAATGTGAAACCAAGCCCATATCCAATTTTAAAACTAAACATACATCCTTTTGGAATCAATCAAAGCAATGGACGTTTATTATACAATTTTCAAATACGATTGTTTCGTCCATATGAAAAATTAAGAATTTAACTTACACCCTTTAATTAGAGATCGATCACCACTCGCTACTATAGCTGAAACATTGTGTTCTGCGCGTCGTAGCAAGAATCTGCGTTATTAAACGGTCCTAGCAGAGCCTGACCGTACGAGTGAACGCCACTAATAGCGTTTCCAATCGTTATGTTGAAGGTATTAGCATGCGTTCCATTGTTGTCCGTTTGGCTCCAAGGAAACGTGGTTAGCCTTGAACGCTGCTCTTGCCCGACGATGGAGCTCTTGTTGGTCTCCAAAGAAGCTTCATCTTCGAGATTCACGGTGGTTATGTCGTGAATGCTTGCTCGTCTCTTGTCCTTGCCGCCGGAATGCTGCCGGATAAAGTATTTTTGGGCGTGACTAGCGACTTGCGTTGGCGTTCGCGTTATCACAAAGTTCCGAGATATGTTCCTCCAATCGCCTTTCCCGTATTTCTTCAAACCCATTAGAAATAGCCTGAATTGCGACAAATATTGAACCAAGGATATATTTTCATAAAATTATATTCATTACAAATAATATTAAAATGTAAATAGAATATTTATCCATAATGGTGATAATGGGTTACGTATGTGATTAGGAAAGATTGTAGTAAACTATTTAGCATAGTCGCAATTTATGTTTATACCAAACTACGATTATGCATGTATTTCTTCAAACCCCACTTGAATAGACTGATTGTGACAATTATCGAATCAAGATATTTTCATGAAGTTGTATATTAAACAGTAATATCAAAGTGTCATTCTGAATGGCTAACAATGCAAATATTTGGATCCTTTTCTAAATAAATTGTTCAATCTAGGTTTCGTAATAATGCATGATTAGTGACCAAAATTTATAACAATGACACAGTATTCCGGTTTAGTTTCAATTTCCAATAAACCGGAAAAGAACAGGGACTTACTTGTGTTCTTCCTCTGTCCAAGGAACGCCTTTCTTCCGCTCCAGCTCCGGCGATCTACCGGCCGGCGACCGTTTATTACCTACCGGGTGACCCGGTTTGAACCCGTTACATCCGCCGCCGCCACCACCGGCCCAGTCCAGAGTGAAAGGCGAGGTGATGTAACCAGGAACCGGGATTAAACCGGCCTCAATGCTGCTGACGTCAGCTTCCAGCTCGTTATATTGTTTGATGATGTCACTCACGGTCTTCCCCGGAATCACCGCCGCTACTTTCTGCCACCGATCAGGAGTGTTGTCGTCGTAAACCGCCAGAGCATTTTCGAATGCCTTGTTTTCCGCTGCCGTCCACGTGGCAACCTCGCCGGGAGCTGCGACGGCGACGTTGCTCTTCGTCTCCTCCATGAGCCAGTTCCCACCGGAGACGTGCGACGTCGTCGGTCTCAGAATCTCCATGTCCGAAAAAACTAAAAACTAGCTCTGTTTTCTTTTTGGTTGTTTTAAGATTCGTAAGAACAAGTCATAGTTCAATGGGTTTACGGGGTTAGGATCAATAAGATCCGAAATTAAAAAATAATTTGGGTTTATTGAAGAGCTAAGAGAATCAAAGGAAGAACACAACAATCACTGTCAAGTAATATTTCATTTTTATTTTGATTAGAGAAATCATCCGAATTTCTTTGAAGCATTGCTTAGACCCACCTTCAAGGAATCTGGAAAAGTTTCAAACTTTTGAAAAAAGAATTGAGAAAATCCAAGAGTAAAATCTAGGCAAGATCTGGGTAGTGAGTCAAAAAAGAGAATTGTTTTGGGTAGCTCTGAGATTTTGCAGAAGCAAGAAAACAAATCTATTGGTTTTCCATATTTGGTGGAACTAAAGCATGGGTGGGTTTCTAAGTATCAGAGACTCGGAGTTGAGATTTAAAGATCTGGGTGTGGATAAAATTTCTCGGGAAAATAAACATATGGCTACAGAAAATGAAAATAGAAAATATATTGAAGAAGCTACCTTGGAGCTTACCCAATTGGGAAAACTATAACGTGCAAGAGGATGCAAATGAGCCCATAAATGGAAAGAAAACTAAAACCAGAAACCAGATTCTAAAATCTTTCTCGTGTAAAAAATAAGAGAGACAGAGAAGTAGGCAGAGAAAGGGAGGCGATGATTTGGGCTCTTATAGTTCTGTTCTTGAGAAATTAAATTTTTGATGATGATATTTTTTTTTCTTGGAAAATAAAAGATTGGATTTTCGTTTTTATTCCTCTTTTACTTTTTTTTTTTTGCCACCTTACATAGTAATATTCCTGCTTAATACGCACTTGATAGATGTTTCCACTTGTACATTGTTCTTGAGTTAACTCGATGAAAGTTTTATAAATCTTATCTAATTCAAAAATGTAAATATTATTTATTATTTTCTTAATTTTTGATTATATTTTTTTTATCGTCTGAAATATTATTATCTATTACAAATTATGAAAACAATTACAAAAACAAGTTTACAACAAACAATTCTATCCGTTTATAAAAACTGATGGTTCTATATGCATACATGCATCATACTCGTGATAGACGGTTTAACTAGATTTACTATTCAAATTGTTTGTCATCGTTAATAATCGTTTAATAGTCAGTGCCATCAAACAACATATTTTTTTAACCGTTATCTTTTACTGCTTTCTTTTTAACTGTTATTTTCTATTTGGCAACATTATTTTGATCCCTTTATTAAAGCTATAGCTACTAATCAGACCTTAAAAAATTATCGCTTTATTGGAAATTTAATTAAGATGGAGTGGGTTTATACTATTTAGATGTTCACGAAACAAGTATAAATGGCATAACAAGCAGTCAAGAATTCGAACTAAATGTATAGCGCGCTATTAAATTGCTTTGACCAAAAAAAAAATGTATAGCGATTAAATTGACAATAAATTTGAAATGTTTTTATAGTCTTATAAATATGAACTGTAAATACTGCCGAGTAAACTTTGGTTTGGTCATACGAAGACATGAAAAATATTCCTTTTGTTTCATAAAAATTGTCATTTTAACACATTTTACATATATTAAAAAAATTTAATATTATATTAATATGTCCCTATTTAATATACATATAATTAATTCAAAATGATATAAATAGAAAGGTTATTAGTTTTAAATAAAAAGTAATTTTGAGAATTACTTTAAAAAGTTGTATTGAAAATATAAAATGACAATTTTTTTGAAACAAAAAAATCTCTTTTAGATATTTTGTATGAAACGGAGGAAGTATACTTAAAAAAAATAACAATTCCGTGACTGTTATGATTACAAAATTATAATGATGGTGAACAATCTGATATGTTATGAAATACACAAATAATTGTCATTGAGACAAAAAAAATGATTTTATTTAATATTAAAAATACGCGAAGTTGACATTTTCTGGGAGTATACGACGCCTAGCTCTCAGAACAATAACAAATTTTCAGCATCCTTATTAAAATACAATATAACTACTGTACACACACAAACACACAAAAAAAAAAACATTTACGTTACTGATACTGCTGTATACTTTTTTAATGATTTTTATTTTCACTGATTACGTACAGACAGTTGATATATATATATTTTTTTTTTTTCGCAATTTGGGATTTTATGTGTCAGATCGGGAAAAAAAAAGCAGCCGCCAAATGAACGGTCGAGATCAGCGGTAAATTACATGGCCAAGTTGTACAAAGGGGTCCATGTGAGATGCGCGTTTTGCATTATCATTGGTCGGTCTCCCACTTTAATTGTTGTTTTTTGGTTTTTAAGATCTCGAGGAATCTATCTTCTCCATTATGATTCGTTCACGTGGCGGAATTATGTGCGTTAGATATATCCTATGTGATTTATTGAGGAGTAGACACACGTAAGATCTTCGATGGGCTCTCAAGTGGTTTGGTAACGTTCACAGTGATGTTTTTGGAGTCGAAATTTCTATAGATGGGTTAGAGACAGATGTTTGAAGCAGAATTTTGTTTTTTATAAAATAATGAAATGAACGTTTAAATTAAGCAATTCAGATCACAAACAAACAATTGTGAACACCCTGTAGAAATGATGCATTCAATTATTTACTCCAACTTAATTAGCTAATTTTATTTCAAATAAAATTTTGTAATGTGTCTGCTATTATTCAATTGTTTGTTTCAACCAAACCGTTTTTTTTCTTGATATTATTTTCATTAAAACGAATTTTATTACATTGTTACAAGATGTCTACTAGATGGTGCATCACTAAACCTTCAGCAACAAAAGTTCATTTCACAATACTTATGGATCTTGTTATGTGTCTCATCATGGAGTTTACAACAAACACATAAATCACTGTGTGTTTCTCATCATGAAGCTCACGATAATCAACCAATCACCTTTCTGATAGATTGTAATTAACGATTGAATCCAAAATGTTCTAATCATATTACAACTTTTTTTTTGTTTTTGTTATAACATTCTAATCAAACTACTTCTGTACGGGATTAATTTGATGAGATTTACAGTTTATATTTATAAACAGTATAATTTCTCAATAGTTGACCATAGCATGAGTTGTCCTTTATTCAAAGTACCATGATTTTTTATATAATATATTTATTTTATGTTTTATTTTACGAAGAATCTTGGAACATGTCAAGCAAATCCATTACCTACATAGCGTTTAGAAAAACCATAACATTCCTAATTTCACGGATCACATAGATTAATAGATATATACGTCCTAATTACAGTGTTTAGGGAGTATTAATTTAATTACATTTCAGTCAAAGATATTAGGGATATATTCTAAGCCGGGAAGCTTTGTTAGGTGGCCGATAATGGTACCATACCGTACTTAGAGAATATATTATATCACCTTTATCCAGTTTGAAATGTTTAAAATCACCTTGATCGTATACTATTATGTTTAATTATAAATAAATAAATTCCGACTTTTGTATTCATCTAATTATAAGTTTTTTGTTGTATAACCAATCTAATTAGAAGTTTCTCAACTCTACGTTATCTTTTCATTTTTTTATATTTTAAAAATCTAACATTTTACTCTACTAAATTTAATTAAATACAACCTTTAATTTGGAAATATAATTAGTCAACTGACAAAAAAATGATTGAACTAGCACCTCTAAATCATCTACTATGTCATTTCATATATAAAAAAGGAGTTAAAAGTGATCATATATATGACTAAAAAGGAAATCGTAAGTCAAAAAATCTTTCGCACATGTTTCATTTATGAAAAACTGCTAAATCAATTCTATGTATGAGGAGGTGTGGACCGTGTGGTCATGCAAGATTGCAAAAAAAAAAAAGTATATCATTTTCAGAATATATGCATGTTTATTTTAGCCTATTAATGATTTAATCTAGTTTCTTATTGAACAGGATGCTCACATCGTTACCGCATTAAAATGTAATAAAATTATTATTTTATTTGATGCCCCTTTGTACTATCCAGGAGCTATATGTAGGGGAAGGTCTAAATGTTGGAGAGACGTTGCAATAATTGAATAGTAGTTTTTGCCATTTTTGGTACAACTAATATTCTCCAAACAATTTTTTTTGCCATTAATGGAAAGGTTTCCAATTTAAATACTCTTTTATTCATTTGAATACTTTAAAATTGTTATTATTTAGAGTATCATTTCAAACAAGGAATAAGTCAGAAATCTGTTTAAACAGAAATTAAAATCAAACTAAGGTTTTAGTGCACCAAGGGACAAACGTATTGCGAAATTGATGAAACAGCCAATTAAAATCTTTTGGAATCAATTCCCTGATTGTTTTATTTTCTCATGATAAATATTCATGGAAATTGTGATTCCAGTATAGCTGGATATACACACGTAACTAATATTTTATGTATATGAACAAACAAATGTGTAAGGATCCAACTTAATGGTTACATATGAACTCAACCGTTCAACATCTATGTTTCATATTATTGCCTAGTTCCATACGACGCCCTCTTGATTTTGCTAAAGAGGATCCGTAACATCTGGCATTTAGAATTGTTCAAAAAAAAAAAAACATTTGGCATTTAGAAATTAATTATCTTATACGATTCCGTTGAACACCGTGTGGTTTTCTTTTATTTTCTTCCTTCATGAGTAAAACTACTTGCCAAGTTGCAACGAAAACAGTAAAAAGAAAGAAAAGAACAGAAGCCTAGCAGAAGAATAACGTTGTCTGAAAAAAAACATTATAAAATTTCCCTTCCATATTCATTTTTTATTACATACACAAAAGTTGTAAATCATCCACCAACGCCCCTACCTTTATTTCCCCCAAAGTAACTCTAAATATAAATTCTACAAAATAAAAAAATAAAAAAGTTTTTCAAAAAAAAATCCTAACATTTGGGAAGATCGGCGGGTGGAGGAAGCAGTGACTGGTCAGGGCCGTGACCGTTGTCGACGACGAATGCCATCTTTAATCCCCAACTTGTATGGATTTCCAAGTGACAATGCATGAACCATACCCCTTCATATGAATAAACAAATCCAATTAGCACGAAACAAAACTTTAGCAAGCTGGACCGAATATTCCTATATAAAATAATTCGCTACAAGATCATAAATATATAAATCGTGACTGAAAAAGATCAACAAAAATAATGCATAACAACTTTTACCTGAAACCAATATTAGAAATTAGACACCTCAGGCATTATCTTATAAGTACCTGGATTGTCGGCGATGAATCTGATGGCAGTCCAACCACCGGCTGGAACTCCAACGGTGTTTCTCTCTACCGGATCCACCAAGTTGAATTTTTTCGGATCCTTTTTCGGGTCAAAATCCCCCAAACCTCTACCAACCTCAAAGAAATTGAACCCGTGAAGATGAATCGGATGGTTCTCCGACAAGATCATCGCTGTATTCTGCAACACGATTTGCACAGTCGCGTTGTACGGAAGCCGGTAAAGCTTTGTACCTTTCATCGTCGCTGCATTAACGCTTTGCGTTACCGATGCCGTATAATTATACGGATTCAAAGGTTTCGCCGGAAAATCGTCGGTAAACACGTGAGGAATGTTGAAGAAATGAGCTTGGAGAAGAGCGGTCTTAGGCATGGTAAACGTTACGTTGTTTATCCCGGCAACTAAGCGGACACCGTTGTTGCAGCTCCGGCATGGGTTTGCGCCAAGACCCACCGTGAAGAACAAAGAATGTTCCACGGTGGTTGGAACCCTAGCCGGATACTCGCCGGAGTTCAAGCTCCTCAGTGATCTAGTGAATCTGGTCGCGACCCACGTTGCGTTTTGCGGCGGAAGCGATGCGAGAACTGTTTTCTTGGAGGCGGGAACGTTGCCGCCGATGTAGTGGAGAGTGGCTGTGGCGGTGACGTTGTCGAATGAGATGGGAGCATCCATAAACGTTGTGGCGGCGACCATGTATTTGAAACCAGCGCTTGCGTTTGCTGTTAAGAGAACGTTAGTAGTCTGTCCCGGTGCGATGAGGACGGTGTCTGTTTTAAACGGTTTGGTGTAAACAGCATCGACTTCGACAACGGTTAACTCGTGGCCAGCAATTTTAAAGAAGAGCTCTTCGTTTAACGCTGCGTTGATGATACGTAACATGTATGTCTTTCCTTGTCTCACCGGTAAACCGTAACCATCTAAAAGTAAAAGAAAAACCATATTAATTTATATGTAAAAATATACCATACAAAATGAAGCGGACAAAATGTACCAAAAAACGTAGTGCAATAATTTTGATATCACTATCGTTTTTGGTATGCTAGTCTGCTGCAATATGTACACCATAACAATTCGGAACTTAAGTAAAAGTGGTTAACCAATTTAATTAGGTGAATTGCTAAGTAATTACGTTGGGAAGGACAATAAGAGATGGGGCCAGAGTGACCATTGATGGTATGTGCATCAGAGGCGCTAGGAGCTGTTCCATTTCTTGAAGCATCGTTTATAAGTTGTTCCACGTCCGATTTCCACCATTCACCTATACGTTTTAAAAATAGTTGTAGTGAGAATCGTTAGTTAATCGGTACAAAAAGTTGTGTTTTGAATCGGGTAGCTCACCAAGAACAATGGTTTTCTCTTTGTAAGGCTTGGGGAAAGGGTACGTGAAACCGAGCTTAGGCAAGATAACAATGGCACCGTGCACCGTGGCACGGAGCCACAAGATGTGAGCATGCCACCATAGAGTTCCTCGTTGGCCCGTCAATGTGAAATTATAAATATAATTTTGTCCCGGTTGAATAGGACATTGTGTTATATAAGCCGGTCCATCTGCCCAACCTGTCCTCAATTGCCTTATACCGTGCCTATACATGTGTTGATATTACCTTAGTTACTAATAACGTTATTGTTAGTTAGTTGTTGGGTCTAACCGATACCATTGTTAAAGTTACGGGGTTGAATTAAAGAAAGAGACGGAAATTCAAAGGTCACTTTCACTAATATCTTAAAACAAGGTTTGTTTGAGGTTGCTCACCAATGGATGGAGACGTTGTAATTGACGTGATTCACTACTTTGATCAAAACGGTGTCTTCTTCTCTTGCAACAATGGTGGGGCCCGGAAAATGGCCGTTGACGGTGACAATAGGCTTCGACGAGCACAGCTTCGTGGTGTTCGTCATCACCACCTGGCCGTGCACACATTTAAATCCAACGGTCAGTACGTAGTGCATGAACGTTAACGGTCAGTCGGTCAGTACAGTGCATGATCTTAGTCATGCATGAATCATGATGCAAACCGCATACTATATAATGTTTAGGGATCTAATATCGGAAGTGAAATTAGACCTAGTGTAATATATGAGATATGAACATACTCATTAAATGTCAATTGATTTTAAGTTGTTGATGAAATTATCTAAGTGTACTAATTAGAGACATAATTAACTTCTGCATTTTTCACGAATAACATACCATTTTGTGCATGTATGCATATGCATGACAGAGAGACTTACATTGAATTTGTAATGTCGGATCATGGAGTGAACGGTGGTTGGCGAAAGAAGAAAGATAACAAAAAGCGTTAGGACGCATACACAAAATCGTCTTGGAATCTCCATATAACCTCTTAAGTCTTTTTTTCCTTGATGTTTGTTATTGGTTTATAAGTGTGTGTGAGTTATGAAAGAAAGTATGCGATGTCGTTTTTACTTGTTAGGTTGAAGGAAGCGTCATGAAATGCAAGCTCTTTGAAGGGAACGCACCGGAAGAAGAAAGAAGAAGAGGAAAGATTTGCTTCTACTTAATTAGATTCGAGAGAGATTAAATATAATAACAAAGTAAATTGAAGATGAAGAAATGAGATGTTACAGGTCATAAGGGCTTAGGTGATCTGGTGGCCCAACCGTATTCAGGTTAAAGTTAACCTCATCCTCCATCTAACTAAACTCACCCACACTTGCTCTTTCATATCTCTTTTTTTTGTTGGGTCTAATTAATCAAGTTTATTTAATTAAATACATATGTACTGAACCTATGAACTGGTGTAATTAATCAAATTTATTCAAATAACAACTATATATGACTTTGATTACTCTTTTACGTTCGCGGTTATGTTTACATATAATATACATACATATATATATAGATATTTTGTTTTTGTTTTTTTTTCAAACAAACTCGCTTAGACATCTCAGGTGAAATTTATTTATTAATTGTAAACGTAAACGTAAACTTCCATTATATTGAACTAATGCCAATTAGACGTTTGGACTTGATAACAAAGCATATTCCATAACAACAAAGGTGCATGCATGACGACCTAATTAATTACTTTAAAAGACTTTCAGACTAATTCAAGCCACAACACATCCTGATTAATTTAGCCTATTTGTTATAGTAAACACATGCTTCTAGCTAAAACATTGTAACCATTTAAAATTATAAATTAAATATACATAGATACATTGTCGTGCTTAGACTCATCGTAGTTTCGAATTGAAAAATGTGACCCTTTTTATTTAACAAAAAAAATTAAATTACTAATATTGTAAGTATTGATAATATAACCAAAAATATAGAAATTTTAAAGCATATTTTTATATTTATATATTTTTTTTAATTATTATATCAGCTATTTTGTCCTTTTTACGTATTCTTTTTGACTAGATTTCTTCTTTTTGTTTGTTATTAATCTTATTAAAAATTACTATAAAACATATGCAAAAAATTATATAAAAATAAAATAATAATAATAATAATTTGAATGTTATGGTTTTCTCAAACAAAAACCTCAATCATATTTATCAAATTAAATAAATATATATATATATATATATATGGGTAAATTAGAAAAAAAAATGTGGCCCTCTAAAATGATAACATTTTTGGTGGCCTTAGGCAAATGCCTATTTTTTACAACATGAGGCACGGTATTGCATAGATATATAACTATTACTTTAGAAAATATATATAATGGTTTATATATTGGTATACAGAAGTCTTATTTTCGAACTGTAGGAATTATGAAATAATTATAGTTAAGATATAATCTGTAACTTTAATATGATATTGTGTTTTTTGAATTTTATTTAAATACTTCTTTTTATAAAATCTAAAATTATATAAAAAGAAATATGTATAAATAGTTGCGGGATAAAGTAGATAGTGTAGGGCCATGGAACTACAATAATTCGTTTGAAAGGTGAGCTAAAAGCTACTTTTTGGTTGTTATATAACAGCTCATCTAATCCAATTATAAAACTTTCTCCGGGGAAAAAAACTATGATTATTCCCAAAATTAATTAAATAAATCGGAGGCTAGACATCAGCTAAATATTTAATTAAACTCAGTGCTACTGAACAAGCCCGCAACTTGCAAAACCACTTCGTAAACATTTTTGATTCACGATAGTATAAATAAGAAGGCCCAAAGCAAAGTTATCAGGCCGAATATAATTGACACGACATCGTTTTAATAGAGCTTTTCTGTGTTAGTCTGAGATCGATTTCTCTTCGTTTCGGCTTTAATTAATTTCAGCGAGTGCCGTTGTCGCTGGGCTTAGCTCGTTGATCATCGTACCGAAGCTTTTGGTCATAGCTCTTAGCTCTCCGAGAAGAAGATGGTGAGGAAACAGTTTCAACAGGCTAAAACGGGTGAGATTTTTCTACCATCCTTGACTTGTTTCCCGATCTAATCTGCTCTATCTTCTGTCCTTTTTCACGTATTATATTACGTCGATGAAATTCATGGGGATAGATCCCTGAAATTGTTGTCCTATATTCGTGTATATCACCGGATATTGTGGGTTTTTGTCAAAGGTTTCGGCTTTTACTTGTTGGTGTGATATAAGTTAGTGGCGTCAGGTAAGGTGTTCGATGAAATGCCTGAACGAAATCATTTTAAGCTCATTTTGACTCGGTTGGTAATTTTTCCCGTGACAGGAATAGAGGCCTTGAAGTCAATGGATGCTAACAAGTACCTGAAGAAGGTTGGCTTAGGGCGTGACGATATGTTCTTCTGGAAACAAGTGGGAAAAGCATTGCTATGCACCTACACAATCTTTGGCATGGCATGGATATACAATGAAACGTCTCCTTTAGGGTGGTGGACGTTGAAGCCGAGACCAAAGGAGGAGAGAGAATTGGCTCATTTGTATGAGCGGCGTGAGTTTCCTTATCCAGGTGATACAGAGGCCATGGAGGATTTTGTTGCAAAGGGAGGGATGATCGGCACCGCAATTGGGCCTAAAGGGATTGTTGAATCCGAAGGGGAAGCCGATAACTACCAGAAAGAAATGGAGAAGAAGAAGTTTGACAAAGAGGCTCAGAAACTGTGGCTGAGAATGAGGAATGAGGTCATGACTGAACTTCAAGAGAAAGGGTATGATCTTGAGTAAGGTGCAAAAGAGATGTGATAAAAACTTGTGTAATTTTAGGCTGTGTATCGGTTAGATTGAAGATTGATGCTTTATGCACCCATCAAAGTTACCCAATATCTTGAGTTTGAAACTATTGTTTTCGAGTCTAGTGGCTGTTGTATTGATCAGAGCCAATATCTAAAAAAGTTCAATCTTTCAATAAATCACCATTGTATTTGAACTCTTGAGAGCGTTCATACACTTGCAAAGTAGAAGGAAAAAAATGTGCATATGATCTTACTTCATATATCTATAGAACAACAATGGGAGAATAAGTAACATATATGGCAATTGCTAATTACAACACAGTATCAATATAATCCACCATGAACGGGACAATTACAGATCAGACAGTGGAATCTTTGGCTTAGGCACATGAAGAGGATAATGAACGGGACAATTACAGATCAGACAGTGGAATCTTTGGCTTAGGCACATGAAGAGGATGTAGTGTGACATTAAATTGTTTCCTTGACGAATCATATTCAACCCACGCTTGTATCGGGTTTCGATTTAACCGAAAGTACCATCGTCTTTGCAATAACCTGCTGTAGAAGATATCTCTAAGTACATGCAGGTTATTGCAAAGATATATACAGCAGGTTATTGCAAAGACGATGATACTTTCGAAATCATCTCTCTGTTAAATCGAAACCTGGGTTGAATATGATTCCTCAAGGAAACAACTTTATGTCACACTACATCCTCTTCATGTGCCTAAGCCAAAGATTCCACTGCTTTCTCTAACCAGAGATATCTTCTAATTCATCAGCCTACTTTTCCCGGAGTCGCTTGTCGTATGGCTCTTTAATGGCGTCAAGTAGAATCTAACCATACCATTTCTGAGGTTGTCTGGCGAGTAAGTACCAAGCTTGGCATCTCTCTGAAGAAGATGGCTCCGTTTGCCTTCAACGCCATGAAACAATCCGTCCTTGCAGGAGCTTCTTCTTCCTGTCTCAACGCCGGTAATAGAGCCATGGAACAGACCATCGCAAGAGCTTCTTCCACCTTCGAAGCCATTAACAAAAGAAGCACCATGAAACATACCATCACAAGACTTCCTTGCACTAACGCTGTAGCTTCTTATGAGTTTCTCGCTAACGTCACCATTGGTATCTCCTTTAGCCACTCTCCTAAGCTTCAACAAAGACTCAGCTAGAGAACCCTCCATTGCATCTCCTCCAAGTTTCGTACTTTGATCGGTTTTGATTTCGTTCTTGGCCACATCGGTTTTCCTCTGAATCAATCCCCAAAGATTCCATCCTTTAGGCCATTTCTTTCCAGACTTCTTTAACCCGAAACCATCTTGCTTCACCTCACCAGCAGCAACACAACCGCCGCCTTTGGAACCTAACTCCAAGCTCTCCGGTTTGTAATTTTTGATGGAATACCAATTCGAATCCCTCAGTTCCCTCTCCGTAACAAGCAACTTTGCTCCATGAAACAAACCAACAGTTTCAGGTGATACCTTAGCGTTGGAAATAGCTTTCAGTTCGTCAACCTCGAGCAATCCATGTCTGGATGATCGATCGAAGCTTCTTCTCCGCCGTGAATCCAAGTAGTAATCCCTTGTTTGAGCTGTCCCACCTGGGTTCTTCTCCTCTTCGTCGTCGGCTTTCTTCTCCGGCGAGGCTTTAGCATCTTCCGTGACAGCGGACAATGGAATCAGCTTCGGATATGTCTTTCCGATCAAGCATCCGTCCCATGACGCCCTAGGCTCCTCGAAAGAGATTCGACCTGCGTCGAGAGACAACCTAGGATCTACACCACATGAGCGACGGCCAAGACCTGTTTCTGACCGGCGTTTTGAGTAAATTTCGCCGTTACCAGCATCTGGGTTTTTTCCATTCTTCGGATGTTTGAGTGAAAATTTCTTAAGTGTTTTGCTAAAAACCGATGCGATTTCTTTCAAATCTTTTCCGGTGTTCTTCTTAATTTGGTGATTTCTCGATTCCAGATTTATAAACTCCTTCATCGTCTTCTGCTCTCCATCTTCGATTTCTTCTTCCACGAGCTTCCTACTCGCCCTTCCTTCGTCGAATCCCCTGATGCCTTGTTCTTCTTCTTCTCCCTCTTTCAAATCTGGGACCAAAGGAAACCGAATCGAGCTCGCCATCCTCTCTTCTTCATCGTCGGCAAATCGGTTGTGGAGAGAGCCGTCGTTGGACCTAACATCACACGATCTGCGTCGTGGCTGGTCGAAATCTGCGGCGGATGCGTCACGAACGGAGTAAGAGCGAACACGACGGAGCTCAGGGACCTGATCGGAGGCGGCAAGGGAGGAAGAGAGAGCTTCGATGGTGGAGAGGCGTTCGCGGAGACAGGTGGCACAGAAACCAGTGGTGGGTTTGGAAGTGGGATGACGGTGACAGACGGCGGAGTGACGACGGCGACGTCGCTGGGTTTGGTGGGTCATGGCTCGGTGCTCAGGAGGATGGTTCAGTGAATCGAAGTGAAAGTTGAATGGGTCAGTGCCATTTTTAGGATCTCGAGAAGAGAGAGAGAGAGAGTGGCGTTGTCTCAACACTATGGAACCCCTTTCCCTTTCCTTAAACCCTTTTCTTCATTTTATCTTATTTCTTTATTCTAATATATAACATTGTCATGTAAAAATTAAATTAATATTTATCAGAATAATCAATTTACTATAATTATTTTATAGTTTGAATTAAAAAAATAGTAATTTAATACTTTAGTTAGTCGATCATAAATATAAGAATTTGCTAAATTTTATCATTCATTGCTAAAATGACATCTTTAAAAAAATTAAGAAAGTAAATATTAAGATCCACTAACACTAACACTGAATTGTTTTTCTTGTAAATATAAATTGTGTGATAAATACATAAGTCATACATAAATAATTAAATACTGAAAATCATGTAACTAAATTGAGTTAGTTTTGTTAAGAAAAAAAAAATGTAGTTAATGGTGAAAAATAGAAAAAGAGTATAATTGTGTCACATGACTGTGGCAGGGAGAATCAAAGGAAGATGTGTACAAAGTACAAACACATCCCATTATGGGCCTGACCTCTGCGTTTGTAGGACGAACATAAAAGGCTCTTAATTAGTGAAATTCATAAAAAAATTAAATGGGTTGACCTAAGAAAATAGATTAGAATTGAAAATGGTGAAAACACGTGTGCGGTCACTGTATTATTATTTGTTTCTTTTTTTACCTTGGGGGTAAAAATATTTGGCTGCTACCGTCACCCTTCTTTGGATTCCCTTTGAATCAATATCTCAATGTCAACTTTCGTAATTATTTGATTCTCTTGGATATATTAGTGTTTTGATTAAGGGATATCAAATGGTTGATTTTTAAGTACAGAGCAACAAGAGTTATTTTATTGCAGCAAGATGTAACATTTGAACAACACATTTTCATTTTTTTTTAAGCAACGACCTTAATTTTTTATAAGAAAGTGGGTTTGTTTAAATGTTACATCATCGACTCATCGTCAACTTAATGTGTGTTATATTTTCCAAAACAATAATAGTGTGTTTTAGTATAGTTATTGCAATAACAGGGAAAACAAATTACAATATTCTCTGATTAACAAAATAAAATATCACTTTTAATTGTTTAAATTTTTTTTGAATTAAGCTTGAGTAATTATCAAAAAGAAATCGACCCAAAATATTAATATTATATTTTTCTTGTGGATTTTACCTTAAAATAAGGGAGAGTGGTTTTCTATAACTTTTGTGGACAGCAACGGCCGACGAGTGACATAGAGATTCGGAGTTACGACAAGTTCCCAAAGAGTGTGTGTTGTTCAAAAACCCTACTACATAGCAGGTCCCGATTTTGTCTGAATGTGATTGTACTGACTTTTTTTTTTTTGTTCTTTCTGATAAAAGATTGGAATATTCCGACGACTTAGTCCACCACCGACTCGAAGAAAGTGTAATTTTACAATGCTCATCCAAACCTAAATGAACAAAAATTGATATGAATAATGATTTTGCTTAAACTGAAACAAACTAAATTTCTGGTTTTCAAATATTATTCTTTTCAAAAGAGGAAGGAAAACTGAATTATATAAGCCAATAATAGACCGATCCAAGTAAATTCAATTTTAATATTTTATATAGTAAACTTTCAATATCAGAAAACAAAAGTTGAAAGGAAAAAAAAAACGATCTGAACTTTTATGAGGCTAAGGCCATTATTCTGGCCCAAAAGGATGCAAATAAGCCCATAAAGAATTAGCATACTCTTGGTTGTTCTCGTCGGCCGGAGCAAGATCGCCGGAGAAGAATGACCAACTTACTTCATTCCCTAATTCTAAAATTCATCACTATATCCGAATTCAGTAAATCCCAAAAGTATTGTTTTTGTTCGTCTAACACAAAGTTTGAAGTGGCTTAGATAATAAAAAAACACAAGCATCAAACTATACTCAAATGAAGATAGAAATCAATTTTCTCACAGCAGGTCAGTCTCACTCTCATCCATCATTCTTCTGGTTATGTAGTTTACTTTTTCTGCCGTCTTATTCATTCTTTTTTATAAATATTTTTTTCTACAAAAAAGAAATCAAAATATCGTTTGATGAGAGTTGTTTTGTCATCGTTTAGATGATTTGTGGCTAAGACATTTTCCACGGAATAATGATCTTTCATCCTAACTATTAATGTGGACTTTTCTTGCCAGCTCGACGGACCACTTTGGACTTGTTGGTAGAATCATGTAGACAACTTGCAAGCTTTAACTATCAGAAACAAGATATGTCAAATTTGTAAAGAGAAGATCTTGAGTTTGTCTCCTCTTCTGATTCTCTACTGGATAGAAGAAAAAAAAAGAACCAGTAAACATTTCATTACTCAATGTTTATGAATAAAACTTTATTTCAGGTGCAACCTGAAGGCTTCTTCTATATTGAATCATCTAGCACGGAGGTATGTATTTTGCTGCTCCTATTACTTCTTGAGTTCTAAGGATTTTCTCGATGAGTATAGGATTTGTAGATATTAAGAGCAATGGTTTTAACTTGTACGTTTGGATTACTTTTGACTCTGTTACTTAGACAAGAGAGAGATTCAACAAAAGCTTGTGATTAGTTTTCATTTTGTTATATTCCCCTTCTGCTTAGATAATAAAGGTTTTAATATCAATTAGTCGTTTTCTAGTCTCTCGAGTCTTCTTGTGTGGAAAAGTCAAAAAGTATACAAAAACTCATCAAAACATCACTGCTCATTTTCATTGACAATGAAAATAGAATAACAGCAAAACTTGCAAGACCAATCAAGCTCTTTGAATCGGTCTACACCACATTAAAGAACATATATACAGATAATAATGGGTCATTATGCTTATATTATATGCACATATATATCTGGCGTTTAACAAAAAAAAAAAAAAAAAAAAAGAAACTTTCATGACTGCAAACAAACTTTATTTGCTGGACTTTGGATATTAGAAATAATATTCACTTCCTTTCTATAACCATGTCTTAGACATATGCCAAATGAGGAGCAAAACCCCTACGCCTCTCCACTTCCCAAACGGAAAGCATCAAAAAGCCGATTCTGAGTATAATTGGAGTGATGTAGGTAGTACTTGCGAGAAGGCGAGGAATGTCTCCGCCTTCAGTGCTATCAGACGGGCAGCCAAGAAAGTAGTAGGTGTCTTTGCTTTTATTTTCTCTGGACAGAGAAAGTTAAAGCCAAGAGAATGTAGATCTGATCCTGGAGAGAGCAGCACGTTCGACAGAGAATCTACATGTAAGCATATTGGTGTTTTGATCGAATCTTTCCTAAAACATCCTTTCTTGAATCAGGACCATGCTTTGAATCTTTAAAATTGTATGCCATGCCTACTATTCAAGAAAACCAAAACTTTGTTTCAAACCTGATAGAGGATCTTTTAATGGATGAGATATCTAATCATCTATGATCTCTATATTACTGTAACGATCTTCTTTTTTTTCTTTTCCTGCTTTATGTGCAGTATCAGGCTGGACTGGTTATTCGTCACCAAGCTCTTTTGGAAGGTCAACAGAAAGAAAGGTCTCAGGTCAATATCGATATTCTGGTTCAAGATTTCAAAATAATGGGAAAGATTCTTCTTCTAGCAAAAGTTGGCACCTTGGCCCAGTAATATTTTCTTTTGGGGAGCTTCAGAGGGCAACTGCAAATTTTGCATCCGTTCATCAGATTGGGGAAGGCGGTTTTGGAACTGTTTTTAAGGGAAAGCTTGATGATGGAACTTTTGTTGCTATCAAGCGTGCCAGAAAGGTGGTAGTTGGATTGAAGTTTTTTTAATAATAATTTGGAGAACAAAATGATCTATAACTGATAATTCTGTGGCAGAACAACTATGGCAAAAGCTGGTTGCTAGAGTTCAAGAATGAAATATACACATTGTCAAAGATCGAGCATATGAATTTGGTGAAGCTGTACGGCTTTCTGGAACATGAAGATGAAAGGATTATTGTTGTTGAATATATTGGCAATGGAAACCTAAGAGAACATCTAGATGGTAAGTTACAAGAGGTACTTTCTTCTTCTTCTTCTTCTTCTTCTTCTCAACTTTTAGAGCATAGACAAAGTTTTAGAACAAATATATGTATAATTCGAATTCTCAACTTTCGATCTTCTTCATTAAAACTCAGGTTTACGGGGTAACCCCCTTGAAATGGCAAAGCGTCTTGAGATTGCGATTGATGTAGCTCATGCATTGACCTATCTGCACACATACACAGGTACTCTTTTCCATTTCCTCTTCTCTGTTTTTACCGATCTTGCAGTATAGCTTAAGTGCCAAAATATATGCATTTTGGGATTTTGTAAGCCAAGAACTCAACAATCATTTTCTGAATGCAGATACTCCAATAATACATAGAGACATTAAAGCATCAAATATCCTCATCACGGATAAACTCAGAGCCAAAGTGGCAGACTTTGGCTTTGCTCGTTTGGCTTCTGAAGAACCAGGAGCTACTCATATCTCGACTCAGGTTAAAGGATCTGCAGGATATGTTGATCCAGATTACCTCAGGACATTTCAACTAACCGACAAGAGCGACGTTTACTCTTTTGGTGTTCTGCTCATAGAGCTTGTCACCGGAAGACGACCCATTGAGTTAAAGAGACCAAGAAAAGACCGACTCACAGTTAAATGGGTAAGTAGCTTCTCTTCACCATAAGCTCGAGAGATTCTCAAATCAAGAGAATATCGTGTTTTTGATTTTGTGCAGGCATTGAGGAGACTCAAAGACGATGAAGCTGTTCTTGTAATGGATCCATTGCTCAAGAAAAACCGAGCCGCCATTGAAGTGGCTGAGAAGATGTTGAGACTGGCGAGCGAATGTGTTGCCCAGACGAGAGGTACACGCCCGGCTATGAAAGACTGTGTGGAAAAGCTATGGGGTATAAGGAGAGAGATGAAGGAGACAATGATTTGTTCCTCGGCCTCTGTTTCTTCGTCTTCTTCAGCAGCGTACAGCTTCGTGGGTCGTGACTCAGACAGACGCGTTACCGAGGATTATAGACGATGAGAACAGCACTGAGTTACTCTCTCCTTGATGAACACCAATTTGTGAACACATCTTTTACTTAGAGGAATACCAAATACTCACATATGACACTGTTATTTTTTTGTCATTGCATGATGATGCTATCTCTTGGTTTTACTCGTATGGAATGTATAATTCTTTGTTCTAAAGATAGGATTTAAGAAATTGGAGAAATGCTATAATTATAAAAGAACAAAGTTGTGAATATTTGTTATGTTAATTGATTTGTAAATTATACTCACACAAAACGCGAACCAAATATCTAACAGAAAACATTCATGGATTAGAGAACTCGGAAAGACAAAACATTCTTCGGCATTCTTTACAATTTAAATTTGAGACAATCTGAATTTACAATAAGTGGGAATGATCTTTCGACTTGCAAAAGAAGAAATAATTAAAACTAACAAACGGACGAGAGATTTGATCTTAAAATCATCAATGATGAGAAAGATGGATCCTAACAGTGTCTAGTGCGAATAATGTTGATTAACCCATTAAGATTCCACATAAAATATGTAAAACTAGAAACGATATTGAGTCCCATAAACATCAAATCACAACCATTCCCCAGTTTGATTGTCATTACACAACAAACAAATCCAGAGAAGATGAAAGATGAAAATATCACATCACAACCCACAAAACAGGACAGGACAGGACAGGACATAACACAACACAAAACCCTTCTTTTGTATTTTACATATAAAATTTACAAAAGAGACTCTTCACATCTCTCAAGCGAATTTAGGCTTAGGCAAGGCCGAGCCACCAAGGCCGCTGCTGCTGCTGCCTCCTGCTCCTCCTCCTCCCTGGACCGGTCCAAGCTTCTGAATCCAGTGCTTCAGACCCTTTCTTGGATCCTTGCAGATCTTGTTTGGGGTCAGATTCAAGCTCCCTTCACGTTCCAGTGAAGCCTTAAACTGTTCAAGCACTTTCACTATCTGCCAGAACTCCGGCCTCTTATCCGGCGCAACCGACCAACACTGCTCTATAAGAGCTTTCATGGCTGCTGGACAATCTCCCGGGATAGCCGGCCTAATGTTCTGAGCCAAAAATATTAACGTTTTTCAGGTCTCAAGAAAAGGACCAAAAACATACTTGTGCTGAAAGATTACAATCACGGAGAATGTAGGGAGACACGCAGAATATTTTACCTTGTGTACAACTGCGAAAGCTGCTTGAATAGGATTCATGTCCTCATACGGGATTGCTCCAGCTACCATTTCCCATAAAACGAGTCCAAAGCTGTAAACATCGGCCTTTCGCCCGTGTGGTTTCCGCTTTATCATTTCGGGTGCCATCCACCTATAAGTCCCTGGATCATCAGCCAGCATGTCACAGTACTCCTCCTCACACGCTATGCCAAAGTCAGCAATCTTCAATTGGAAGTCTTCGTCGATCAAAACATTCTCTGGCTTGAGATCCCGATGAATTACGTGTCGTGAGTGAATATATTCCATTCCTCTTGCAATATCTAGAGCAAACTCTATCAGCTTTTTCAAAGGAAGAGACCTATTCTCAGGCTTGTGCAGAAAAGATCTTAAAGATCCTTCAGGTAAATACTCCGTGAGGACACAGTATACAGGCGGATCTTTATACGCACCCACAAACTGTTTTAGCACAAAAATAAGAGAAGAAAATTAGCACAAACAATAGCCTATCATTACACCTAGACTGGCCTAAAGAAAATAACAAAAGAGACTCGAATCACCTTAATAACATTAGGATGGCACAACCGGGACAAAAGGGTGACTTCCTTGGTAAACTGTTTCTCTAAACGAGCTCCCAAGCATCCACTTTCGTCATCATCAGGCACAGTGATAAGCTTCACGGCAACAGCTTTATCTTCATACTTTCCATGGTAAAGCCGGCTATATAACCCATGAGCAAACCTAAGCCCAAAGAACAGCTTTGACATATCGACGCGGAACTCTTCAGCAGCTTCCACAGCACTCACTCTACGACCAGCATTATCAAAAAGCTTAGACCATCCTGTGTCCTTCTTGCTCTTCACCCTCTCTTGAATTCTCAGGGTACCTAGATCTCTGATAGGACCTGATGGAGACCGCAAGTTGAATGACCTCTTTTCAAAGGAGTTTTTATGTGATAACTTCGGCTTTATTCCCTTTTCTGAGTCCATTCTTCTTGGATGTGGAGTAGAAAATCTCTTACGCTCAGACCTAGCTTCCTTAAACACATCAGGAAGAGCCATCTGAGGCGAGGGAGAAACAGATCTCTGTTTATGAGTTACCGGGTTTGTCTGTATTTCCGAATCAACAACATATATATCAGCTTTCAAACTCGTGGAATCCTGTGTAGTCGTCTGTGAGTTACTCGAAACCAACTTCGGATCCGATGATGATGATGATGATGATGTCTGGGGTCTTGTTTTCAGTCCAGAAATCTTCTCTTGGTTTACCTTAAAAGGGAGAGAGGCTAACTTTGACGGATTCTGACGATAAGAAACCGTTTGAGAAAATTTTGTCCTCCTAATCCAAGAAGTAGCCTCTTCATCCATCTCTAAGCTCGAATAAAAATCGCTTAATAGACGCTTGAAATGCTAAAAGACCTAAACCTTCTCAGACTAAACAACCAAAACCCTCAGTTCTTTTCCAAAGTCCTGTAATCAAGCAAACCCGTGAATACGAATGAGATGACTAGCAATCTCCAACAATCTCACCCTCACGAAAAAACAAAATCTTTTCAAACCCATCGAAACACCATCTTTCTCCTTCAACCATTAATCCACAAACTCTGTAAGCAAAAGAGAAAAGTTTCCTAGCAATACTAAACTCGAATATTTCTCCACACGTCCACCAAATCGCCGGAAATCCTGAATTACACCAATCATATGCCTCTTTCCTACAAAATCAAGCAGCAATACTCAGAAAATCAAATCACCAGAAGCTATTGCGGGCAATAAAGATGGATCTATCAACGAATTAGAAGACAAATCCCGATTCCCATAAGCTAAAGTCACCTGAAATACGGAATCAGAAAACCATGGACTGGGGAAGAAGGAAATCAAGTGAATCGGAATCCGGAAGATCCGGCGACTTGAAGCCGGAGGAAGAAGAAATCGATGGAGGAACCGAGAGCTAAACCATACGACGTTTGGATTCTGAAGACCTTTTTGACGAATCCAGACCTCTTACGCCTTTTTAGATGGATTTAATTTTATTTATTTCACAGATAAAAGGTGGAAAAGAATTTCTTTGGAATTTTTGGAAAATACGTTAAAACGACAGCGTATTAGTCTGTCTGTCAGCATCTCTCATATATGCTTCTTAATAACCCTGTAGTGATATATTCTATCTGATAGAGAATCTTAAATTATTATTATTATATTTTTTTCATGAAATATTAAAATATAAAATTCCAAAGTGGCCCATTTATAAAAAATAAGGCCCAAACTACTTTATGAAAGGCCATGATGTTAGTGAATGCGTGTGTTGGTTCGAACAATTTTTTTTCCGTGTCCAGATAATCCAATTTATCACAAAATAAATCAAATTTAATTGGGGGAAAGAGGTTACTTCCTTCCCAAGTATCAGATGGTGCTGCTAATTTTGACAATTTCAGACGATGACACAAAACTGTGTTTTTTTCATCACAAACACTTAATAGAAACGCTAAAAGACTTTGCTCAAGAAAAAGAAACGCTTAAAAGACTTTTTTTAGAAAGAATGTCTATTTTTAGTTACGGAAAAAAGCACAAATGGATAATGAAAACGTACAATGTTCTCCCATAGAGGTATTCAACCTACAACATTTAACTACAATATCTAAAATCTTCAGTGCTCAGGTTCCTATAGCTGAGAGGTTTCTGTGGGGCGGAGAGTAGCATACTAATCAAGCAAGTCCGGATCAATCCATGTCGTATTGTAATTCAGATGAGCTCGTCATCTTGTTCCACAATCAAACCCGATACATTCACTGTCATCATACAACCCATATAATCTTGGAGCCAGTCTGTTTCTTCTTCAGTTTCTTGTTCTGATCCCAGACAAACAAGAGGAGTGTTGATCTAGATGACCACTAAGGAGATTTAAGTGTTATTATGTAAAAAAGGGGGTGGGGGGAGGGTGAGATTTCCGTAATTAGAACGAGTTCAACTAAGTTCAAAACAGGTCGGGGTGACAAAAGGTAGGTCGGGAGAAGGTGATGAACAGATCGGGGACCGTATTCCTTTTGAGATCCCGTAAAGAGAGTTACAAAAAAGAGTTACAAGTGATGAGAGAGAGTAATATATCTGGGAGAGAGTTCGGGCTCCCCTTCATAAATACCCGCTAAGAGGTATTTATAGCATGGGCAGTACAGTTGCCTCCCGTATTTCCGGGGTGACGTGGCGCTTACAGCGCCTTTTACGGGTAAGGTACCTCGAGGTATGCGCCCCGGTTTCTGCGGCGGGTAGGTTATAATGGGCTTGATGTCGAACTGCTACGTAGGTAGGGCACTATTCACGAGCTACCCTCCACGTGTCGTCCATCCCCTGCTCTCCGCGCAAGATCGGCGGGCTGTCGGCTCGAGCTCGGTGGGCCCTCCCTGGTCAAATATGTTGACTTTTAGCTGGGTTCTGACCGAGTGGGCCTTATTTTCTGAGATGGGCCTAGCTAAACTGGGGGTGCTAAGCCCACCTCCAACAATTCCCCCCCCGGTTCGGTGTCAGGAAGCGTGGTGAGTGCACCAAAATTGATTTTTCGTCAGCTCGGCGCATCTCATATCGGTTTCCAAGATTCTAGGGTTGACTGTTGGGGCTCGTTTAGGCGGGAGTAACCGATTACACGTGTTGGGCTTCCCGCCAAGACCGGGGAATGTCCGCGCGTACTGGCCACGCGTTGGAGTGTGAGAAGTTTCGCGTTTTTCGAAGCGGTTTCCCCTTTCTACACGTGGATGTCGAAGCGACGCCATCATTAGGGTTTTTTGGAAATCGTGCCTTTTTTCCACGTGTTGAGTCGTCGCTTCCCCTTCTCCCCCTTCTCCTATTTGAACCTTCTTCCTCCTTTCTTCCTTCCTTTACTCTTCTGCGCATAGATTCATCAAGGTAACCTCCTTCTTTCCAGTGAAAAAAATTTGTTTGTGCAATCTCTTAAGGTTCTTCGAGATTCCGGGTCGGGTTATCGGAAGCTTTTCTCTTGTTTTGCGTGATGGCGTCGATGTTTCGAGGGATTAGGGCCGAATCTAGTGGTGAATCGGCATCTCTTTCTGACCGTGGTGATTCGCCGATGGGAAGTTCTTCGCCGAACGATGGTTCGGAGCGTACCCCTTCTCTGTGTCGTGGTAATGAAGCCGAGGCGCAGTCTGTTCTGTCGACTTCGGGAACTGCTCCGTCGATTTCGGAGGCTCGCCAGGGGAGATCAATAGGTAGAGGGTGTTCCTCTGGTGGTCGCGGCACCGATCATGGTGGTCGAAGAGGTGGACGAACTGGAAGGGTTCGAAAACCTAAGGTCCCGAAACCCCCTCCGGCTTCTTATGATCAGGGAGCCTCACTGACCTGGAGCACCCCGGAGACTCTTGCGAGTTTGGCGTCTAAGTGTGGCTTCCCTAGATCCGCCGAGCTCCGCCTTCCCGGGCCGGAGGAGCGTCAATGGAATCCTCCAAAAGGTTTCGTCTGCTTGTGTGAGAGCTTCTTCACAAAATGCGGGCTGCGTCTCCCCCTTCCCGACCTGTTCGTTGTGTATTGCAAGAGGCGGGGGTTGGCCTTTTCCCAGATCTGTCCATCCACAATTCAAGGCATGGTTGTGATGCTGACTCTTGGGTGGGAATGCGATATGGTGGTGACTCCCCGCATGTTTGAGGACCTCATCTTCCAGAAGGGTAATCCTGCCTACCCGGGGACATACTACGCCTCCTTTAAGCCCAAGGTGGAGCTTATCGAAGATAAGCTGAGTAAGGTCGACCACTGGTCTCGCAGCTACTTCTTCGTCCGTGCTACCGAGGCAGTTGGTATTGATCCGACGGGCAGATACCCCCTTGATTGGAATTTTTCCCCGGGTAGGAGCTATAAGGTCGCGTTATATGTCTTCCTTTTATTTCGACTGACGCCGAGCTGTTTTGTTTTTCGGTTCGCATACTGTCGGTGCCAAGTTGTCCGACGCCGGTGTTCTAGCTGTGCCTAGGTCGCGGACTCTGAGAGATTGGAAATCCTTCACCCCGGAGAGAGTCTCTGTAGCAATGGCTGGTAGGTCGTTGACCCTTTTTTTTTTTTTTTGGTCTTGATGATTTGTTGTGAATAGGTCGCTCAAGATTTGCTATCCCGTCCTACTCGGACTCCTTCATTGCACATCCTTCTCCGTCTGTGGAGGAGACAGACCGGCAAGTGGCACCACGGGCTGGGGCGTCCACGGCTGTTCTTGGGAAGAGGACGGGTGAGGGTAAGGGCAAGAAAGTGTCCAAGAAGAGAAGGACTGATGAGGTGGGGTCCTCTTCTTTAGGTCGGGAAGATGGTCAGGCCGGCGTGCCTAGTGGTCAACCGGCTGTGGGGGTGGAGTCCTCTTCTTTAGGTCAGGATGATATGAGGAAGGGTCATGGGACCGAGCTGTCAGAAGACCCTGTTGGTGAGGTGTCCGGTGGGCATGGGACCGACGTGGCCATTGGTCGGGGGGATGAAGCGGTCGAGGACCGGGTGCCCGACATGGTCGTGGAGGATGGTCAGGCTGACGTGCCTGAAGCTGTTGATGTTGGTGGTGAGCCCTAGGAGTCTGAGGCTAAGGATGAGCCCGAGGTCCCTGGTGATGGGGGTGGTAGTGATGAGGAGCCGGTGGATCATAGCTTCGACTTTAGCTATGAGCGTGGTGACGTGCCCTTCGTATAGGACAAGGCAGCCTGTGCCGATCTGGTCTATGCGTCCGCGCTTGGGAGGGGGCCCCTTCTTTGCCCTGTCTCGGAGATGGCGGAGGCTGACCCCTTTCAGAGTACATGTCGCTCCTTAGTTCGGGTGAGTATATATATATATATANTTTTTTTTTTTATATTTTTTTGAATTTGTTCGTTTCTGCAGAAGATGGTTAATTTGGCCACCCTAAGTGAACGGTACGAGAGGTAGGTCGTTGAGCAGGAGCGTGTGATTGAGCGTCTGAAGCTGCGAACCGAGGTGGGTGAGAGGGAGTTGACGGCCGCTCTCCGCGAGGCCAGGAAGGCTTTGAAGGATGAGAATGCCCGGTCTGCTGCCCTGGAATCGTCTATGGGGCAGGTACGGGCACGTGCGATGGAGGTGGATCAGGCGATCACCGAGCTGGAGTCGGAGAGAGCGCGATCAGCCGCTCTGGAGGATGAGCTTGCCATCGCGAAAGGGGAGGTCGCGAAGGTTTGCGGGGAGCGGGAAGTGTTTCGATTTAAGGTCACATGGCTGGAGGGTGCCATTGAGCGAGCAAAGGTGGCCGTTGCCAGGGAGAATGATCGGATCAAAAGGAAATGGGCGGATCGGAATCAGAAGTGGGCTGCTAAGATGGAGAAGGTCCGTGCCCATTTGGCTGGTCGGGACCTGGCCTTGCCCTCACACCTGTTGCTTAGCCAGGTGGTCGGTACGCGGGAATGCCTTGAGAAGATGGAACAGGAGGACGACTTGGCGGTGCCGTCGTATCGGTACGCGAAGCTGAAGGAGGACGAGGCGAAATTTGAGGCCGAGCTGGATAAGATCGTCTACCCAGATTTGATCCCGGAAGATTTGGAGGTTCCTTCCAATCTCACCCCTGATGTCCAGCCTCAACAGGTTCTGCCCGTCCAGCCTCTGCCGGCCTCAACGTCCTCCCTAGGAGCTTTGACTGCAGCTGCTTTGGATTCAGACCCGGCCACTGCGCGGCTTGCTCAGGCTGAGAATGCTGCGTTGCCCGTACAGATCAGGATCGCGGAAGATCCACTGGACCCGAACCAGCCGGTCCGGGGTGAGCCCGGCACAGATTTGAGGATGGTGAGCCCGAATGATATAGTTAGCACCCGTGTTGACGGGGTTTAGATTTTTATGCTGTGGGCCAAAGTCCCGATGTACATCTTCTCTTTCCTCTTGTTTTGGAGGCCGTAGTGCCGGTATGTATTTTGGTGGAGTGCCAATTTTTTTTTTTATGAATGAAATTGGTTTTGCGAAAGGTTTGCTCAGTTTTATCCCGCAAGGGTTTGGTACGAGCAGAGTTCGGTTTGAAACACTTAAAGCTTGTGTGTTTTTCTTTTGGTGCGACGGTCGAGCTCGGCTTAAGACACTTAAAGCTTTGTCTTTCTTTTGATGCGAGGGGCGTGCTTGGCTTAAGACGCTTAGAGCTTGTGTGTCTTTCTTTTGATGCGAGGGGCGAGCTCGGCTTAAGACACTTAGAGCTTGTGTGTCTTTCTTTAGATGCGAGGGGCGAGCTCGGCTTAAGACACTTAGAGCTTGTGTGCCGTAGGAGTACGAGCTGTGAGCTCGGTTTTAGCACTTAGAGCTTGTGTGCCGTAGGAGTGCGAGCGTTGAGCTCGGCTTTAGCACTTAGAGCTTGTGTGCCGAGCCCGGGGGCTTTGTTTTCTTTGTTTTTTTTTTTTTTTTTTTTGCGCAATGACAAGATTTTATTAGATTTATAACTGCACCCTGGTCAAGGGTTGTCTACGTACCCTTTAGTAGAAGGGATCAAGCCAATCGTAGTTCGGTTGATTACAATGATAAAGAAGAGAGGAGTCCGGGGGCCTAGTAGTAGTATCGTTTTAGGTTCATTGAGTTCCATGAGCGCGGGATTGCGTCGCCATTCATTGTGGCTAGTTCGTATACCCCGGGTTTGACGATCTTGGAGATGAGGTAGGGGCCTTCCCAATTGGCGCCGAGCTTGCCTGCGTTTAGTTCGACCGTATTTTCGAAGACCTTTCGTAGAACCAGGTTGCCTTCGTTGAAAAACCGGCCATTGACCTTTTTGTTGTAGTACTTGGAGGCTAGCTGCTGGTAGTTCTGGATGCGGAGTAGAGATTGGTCGCGTTGCTCTTCGAGGAAGTCGAGCTCTCCTAAGAGTATGGTGTCGTTCTGGTCGGCATGCTGTGCGAGCATAGCGCGCCGGAAGGTGGGAATTCCGACCTCGGAGGGAGCCATTGCTCCCATGCCGTGGGATAGGCTAAAAGGTGTGCGATTTATCGCCGTCCTCGGTGTTGTGCGGTGGGACCAGAGGACTCCGTCTAGCTCGTCGGCCCAAAGGCCTTTCTTATCGTCCAGGCATTTTTTGAGGCCACCGAGGATGGTTTTGTTTGTTGCCTCTGCTTGCCCGTTGCCTTGTGGATACCTCGGAGTGGACTTGCTTAACCTGATCTTCCATTTCGCGCAGAAATCTTCGAATAGGACCGATGTGAACTGGGCGCCATTGTCCGTTACGATCTCGTATGGCAGGCCGTGGCGACAGATGATGAATTTCCAAACGAATTTGCGGACGTCCTCCGCCGTGATCTTTGCGTAGGCCTCGACCTCGACCCACTTTGTGAAGTAGTCAGTCATTACCAGGAGGAAACGCTTTTGACGAGATCGGGGTAGAGGGCCTACTATGTCCATGGCCCATCACATGAATGGGTAGGGTGCCGACGCTGTGGTGAGGAGTTCGGTGGGAGAATGGATAACCGGGCCGTGACGCTGGCACCTCTCGCACCGGGCTGCAAACTTGTCACAGTCCTGAAGCATTGCTGGCCAGTAGTGGCCTTGGTTCCGGATTCGCAGGGCAAGAGTGCGGCCGCTAGAATGGTTTCCGCCTGCTTCTTCGTGCATCTCCTTCATCACGTCGATGGTTTCCTGGCCATGGAGACAGCTGAGTAGGGTTCCAGTTGCGCTCTAACGGAACAGTTTGCTGTCGTGGGTGTGGTATTTCGGGCATTTCTTCTTCAGTCGACGGGCTGCCCAGCGATCTGTCGGGATGGTGCCATCCGTAATGTAGAGCAGGATCTCGTCGCGTAGGTGATGGGGATGAGGCAGGTGGTCGTCGTCGAGGTCCTCGTTGGGGATTTTGATCAAGGAGACCCCTTTGGGTAGCTCGATACTGGGGAATTCGATGCTTTCGACGGGGATCACGCGCCTTTGGGTTGGATCGGACGTAGAGGCTAACGCGGCAAGGGCGTCTGCCGAAGTGTTTTCACCTTGGGGAATTTTGGTGAGGGTGAATTCCGAGAACTCGGCTGCTAGGCCTTGGACTATACTCAGGTACGAGTCCATGCGGTCGTTGTTGGCTTCATATTCCTGAGGTACGAGTCCATGATCTAGAGGACCACTAAGGAGATTTAAGTGTTATTATGTAAAAAAGGGGGGGGGGTGAGATTTTCGTAATTAGAACGAGTTCAACTAAGTTCAGAACAGGTCGGGGTGACAAAAGGTAGGTCGGGAGAATGTGATGAACAGATCAGGGACTGTATTCCTTTTGAGATCCCGTAAAGAGAGTTATAAAAAAGAGTTACAAGTGATGAGAGAGAGTAATATATCTGGGAGAGAGTTCGGGCCCCCCTTCATAAATACCCGCTAAGAGGTATTTATAGCATGGGCGGTACAGTTGCCTCCCGTATTTCCGGGGTGACGTGGCGCTTCCAGCGTCTTTTACGGGTAATGTACCTAGAGGTATGCGCCCCGGTTTCTGCGGCGGGTAGGTTATAATGGGCTTGATGTCGAACTGCTACGTAGGTAGGGCACTATTCACGAGCTACCCTCCACGTGTCGTCCATCCCCTGCTCTCCGCACAAGATCGGCGGGCTGTCGGCTCAAGCTCGGTGGGCCCTCCTTGGTCAAATATGTTGACTTTTAGCTGGGTTATGACCGAGTGGACCTTATTTGCTGAGATGAGCCTAGCTAAACTGGGGGTGCTAAGCCCACCTCCAACAAGGAGCATTAATGTGAAGTTGATTATCCTTTTCCGATCCCAAATTCTCACATCTTTCTAAAGCACTCCCCTCTATGTTTCTCTCTTTCACTGTAGCAATTTCACAATCGCTACGACTAGAAGTTCTTTTCTAATCCTACGCGCGGAATCCAGACATATGATAAATCCAGACATATATACATGATTAATGTAGATATTATTTGATAATACTTTTTATCAGTAAAGATAACTAAAATAAAATCGATATGATAAATTTAGCTTTTGAGGGTTTTATAGAAATTTGCGATGTTTCTGTTCAATGCAATGGCTTTCTTCTTTCTGTTTTAATATGTTTTCTTCGAATTATCTTGTTTCTCTTCTTAATTCGATCTGAATTCGAATTCTAATTTATATCTGAAAACGAATTCTACTGCTACTGACTTCTGTGATTCTTCGCTTTTGGATTCTGTAAAGGAAAACCCTTGTTTGTATTCAAATTGGTGACCACTTTTTAGAGGAATTTCACGAAAACCATTTTTGATGCGTACCACCTCTCAAGCATACCTTCAAGGTAAAATCTATTCAACAATACCACTATTCTACCATAAGAGCATCTCCATTGGTGAGAGACTTGAGTTTCTCATTAATATAATATGAATATTTGTATTATAGTTTAATTGTATAATTAAATTTTAAATTATATAAAAAATTAAACAATATGTGAATACAAGTTTCTCATGAATCTAGTCTCTCAGTGTGAAGACATTTGAGAGACTTCAATTCTCTTTTTATTATTTTTCATTATTTTAATATCGAAAGATTCATTGAGATACTTTCAATAGAAATGTTATAATATTTTCGATGAACAATGAGTTTTTGTTTTCAACAATATTATTTTCCAACATAATTAGAATAATTAGTTTGTACCTTAACTAGTGGTATTTTTTTAATTATAACTAGATTAGGCCACGCGTTTAATATAGTGGTATTTTTATTTTTTAATTTTTTATTCACTTTGGTTTTTAGTATAAATTTACATTTTCTATTTTTCATTTTTATTTAGTAACTTTACTTTTTAGGATTATGAACCGATTATAATTTTTTATTGCTAATATTATGTGTTAAAATCTAATTGATTTTTTTTAATAACGTGTAAAATTTGTATCGATTAACTTGACATATGTCGCGATCAGGTGAATTAGCAACTTTGACACATTCAGCTTTATATAATAAGAAGATAAGCAGTGAATAGTGTATTTTTGCAAACTATGCCTAAATCTGTGGTATTTTTGCAAATTCTCCTTTTACCTACCCAATTAAGTCTTCCAATACAGGTAATCTACCTAAATAGCCCAATATCATGATATGTATACTATAAATATATGTGTGGACGAAGAAAACAAAATGGCCAAGAAGATAAATAAGAGTAGAAGAATAAAAGTGAAAGCAAGGTTGAAGAGGTGAGTCCAAAAGATTGGTAAAACACAAATGCTAATTAACAACGTAACAGAGTTAATTTTTTTGGGGACACCACACATCACTTTGTCTTCGTGCCTATTCATGTCCTACACCTTTGGACACACCCTTTCCTCTTACTCGACCCTATAGCTATCATCATATTACACCAATTATTTTATGATTCCCCTTCTAATTACCATTGATTAATAATCCCGTTATTGTCTTTTTCATAATTGTCCAATATTAATTAATTTATATATACTTTTATACCACTAGCTATTTTGACAAATCTGTAGTAACTTTCGAAAGATTTCTACATAGTTTCAATATCATTGGAAAATACTAAATTATACACACATATACTTTGTGTTTTAGCAGATGTGTGTTTGAACCAAGTCTTACATTAAACTAGGAAGCAAAGCTAAACCAAGTGGGATACGGCAATTATATTAGGTAACTTGAAGACACGTAAATCTCACGCGCTTCTCTCTTTCGACAGAGAAAAGTGACTACTTTCTCCGTCGCTAATCGGCGTCACTTACAACGTCAGGATCCTATTCCGCCGTCGATTTCAGGCCCACCCCTCCTCATGGGGAACAAAAAGCCCCCCTTAATACCTCCGCCTCGCAAATCCCCTCAAAAAACCAACAACAAGCCCCCAAAACCCACCCCAAAAACCAACTCCAAGCCCCCAAAATCCACTGATCTGCCTGCCCCGTTTGTCGTGCCGACTTAGAATTCTACTTCACCAGTTAAATCGGATGAGGATCCAGATCATGTGCTTCTCTCCTCGCCGAAATCAACCCCGTCGAGCAACAAAATTGCCCAATCGACTGTCTCTAAGACAAACTTGGCCAAAACCATTATTGCAACTCCGGCCAACACCGAGCAACTTTCTGTCGATTCTGAGAGAGTTGGATCCCTGACGGCCCCAGTTTCGATTAATAGTGTGTCACTAGAAGCTTCTTCTGGACTCACGCCTAATGCAACTGTGAACGATGCTCCTGCGGCTAACCCAGCAGCCGGAATATCCTCTTCAACGGATGTACCCGACCCCTGGGTAAACTTGGTAAAAGGCTCTTCAAGGCCGTTATCAAAAAGGGCACAACTTTCACTATGGAATCCGGTGAAGCTTGTGTGATGATCCCATATTCTGTAATCGAGAAAAATAGGAAATCTTGGGAGTGCTTCATCCTCGGGCAGTTCTACTCTGACCCGCCTTCTCAGGGCACACTACACAATATTGTCAATGGCATATGGAGCAAGTAATATAGAGATGTGGCTGTTTCGAAAATGGAGGGTGATATATCATGGTTTTTACCCTTTTTTGACCATGATATAGGTCTTGTTTTTAGAGTCTTTCAAGTATTTTTGGAGTCTTTTTGAGTCTTTTCAGGTTTTGGTACGTTTGGAGCATAATTGGAGATATTGAAGCATTCTGGAGCTTTTTGGAGCAAAGCAGAGGTCGTGTAGCTGGGAAGCCGATTTGAAGCCCTTGTATCGACCGACGCCACCTGGTGTCGATCGATACTGACACCATGAAGGAAGAAACGTGACTCACTGCCTGAGTATCGATCGATACCACTTATGGTATCGGTCGATACCGTTGTCAATGGAAAAGGAAACGCGACTTTTCTAAAGTTTGATGAATCTGCACTTTAGCCCAGAAGACTCTATTATTTACAATAAAACCCAAAACGTGTTTTAGCATTATAATTAGGTTTTTCAGCCACTTTTGTTGGCTAAGCTTTATTTTATTCTAGATACTTTCAGAGAGATTTGTTACAGGGTTTTTGGGAGACGATTCTAAACCCCTTTGTTTTCTTATTGATTTCTTCTATGCAATTCTATTCATCTATGATTTATGTTCCATTAATCATGTCTGAGTAGATCCACTTTTAGGTTTAGGGTTTTCTCATAAAAGATTTCATTGAGTGGTGGTAATTGATTAGTTAGGATTCATAATCTGAATTAGTTCTTCACCATACGTTGTTCTCAAAGCTAATTATAGGTTGACGAATCTGGAACTTAAATTTTAGGTTAATCGATTAGGCACGACAGTGCAATTGATAATCTGACAGAACTTAGGGTGATCAAAATAGCTATCCGCAAAGAGATTTGGTTTAGTTGTTTTGTGAACATATCAAACCTGAACTTTAAAGCTGGTTTAGATCTCTAGGATTTGCAAAGAGATTTGGGATTTTGGGATTTAGACTTAGATAATTCTCGCAACGACAGTTGGTTAATTATAGCTTAGTGATTTGAGTTCAAGAACCGTGCATAACCTGAATCCTGATTAATTGGTTATTTTGCATTCTCTGATTTCCTGAGAAACACCATGGGCCTATATTTCCTCCATTGAATTTAATCAATTATTTTATTGTTTATTGCTTTCTGTTTCAACTGAATTGCTTAGCTTAATTCTTATCTATATAATCTATTGTGTGATTCTTGAGTCTCTGTGGTTCGACCCCTACTATACTGCAACTACAGCTTTAGTACATTTAGGGTATTAATTTTGAGCTATATCAAAATTTGGCGCCGTTGCCGGGGACTCTAAATTCGCCATTAGATTTTAGCTTAGAATTTCGACTAATTCGTCGGTATCGATCGATACCCAACTGGTGTCGGTCGATATTCGTCGTATTTTTTTTTAATTTTTGTTACTTACGTGCTTTGACTTTTGTGTTTCAGGTGTATGCCTAATCGCGAAACCAGAAGAAACAAGAGCACTCAGCTAGTTAATCTTTCCCTTGAAGAACTAGCACTTTTGGAACGCGCAAACAGGAAAGCAAATACACCAGCAGAGATGAACAATCCAATGGTTTTGATTCGTGACGATGCTGGAGCTTTCAGAGACCGGGAGGGTCATTTGTGCAATGAGAGAGGGCAACGACTTGATGGAGATGGAAACATCATTGTCCCTCCAGCTGTTGTGAATGTTGGGAATGATGTGGTTGATCGTGGTAGGACAATTGGTGAGTACAACATGCATGATCAGTTCTATGCCAATCGATCAGCGATTCGGCCTCCTGCTTTTCAGAGGAATGACTTTGAGCTGAAACCTGCATACTTCACTCTTGTGGGTCAGCACCCTTTTCATGGTCTTCCTCATGAACACCCCATGGATCACATTGAGAGGTTTGAGGACTTGGTTACTAGCATCAAGTACAATGGAGTGTCCAACGATTACGTGCTCTGTAAGCTTTTCCCATATTCTCTTGGTGGGGATGCAGCTTATTGGCTTAAGCAGTTGCCTCCTGGATCACTGACTACTTGGGAGGAGACTAGGAACGCGTTCATGAACAATTTTTAAGATGATGCAAGATCTGAAGAGCTCAGGAACAAGATCTCCCAGTTTTTTCAAGGACCAACTGAAGCGTTTAAGGCTGCTTGGATCAGATTCAGATCATATTAGAGAGATTGTTCACATCATGGGTTCACTAAGGTTCAGTTGCTGGGTATTTTCTTCAGAGGGATTGATTGGAGGTATCAGATGGCCTTAAATGATGCGAGTAATGAGAACTTCAACACTAGGTATCCTGACGATGCTTATGTGCTTATTAAAAACTTGACATCTAGCAATAGCACCAAGAATGCAGACTTTGAGCGGAAGAAGCAGGCTGAGAATTTGGATGGATCGCAGATTGCTGAGGTTCAAGCTAAGATGGATTTAGTGTCGACCGATACGGAGACCGAGATCGAGAAGCCTTGTATCGATCAACACCAACCTGGTGTCGGTCGACACTCCTCGCAGACTGAGCCAGAAACTGTGAAAACACCCAAGATTGTCGAGGAAAGGGTTTATAAGCCTAAGGTGCCATATCCTATACCACCTAGACACCTCAAAGGTCCCATCTCTACAGAGAAGTTGCTCGGTTTTGAGAAGATGGTAAGGAGGATTCCCCATACGTTGTCTTTTGAAGAAGCTTTGGAATATCGCCCTTTGCTTAGTCACTTCCGAGATTGCAGAGAAACTCTAGAAGAGGTCAAGGCGCTCTTCATCAAGGCGAGAAGTACCCCACCATTGAAGCAGTTGACTAAGAGAGAAGACCTAGGAAAATTTTCATTTCCATGCTCTATCTCTGGAGTTGAATTCAAAGAATCTCTCGTTGATTCAGGGTCTAGCGTCAATGTCATGTCAAGGGCAATTGCAGAGAGGTTGAGAATTGGTGTTAGATCTGCTGAGATGACTCTCACATTTGCGAACTCCTCCACCTCAGTTCCATACGGTACAATCCCTGATTTGCTTGTTAAAGTAGGAGATTGTTTCCTACTGATTTTCAGGTTGTGGAGATGAGTGCAAGATCTAGTACGCCTTGGATTCTTGGAAGACCGTTCATGGCTACAGTTGGTGCAGTTATAGACACGCCCAGTAAGAGAATCTCATTCTCATACATTGATAAGGAGATCTCCTATAAAGCCATCCCTTCTGGAAGAGCTCCCAAACATATCTCTTGCATCATCGTTGTTACAGGAGAGACGTTGATGGTTGATCTTTTGGAAGAACCTTATGATGAGTCAACTGTCATAGACGTTTTAGATGGTCCTTCTATCATCACGAAGAGAGTCATCACAACGATTAAGGCAAAGAAGAAGGTAAAGAGCAAAAGAGTCAAGGATGCTGCCTATATGACTTTAATCCCTCAGAAGTGTGATGGAGATTCGATTGAGTATAAGGTGAAGTGCAAAGGAACCTCAAAACCATTCTCTAAGGCTAGAGTTATTCTTACTTCGGAGCTGAAAGAGAAAGGAAGGGAGGTTGTGGAGAGCATGTTGAGCAGAACTCTGAAGCTGGAAGTGTCTGGTTGTAGAACTTGCCTGGGAGTAAGTTCTCCATTTTCTCCTGACTGATTACCTGAGCCAAAGTCAAGCTAATGACTGAAAACAAGCGCTTGGTGGGAGGCAACCCACTGGTGAGTCTGTATATACGTCTTTGTGTGAATCAGATGAACATGTGTTGTTCGATCGACACCAGAAGGAACAAAGATTGCATCGACCCATGATCCGCGTATCGATCGATACCAGTAATGGTATCAGTCGATACCCCACGCGCAGGTAAGTTCTTGTTTTTGCCGATTCCACTCAGTTCTTTTGTTTCTTTTACCAATTCTAGGCTAAATAACACTGGGGACAGTGTTGTTTAAGTCTGGGGGAGGTAGTTGCTGACAACGTTTTTGTTTTTCTTAAAGTCAGTCGTTTTTGAGTCAAAAGTTGTTTTATTGAGTCAAAATTTGTTGGGGATTATGATCCAGTTCTTGAATCTATTGTTCTGACTTTGCTTTTGAGTGACCATTGTTACAGAATCAGTTCTAGATCGGACTAATGAAAAATCCAAAGGCTGACCAGTTAACTAGAAGACACCCATGTTTCCAACAGAGTCCACTAAAGCCTGAGCCAAATTTTTGCACTTCATTGATGCAGTTGATGTCCATAGAGCTTGATTCCTCATTCATATCTGACAAAAGAACTCATGTGTTTAAAGTAATGGTATCTCTCTCCCTGTTTAAGTTAATAAATAAGAGCATAAAAGATGAAATGAGTTTCTTCTGAGTAGAGGGCTAGGAAAATTTCCAGCGATCCCATTATTCTACTTGTGAGGGAATGATCACACAAAGGTTGGAAGCGAGGTTAGGAAAATTTCCCGTGATACCACTATTCGCCTACGCCTTTGATACATAGAGAGGGAAGAACCGGGGATTCGGTGGCAAACACCATCAATACTCGCTTTTCAAACCTTAATGTGTATATGCGGATCTAAAAAAAAAAAAAAATATGATGAGAAACAAGTCTGGGGGAGAGGAAACAATACCAAAAAGTGTGAAAATTGGGTGGTTCTTTTGTCATGATATTGTATGGGAAAGAGTCTAGAATGTTCTTGGCATTGATTACAGCGATGAAACTGGCGATGAGGGCTTTATTGGACAATGCTGCGAAATAATGTGTGTAGTCTGGGAAGCTGCGAATGTCTACGGAGAAGTACATGGTGGTTAGATCTGGAACTGGTTAGGTGATATGTGGGGCACTAAGGAAAAGGGTCATTGCAATGTTTCAAGAACAAGTGAGTCTCCGTGTTTTTCAAACCTCTTTCTCTGGTTTAGCTTTCTGTTTGCTTGAGGGCAAGCAAATGCTAAGTCTGGGGGAGTCGATATATCATGGTTTTTCCCTTTTTTGACCATGATATAAGTCTTGTTTTTAGATTCTTTCTAGTATTTTTGGAGTTTTTTTGAGTTTTTTCAGGTTTTGGCACGTTTGGAGCATAATTGGAGATATTGAAGCATTCTGGAGCTTGTTGGAGCAAAGTGGAGGTCGTGTAGCTGGGAAGCCGATTTGAAGCCCTTGTATCGACCGACACCACCTGGTGTCGATCGATACTGACACCATGAAGGAAGGAACGTGACTCACTGTCTGAGTATCGATCGATACCACTTATGGTATTGGTCGATACCGTTGTCCATGGAAAAGGAAACGCGACTTTTCTGAAGTTTGATGAATCTGCACTTTAACCCATAAGACTTTATTATTTACAATAAAGCTCAAAACGTGTTTTAGCATTATAATTAGGTTTTTCAGCCACTTTTGTTAGCTAAACTTTATTTTATTCTGGATACTTTCAGAGAGATTTGTTACAGGGTTTTTGGGAGACGATTCTGAACCCCTTTGTTTTCTTATTGATTTCTTCTATGCAATTCTATTCATCTATGATTTCTGTTACATTAATCATGTCTGAGTATATCCACTTTTAGGTTTAGGGTTTTCTCATAAAAGATTTCATTGAGTGGTGGTAATTGATTAGTTAGGATTCATAATCTGAATTAGTTCTTCACCATACGTTGTTCTCAAAGCTAATTCTAGGTTGACGAATCTGGAACTTAGATTTTAGGTTAATCGATTAGGCACGACAGTGCAATTGATAATCTGACAGAACTTAGGGTGATCAAAATAGCTATCCGCAAAGAGATTTGGTTTAGTTGTTTTGTGAACATATCAAACCTGAACTTTAAAGCTTGTTTAGATCTTTAGGATTTGCAAAGAGATTTAGGATTCTGGGATTTAGACTTAGATAATTCTCGCAACGACAGTTGGTTAATTATAGCTTAGTGATTTGAGTTCAAGAACCGTGCATAACTTGAATCCTGATTAATTGGTTATTCTGCATTCTCTGATTTCCTGAGAAACACTCTGGGCCTATATTTCCTCCATTGAATTTAATCAACTCTTTTATTGTTTATTGCTTTCTGTTTCAACTGAATTTCTTAGCTTAATTCTTATCTATATAATATATTGTGTGATTCTTGAGTCTATGTGGTTCGACCCCTAATATACTGCAGCTACAGCTTTAGTACTTTTAGGGTATTAATTTTGAGCTATATCATAGGGCAACGCTATCCTGTTTAGGATACCAAACTCTTACACAAGGAATAGGGTTATAAGCCAAAGGCTTTTGCAGATCGATGGACAAACTATGTTTGTAGCTAAAATGGGAGCCTGGAGTGGTTCCTACCAAACCAGAGCTAACCTCTGCACCGATTTGGCTCGAACTCAGGAAACTTCCTCTGCGGTTTTTCAACAACGAGGGGCTAGCAGAAATCGCTGGTATGGTGGTTGATCCAAAATTTCTTCATCCTTCAAAAGCAAATAAAACAAACCTTGAAGTGGCAAAGATTTTACCTTGATCGATCCTCGTAAACCTTTGCCTGAAGCTGTTAAATAAGAAGTTCCATTCAAGAGAAATTAGTAGGGTTCTTGTCTCCAGTCCCTGGATGCCTCCAGTCTGCGATCTCTGTAAGGAGATAGGGCATAGTGTGCGTCATTGTAAACATGCCCCACCAAAATGCAAAGGATGTTCCTCTACGGATCATGCCTCTGCAAATTGCCCGAAAACAAAAAAGATAGATGTCAAGAAAAGAAAGAATCAAAGAGAGTATAGACCCATTGAGACAGCTTCAGTTCAAAGGGATACTCTCAAAGGAAAAGAAAAGGAGATCGAAGCTCAAGGGGAAAAATCATTGCCAAAACTCTCAAACGATGATGTGTTGGGTAAGATTTCTCCACGTGAACTGAGCATAGGCACTCTATCTGTCCACTCTACATGTTTAACTTTGGGGACCAGAAAAATCATGCATAAGGGCAATCAAGTGAAAACCAGGGTGTGGGTCTACATGCTGAACACCGATCAAACCCACCTTCAGAGGAATTAAAGTAGTCTTCAGAATCGAAGGTAGAAGAAGACTCTTCTGACATCTCATCTTCTGGATCAGAGAATGATGGTTTTGTGGTGGTAATTTCTAAGCGTAAGCATAGAGGTGTTAGAGGCAAGGGCCTCAAATCACCCGCTTAAATGTGTACAAACCTTTTCTGTTGGACCGTCTGCGGCTTCAATATTTCCAGTCACCGTAGCGGATTTAGGAAATGGCACAAAGTTCACAGACCACTCTTTGGTGGTATTATATAGACACACGTCAAGCAGCCGAAGATAAAAAAAAGTTTGTAAATGAACTGCTTCCCGACTGGTTATATGACGATAATTATAATTTTTCTGCACTGGGAAAAATCTGGATTCTTTAGGATCCAAAAGTAAGAGTGGTGATCATCGTTAAGTCACTACAAATGATCACTTGTGAGGTATTGCTACATGATGCTCAATCCTGGATTGTTATATCGGTTGTCTATGCATCTTATGAAGAGATCATTATGAAAGAATTATGGAAGGAAATAATGGAGTTGGGCTCTTCTCAAGTGGTTGTCTCCAAGCCATGGATTATTCTTGGCGACTCAGGTACTGAGTCCTTCAGAACACTCTAATCCTCGTACTTTGAACGTTGATAGGAGCATTAGACTTTTCAGAGACTGTCTCTTAGATGCTGATGAGTTGTCTGATCTGGTATACAAGGGGAATAGTTTCACCTGGTGGAACAAAAGCAAAACAAGGCCGGTGGCTAAAAAGCTAGATAGAATTATGGTGAATGAGAATTGGTCTAAAGTATTTGGCTCAGCTTATGCTATATTTAGGGAACATGACTTCTCTGATCACGTTTCTTGTAGAGTCGTTCTGGATCCGTTAACGCAGAAAATTAAGAGACCCTTCAAGTTCTTTTATTTTCTCCTGCAAAATCCAGACTTCTTGCACCTTATTGGAGATATATGGTACTCAACAAATGTGGTTGGTTCGGCAATGATTAGAGTCTCAAGAAAGCTTAAAGCTTTTAAACGTCACATCAAAGTTTTCAACAAGGAAAATTTCTCCAACCTGGAAAAGAGAGTTGTCGAGGCTCACGATATGTTGCTTAAATGTCAAGTGAAAACTTTAGCGGACCCAACCTTGTTTAATGCTGAAAGAGAGCTCGAAGCTCAAAGAAAGTGGCACATTCTCGTAATAGCTGAAGAGAGTTTCCTTTGTTAGAGATCCAAAGTTACTTGGCTTAGAGATGGTGACACAAATTCAGCGTATTACCACAGAATGGTGGAGGCAAGAAAAACTATAAACACGATTCACTACTTGAAGGATGAAAATAATGAGAAAATTGAATCGCAAATGGGTATCCGAGATCATTGTATTGAATATTTCTCTAACTTGTTGGGTGGTGAGGAGGGTCCTTCTATGCTTTTGCAGAGTGATATGGACATGCTTCTACAATACCGATGTTCTCAAGGCCAAGCTGATGAGATGGAAAATGATTTCTCTGACCAAGACATTAAAGACGCCTTCGTATCTCTTCCCAGAAACAAGACCAGCGGACCTGATGGCTACTCAGCTGAGTTTTTCAGAGGTTGTTGGAGTGTTGTAGGCGTGGAGGTTACGGAAGCAGTGAAAGAATTTTTCCGATCTGGTCAGTTGTTAAAGAAGTGGAACGCCACTACAATGGTACTCATCCCAAAAACTCCAAACGCGTCAAAAACAACAGATTTTAGAACTATTTCCTGCCTAAATACGTTGTATAAGGTCATTGCAAAGCTTTTGGCAAACAGGCTACATAAGCTCCTCTCTCAGGTTATTTCTCTGTCTCAATTAGCTTTTCTTCCATGAAGATTACTAGGGGAAAACATGTTGTTGGCTACGGAGATAGTGCATGGTTACAAATGGAAAAACATTGAACCAAGGGGTATGCTAAAGATAGACTTGAGGAAAGCATTCGACTCCGTACGGTGGGATTTCTTAATTTTGGCCTTGAGAGCTATCTCAATTCCGGAAAAGTTCATCAATTGGATCCATCAATGCATCTCAACTCCTACTTTTTCAGTCTTCGTGAATGGAATTACAAGCGGCTTCTTCAAGAGTTCAAGGGGGTTAAGACAAGGAGACCCTTTATCTCCTTACCTTTTTGTGCTAGCTATGGAAGTCTTCTCCAAGCTCCTTCACTCGAGGTTTGAAGCAGGCTATATACATTACCATCCTAAAACCGAAGAGCTTGCTATCTCTCACTTAATGTTTGCTGACGATGTGATGGTATTTTTTTACGGAGGAAGCTCATCGTTACACGAGATTAGAGAAGCTCTTGATGATTTCACCTCTTGGTCCGGCCTTAAGGTAAACAAAGATAAAACACAACTTTATCACGCAGGTTTGAGCACATGTGAAACCAACTCTATTGCCACTTTTGGATTCCCTATTGGCTCGCTACCTATTAGGTATTTGGGCCTTCCATTGATGTGCAAAAAACTAAGGATCTCTGAATACGAGTCGCTATTGGAGAAAATAACAAAGCGATTCAAATCATGGGATGTCAAGTGTTTGTCTTTTGCCGGTAGAGTTCAACTGATCGCGTTTGTCATCTCCGGTACTATTAATTTTTGGATCTCCACTTTTATGTTACCCAAAGGATGTGTAAAAAAGATAGAATCATTATGTGCGAGATTCCTTTGGTCTGGAAACATTGATGTGGGCAAAGGTGCAAAGTTGCTTGGTCAGGAGTGTGTCTGCCCAAGAAAGAAGGGGGTGTTGGTCTTAGAAGATTCTCTTAATGGAATTATACTCTTCGCCTCAGATTCGTATGGTTGTTGTTTGCTGACAACGACTCTCTCTGGGTATCATGGCACAAGCATCACCACTTACGAAACAGATGTTTTTGGGCCATTCAAGAATCAGCTCGAGACTCATGGACATGAAAAATGCTGTTGAACCTTCGTCCACAGGCAGAAAGATTCCTGAAGAGTGTTGTGGGTAATGGTTCAAAAATCTACTTCTGGTTGGACAGTTGGACCCCTCTTGGACCTCTCATCAAGCATCTCGGTGTTGATGGCCCAAGAGATCTATGTATCCCGTTGTCTGCAAGAGTTCCTGAGGTCCGCACCAACAATGTGTGGCGTATCCCATCACCTAGAAGTGACAACGCCGTCGAAGTGCATACTCACTTGACAACCATTCCGATACCAAGGTTAGATTATGCAATCAATTCTTATTGTTGGGCTGTTGATGATTTTGAGTGCCAAGGTTTCTCTGCTTCAAGAACATGGGAAGCTTTACGACCTAGAAGTGAAGAAAAAGATTGGGCTGACTTAGTATGGTTCAAGGGGGCTGTGCCAAAACACGCATTCAACATGTGAATTTGCCTCTTAAACAGGATTCCGACAAGACAACGTCTAGCCTCTTGGGGAGTTATCCAATCTGACGAATGCTGCTTATGTTCAAGAGATACTAAATCTAGAGATCACTTGCTAATCCAATGTGAGTTTTCTTATGAGATTTGGAAACAAATTTTCACAAGACTATCTCCAACTCAGCACATGTTCCGATCCTGGACGGAACTACTCTCTTGGACAAGACAAAACACGACGAAAGCTCCATCTACTCTAAGGAAAGTGGCTGCTCAATGTATTTTTTTTCACATATGGAAACAGAAAATAACATTCTCCACAACTCTCAGTCAATTCCTCATCAGACAATCTTCAGGAACATCGGACGAGAAGTGCACAACATAATAACATCGAGGAGACATCGTAAGATTTTCCGAGACTTAATGCTTTTGTGGCTTTATTGATGGTAGACTCGGTTTTTATCCCACCCCAAATTGTTATATTGTTTTTATTTATTTTTTGCCAAGGTTACTCTATCTTAGGTTGTCCTTTTTGTAACTCCTATACTATTCATTTTTACTAGTAATATTAACATTCTTAGGGAAAAAAAAAAAAAAAGGATACGGGAAAAAAGAAAATATTTGAGAATTCGAAAACCGGCCGGTGTCTTAGATATTTACAAGAGACATGTACCAACTTCAAATTTGAAAACTTTGTTAGTCGTCATTGTTTCTTCTAAAACACAATAAGAAGTTAGTATAAAACAATCTATAAAATAATGGGAGAACTGGATTTGTCAAAACTGTTGGTTGGAAACTTAGAAAAGCACTTTGGTTTCAACTTTAGTGTATGTATAGAACCAAGTACTGAGTATAATTTTACTCTTAGGTCAAACTTGCAAAAAAGATTAATTAGGGTTAAGAAGAAAACAAATTCAATGAAAAAGCGGTGAGAAAGTTTGAGGTTGCGTTGTGAAGGAGTCAAAAACTGGTAAGAGCATCTCCAGCGGTGAGATTTAGACGGTCTCATAACATTAAAAATAAATAAATAAAATGATAAAGGAAGAGAGAGTAAAGAGAAATGTCCTTTTCGTCTCTTGGTTGCGGAACGTATCAAACAAATTTAGTCTTGGTTGCGAGACGTATCAAACAAATTTAGAAGACTCTGATATTATATTAATATATTAAGTGTTACAGACTCTCTCTCTCAATCTCACCGCTGGAGATGCCCTAAGTGATCTTAGTGACGAAGAGAAAGTTTGACTCCTAATTTCAAAGAAAATATTACTTAGACTTTTAAAGCAATCATCTAACGAGAAATAGGGTTAGTCTGATGAGGATCAACTCCTATAAAAACTAAAAAGACAAGGGAGGCACATAGAAAAGATAAACAATTTAAAGCAATCATCTAACAAGAAATTTAGCAGGATTTTTTTTTTTTTTTGTAACAATTTTTAGCAGGATTTTCAAGATTATAAGCGACGTAACCTTTTTTGTAGCTTGCGCAATTCATTGATTTAACATCTTGATTTTTATTTGTCACAACAAATTAATATCCGATTTATAAAAGATTATTTGATATTTTTGATTCTTCGTCTTTGTTAGACTCTTCAAACAAATCGAAGGAAATTCACTCGATAAGTAAGCTAACGTTTCTTTCTCGCCAAACAGATGGAGTGAATTTTTAATTAGATTATTTTATTTTATTTTCTTATTGACGATATATTAGAAAAAAGTCACGTGTTTCTGGTTTAGGTTTATATTGGATAATTTTCAATCAAAATCCTTTTGTCGTGTTTTCGAATCGCATTTATATAATTTTATGAGCGGCTTCTGATTCTGACTCCAATTATGAGATTGGATATCCAGCGAGGTTTATATGATTTGTAAGAACAAACTACGCAACAAATGGCTAGATGTCGAAACTTAAAACAAGAAAAATATCCCACCCCTCAATTATATTCATTATTTAATAATAAATTTGATACTTGTCACATCAAAACCCTTTTTCTCATTGGTCTGTTCCCCTAAAATCTTCAATTGAATTCTCTATTTATATGCGAAACTTTACACCTCAATTTCACATCCTTCTTCTTCTTCATATTAGAGAGAGAGAGAGAGAGAATGTTGCCAGGCATACTTTTATGTTCACTTAATCCCAGGAATCACAGGTGAATATTCCTTCTTCTTTTTTCGTTGGAATAAATATGTTTTGTGGTTTTAATTCAGTAAGTATTTTTTTTATTGAAACGGGTTTAATGATAAATTTGGATTTATCGATATATTTTGATATATCATAGTTTATCTAAAAAAAGGACAATGATTTTCGATATGATTTGATTTAAGGCAAGATCCGCGTGTCATGACTTTAAGAAATCACTTCCTCGACCCAATCAAAAGAGAGATTAACAAAAAAGTACTAAGATAATTACCACTTTCCATATTCCACTTTGACTTCTAGGAGAGACTACAAAAGAGTATTTAAAAAAAGAAATTAAACTATATAATAAACGTATTTTTATCCAAGAAAAAAAAAACTTATTTTCCTAAAAAAAGTTAAATGTAATAAACGATGAAAAAGGATGGAGTGTATGTTTATATATTACAAAATCTAAGTTATATGTTTTTTACTAATATAAAATTAAATTTGGGTTAAAAAAGAACATTGGCTTATATAAAAGTCTCTCTATATAAAAAGAAGGAGAAAAAAGAAAGAGGACCATGTGCGATTGTGAAAATAAGAAAGTTGTGGAAAGACCCAAAACTTTTCCCGAGGGCCCAAAATCGAGGTAAGCTCTTACGGGTCAAATCAGGGGTCAAAGCGTAAAAAGATAAAAGTAATTCAGTAATTAAGAATCAGTTCTTATTGTTGCCTCTTCTTCTCTCCACTGACACTCTGTGAGATTAGGATAAAACAATAACCAGAAATCTCCGGTTTATTCCGTTCGTTGGCCGGAGACAAAATTATTCCGGTGGCGTTAACTGTCGGAGTCGGTTTACTTCACTGTGCAGTAAGAAGAAGAAGAATGATCGAGAGAGCTTAGATACTGAGCCCAAGGACATTGAGTACTGGTACTCAGTTCAGTTCAATCGAGATCTTCCGAGATTTGCTCTGCGATCGGAGAACAACAATCATCATTCCCGAAGGTAAGCTTATGTGACTTCCCGTCCATGGATTCCTGAGGTTTGACTTCTTCACCATTTCTGGTATTTGACGGCGTTTGCAGTCGGAGCGGCGAATTCTGCAAGACGAAGAAGCGAGGAGAAATGTCGAACAAGGTTTCAAACTTCTCGGATCTGATTCAGCGAGTGACGGCTTCTTGTTTGTTGCATCCACTCTCCGCCGGCCGTCAAGATCTCGCCGGGAACCGCCGGGGAGAGTACGATACTGAAGAAGAGGATTTGGAGGAGGAGGAAGAAGGAGAGATTCAGTACGAAGATGCATTGGAGAAGGAGAATGGTAAAGAGGAGACAATTAGGGCCAAGAGCAAGAGCGGAGGGAGCGGCGTGAGCCTGGAGGCGGTGCAGGATATGGAGATGGTGATGGATGAAGTGTTCACGGCGGCCGCAGCTTTGAAGAGAGCTTACGTGGCGCTTCAGGAGGCGCACTCGCCGTGGGATCCGGAGAAGATGCACGACGCTGACATGGCGATGGTGGCTGAGCTGAGAAGGATCGGTTCGCTGAGGGAGAGATTCAGGAGGATGAGAGGCACTGGAAGCGGTGGCCGGAGGAAAAACGACAGCGGCAGAGGAATGCTGAGAGAGGCGGTGGCGCCGTACGAAGCTGTCGTGAAGGAGCTGAAGAAAGAAGTGAAGGCGAAAGACACTGAGATTGAGAATCTGAAGGAGAAAGTCAAAATGGCCACTTCCATGGCCAATGGTAACGGAGGAAAGAAACACCGATTGCTTTCAAGCCGGAAAGTTAACTGCAGCACACAAGGTCACTCTTCTCTTCTCTCTTCTTTAATTCGAATCCTATTTGTAACATCTCTCAAATCTTATAACTTTGTGATGGAACATGAACAGTTGCTGTATATCCGGTGCCGGAGTTATTCGAGATGACGATGATTCAGGTGAAAGAAGCATCAAAGTCTTTCACAGGGATTCTACTGTCTCTAATGCGAGCCGCACACTGGGACATTGCAGCTGCTGTTCGCTCTATTGAAGCCGCTTCAGCTGCATCAGAAAAGATGGCAGCTTCTGCTTTAGCATCCTCGGTTCAGTCCTCTGTCCCGAACCAGCATGCGAAATTCGCTCTCGAATCTTACATATGTCGAAAAATATTCCAGGGATTCGATCACGAAACGTTTTACATGGACGGAAGCCTCTCTTCTCTTATCAACCCGGATCAATACCGTCGTGACTGCTTTGCGCAGTTCAAAGACATGAAAGCAATGGATCCTATGGAGTTACTAGGGATCTTACCGACTTGCCCTTTTGGTAAGTTCTGCTCAAAGAAGTACCTTTCGATCATTCACCACAAAATGGAGGAATCGTTGTTCGGGGACTCGGAACAGCAGGAGCTGGTTCTAGCTGGTAACCACCCAAGAAGTCAGTTCTATGGAGAGTTCTTGGGGTTAGCCAAAGCAGTCTGGCTGCTTCACCTATTGGCATTCTCGCTCGATCCATCCCCGAGTCACTTTGAAGCAAACCGAGGAGCTGAGTTTCACTCTCAGTACATGGAGAGTGTCGTGAGGTTCTCGGATGGCGGTGTTCCTGCAGGTCAGGTAGTCGGGTTTCCTGTTTGTCCAGGATTCAAGCTTAGCCATGAAGGGAAAGGATCAATCATCAAATCCAGGGTTTACTTGGTTCCAAGGGCTTAAACCGGTTTCATTGTAATGTCGTGTGGATTAGTGTCATGTCATGTGTTTTTAAGACAATCTAGCTTTGAAATGACCTTGAAATAAAGAATACGTTCAGATAAAAGAGTTTCTGAAAAGAAAAAATAGAATAAGATTGGATAATATGTTTCTATATTAATCTAAACGAGAAAGCTCATAAAATAGAAGTATATATGCTCTAACAATTCGAAGTTTAAGGAATTATGTAATAAGGTATGGTTTTCCGACGAGGGATCTCGGAATCAATCGTACAATACTTCTCTTAGAAACACTTTTTTCACCTGTCACAGAATAAAGATGAAACAGAGAGAACAAGATTAAAAGAAGAGCCAAAACCCAAATTGATCATCATCATCATCATCAAAAAGTAAATGAGAATAGAAGAAGAATTCTAATTTACTTGTTCAAGTGTGAGGAACATAACGACATTCCAAGTTCCTAGTCGTGTAAAATTCGGGAGAAATCCTTTGTAGAAGGCCATAATTCCCTGTAAAGACACCAAAACAAAACACATATGATTGGTTTGGAAAGAGAGTTTGCTAAAATTTGAACTCGAGAAAGGATGAATGGAAAAAAAAATATCAACCTCAGTCTTCATGGTTTTGATGAAGCAATCGATTGTGTTTCGGTAAGTAGAGTCTCCCATCATTCTAGATTTCACCTGGAACAACATATAAAGAAGAACCATGGACGTCTCAAGGGAAAAAATACCAAAGACATCATTTTTCTTTTTCCTCTACAATCTAATCTCTTCTTCGGTAGAGCATTATTATCTAATAATGCTGCATTTGCCAAAGCCAAATTGCAAAGCAAGAGGTCAGAAACATAAATGTGGAAGACATAAACATGTGAGATGCTACACAAATGTGACTTTCAAGGTAGTGCTGTGTCCATTCTATGCATGGGACACCGTATTGTCCTTTTACAAGATGTTGCAAAAGAAAAATATAGAAGTTCTGTGATGAGATTCAATCTTTGCCACAAATCTATAAATAGAGCTCAATCATTACTAGTCTCTAGTGTTAGTTCCCCAAAAAATTCATTGATTTTAGGCATTTAGCACTTTTGTTTCAGATCTATCATATTTCTCTCTGAAAGTGAATTTCGATATACTGCTACCGAAAATGATGAGACGCGGGCTAAACGATCTTGTAATCTTGTTGTTGTCTTATGTAAAGGGAGAAAATGAATGCTTACCACATCAATTGGAGAACCGATACAGACAGCAAAGAATCCTGCAGCTAAACCAGCTAGTAGATGAGTTAGAACACTGTCTCTGAAGCCTGGAATTTTCATAATTGTCTGCATATGTATGGAAGTATTAAATAAAACAAACAGACCAACCAAACACAAGTAGAAGCCAAACATTCTTAATAAACAATAACAAAATAATTAATGAGAAAGATATATCACCTCCTTTATTTGATCATAACTAGCTAGCTCTGCAGCGTTTACAATGGCGTTTCTTGCAATATTAGGACCAAGCCCTGTCCACAGCGCACTAACTCCTTCCTGTTTCATAAATCAAAAGGCTATAACTCTCTGCTAACCGAGTATTTTGACACATTTTTATTCGAAGACTAGTTTACTAACCAGCTTCACTATGGTGAAATAAGCGTCTACAGCTCCCGCATAACGCCTAGGAACCCCAGCCGGTAGTTTTCCTTCTGATTGAAGCCGGACCTTAACAAGATCAGTTGGATTTGCTACTATAATAGCTATAGCTCCTATTGTCACAATATATATAAAAAAAAATCCCTTTATTATGTCGAGCTTTCACTCATATTACTTCCAATAGACGATCAAAATCAAGAACCGAACTCACCGGTTAACAAAGCTGCAAGAATCTTTTGATATAGTGGAATATCCCCAATAAAGTCACTTCCAACCAAAAATGTCTTGACCTGGCCAGAGATATCGTAAGGTAAACAACAATTCATCAGATATAAAAAGGAAAAAAAAAAACACAAGAGAGAAAAGGAAATTAAGTAAATGAGAGAGACACTCACAGGCTCATATAACCCAATCCTTAAGCCACCATAGATGCATTGACGATGCAGTCCTGCAACCACACCTTTCCAAAGCCCTGAAACACCTTCTTCTCTTGCTATGGTAGATAGAGTACCCAATGAGCCTCTGTACTTGGGCAAACTCTCACCGTCTCCGGTGGGGATCTTTCTTTGGAGCTGAAGCCTTACTTTGGCTGTGTCCAACGGTATTGTACATAACTGCAACATCACATCACTCATCAGGCCGTAAAATGTGAATCAGGATCTGACTTTAAGGAGTAAAGCAACACACACAAAGAAACCCAACAACAGGTAGTAAAGAAACTTACCAAAAGTCAAATTATCAAAATGTAGGAAATTCGCACTTAATTGCGTTTGCCAAATTTTCCAGAAACACTAAACCCATAGGTATAAACACTAAGCTTTAATCAGCATCACAAAAATTCCCAATAAATGGACTTAGAGTCGTAGACTAGACCATCAATAGTATCTTATTTTCTTCCACAGAAAAAAAAAAGAGAAAAGGAATTGCCAATGTCAGTCTTATGGTTCTTTAGTCAGCTCTAAGTCGTTAAACAGAAGCTCAACTTGGAAGATTCAGCAAAATACAGGTAAAAATCTGAAACAAATTTCTATGGCAGAACAAAAATGGCTTCTTCTTCAGTGAGAAGTGACTGAACTGAAGAAATAACTAACAGATGCAAAATTTAACACCAAAATTCAATCGAAACCAGGAAAAATTCACCGAATCAAACTTCCCATCTGCGAGTGCGCAAATAATCAATCGAGGGTGAAAATGAGAAAAGCGAAACGACTAGATACCTCTGCAAAACAAGCTGCGAAAGCGCTACAAATGAAGGTTTCAAGGAACGAAATCTCGATCCTGGGTTTGAGATCCGCCATTGTTTTGCTCTATAAGGATGGGAACAAGATAAGCGAAATCTCGACTGGGCAAAACGAAAGAGCTAAATTAAGAACAATCCACTTTTTCTCTAACAAACGATGATGATCTTAAAATTGGGGTTTCTCTCAATGATTTAGAGTAGTAATGAAGAAAAGTGAGATCAAGATTTAAAAGCGACGACAATGGCGTAACCAATTCAGAAAACAAGTACAGAGTCTCAATCCATCGTGTTACTATTTCCACAAGTACTATTAAAGGTTTCATTTTTTTTTTAAACTTCAATTAATATTTTAATGTGTTTTCTAATCAACGTTAAACACGTCATTAGCCAGGACTAGAGACCCTCTATGTCAGTTGGAAGGTTACTACTCAATGTTAGCTCAATAGATAACAAAGGCACTAGAGGAACCAGAGAAATGATGAATGGATAAAAATAGAATACAAGTAAATTGGAACTGTTTTTTCTTTGTCAAATTGAAACTGGTTTAAAGTTAATTTATTGTTGGAACATGGTTTGGATGTTTTTAAAAGTTTAAAGTGTACATTTGACATTTTCCTTATTTTAGGAAAAAAATAGACATTTGACCTTTGCACCATGGTTTGGTTGTCAAACCATGGTGCGTTGTTTATACCAAAACAGTGGATGCACATGGCTAGGCTCTCTGTCTGAGAGCTCATCACATTGCTCAGGATGTGGTTTCGGTAACTCTCATGTTGTATGCAACTGGTGCGGAATTCAAGTTGCGCATCGTCAAGGGCAGGAGCATGTTCAAGTTTGTCTTGTGAGTCTGTTTACCATATTTTATGTCTAAAGAAAAGATAACTTTGTTTGTTTCTTAATTCTTACCAGTAGTTTTTGTAATAAATGTTTTTTTTTCAGTGACTCCAACAAGTTCATACTTCCATATAAAGTAATGCTGCTGTGGCCACCTCTCAATCGAGTGCTCAGGGTCATATTGTAGATGTTGCTACGTTGACTCAAGAGGAATGGTACCAGCAACAATATCAACAATACTACCAAAACTATTCCGGATTCTACATGCATCAACAACAAGCTCCTATCTCAAACTCACAACATCAATTGCATCTTCCGGGTTTAGCTCCCCAGAATGCTAGTGTACATCAAGTACCCTATGTGCAGCCAGCAATTCAGTATGTGGCTCAAACTCACTCTCAGGTGCAAGCTCAATCACAGCTCCAATCTCAGAGTTTGGCTCTGCATCAACCTCATGTTGTCTTTCCATCAGCTCCTCACTTAGGTGCAACTTCGCTACCCCAAGCTTACCCTTCAGTGCCACCTCATCCGCAAGACTCATCACAGACATTTTCAGCTTCTCAAGCTCATGCACATTCCCAAACAACATCTCTTTCACAAGCTCATCATTTACAGAACCCCCAAGTGCCTCAACATCAGCTTCACTTACAAAATCCCATGCATCCTCAGGCCAACAGTCTTCAAAAGAGTCTGCCACAAGATACTATTGGTCTGGGTCAGTCACACCAGCCACATGCACATTGGAATGGTTAGAAAATATATCCACAACCTAATCAGACAAATCAGGTGGGATTTTCTCCAAACAATATGCCCATGAATCATCAAGTCGGAACGCAACCTCCTCAGGTGCCACATGTTCGCCCACCTCACTCTCTTCCTACGATGCAAACACAACAGCCTTCATTACTAAGTCAATTAACAAGGGCTCAGTATGTGAAGCAATTGGTGCTTAAGTACGGAAGAGCCCCAGTCTCTAAAAGCTCATTTATGCAACCCTTGTCAAAGCCTTCATTGCCACAGCAGCATACTGCATTGCAGGGGGGCTCAGGCCATGCCGATGCTTGTGCAGAATCTGACCAGAGATCCATCACCATTGTGGAGGGAAATGGCATAAAAAGCGGGCCTTTAGACAATCAAGTGGACCTAGGGAAGAGTCATGTAGTAGAGAAAAAAGGCATTGAAGATGATCCTTCTCTGAATGGTACTCCACTGAACCCTGCCTCATTAGAGTCAGCTAGACTTGCAAATTTGAGCATTATTCTCAGGAATTACCTCAAGACTTTTCACGTAGACGGTGATGATGTTCAAAGATCTAGAGCTTATTCTTTAATGAGGATCATTGGATAGAGGCTTTGACCAGAGATCACCTATTAGGCCTCATGAGAAGCATGAGCCAGATTTCGGTTTAAGACCTACTTCAAGATTATCCCAACCTCTCACTGGTTTGGGAGAACGACAGTTCAGACGTGGACCGAGAAGTCCTGTAAGTGAACACCTTGGGATGCCTTCTCATGGATCGGGACCTTTAGCTCATGGACTATGGGGTAATAGAGTGGGAACGATTGATATTGAAGGTACTTATAGATTGCATTTGCCTAGGAGTGAGTTTAGAGGTCATGGTAATAATATTCAAATGGAGATGCTGATATGATTGGACCAGTTGATGTGCCCAACCACATAAGAGGGAGCTGGTTTTGATGGCAATGCTCTTCGTCCTGGAGATCTGGGATTTAGGAGTAGATATACCTTGCAAGGATTTCCCGGTGGTGCTCGATCATTTCCAGTTAAGATTTTAGCATTTAAACTTTCCTCTTCATCTTGAGAAATCTTAAGCTTGCTTCTCACGTCTTCTCTCTCTCTCTCTCTCTCTCTCTCTCTCTCTCTCTCTCTCTCTCTCTCTCTCTTTTGATTTCTTTGCTCTTTAGGGAGACGTAGGGCCTTTTCCAAATTCTGTAAAAAAGGGCGACATGGCATGTTGAAGGTTTAGATTTGCACTCTCAGAGCAAGAAACTTAAAACGTAAGTTTGTTCAAGCTACTCTGCATCAGACTTCAGCTCAGCTTTGCACCCTTCACTTCTAAGTTGACATGCTTTTTTTGTGGTATATCTGGTAGAGCTCATGCAAATTCTTCTACATTTGGTTATCCAAACAAAAATGAAGAAAGCAGGTTCAGAGGTTTAGGATACAAATTTTGAGTACTCAAATCATTTGAAGGACTTTGACGCTAAAGACAGTTGGTGAACATTCTCCAGCACCTCATATCTTATCAGACATGCAGTTAAGTAATAAGCGTTTCTTTCTTGTATCTCCAAACAGTTAATGTTGTCATTGTCGAGTAAAACTGGGATTTTCTTCATATTTTTTCCAACTGCAATGCATTATATTCTGTCCTACTTAATGCTTTTGGTCGTAACAATTACATGTCCATGCGAACTAGGGTATCGAAACAGTTAATGCTAAGCCCCTCAAGTTGGTTTTAGTTAGTGGCAGTTGCCAAGTTATGAGATTCTTTGATTTGACAGTTAACTTATGTAAGAAACAGTATATAATGCGGAAGGACATTCACACAATGAAAGAAAAGAATTTCGGTATATAGTTACATGATTCAAGCTTACAAAACCAAAATTCACAAATCAAAGGTGTTATTAAGCTATTGTAGGTAGGCGTAGCTTATTGAGATTCCAACACACATTGACAGACACAAACGGCAAAGTTTGTCAAAATGCAGAAGTAATGGGGTCGGATTGTAATTTATTAAAAATTATTGGTTCTGTTTGTGAATAAACCAAAACTTGTGGTTCTCACCTTTTCCTAAAACCTCAGTCGCCGATCGGCCAGAAACCCAACAGTGACGGAACAAAGAGGGAGAGAGAGACAATGGCGGTGAGCCTTATGAACAGAGCAATCTCTAGAACCGAAACCCTCGGTGCTTTCAGACTCTCGCTCAATCTCGTGAGAAATTTCTCTGCGCCGCCGGCATCTCCGTCGAGCGAAAACCCTAGCTCCGATTCAATTAAACCTAAACGAAAGAAGAAGAAGAACCTAATCGAGGTCGCTCAGTTCTTACCCAACTGGGGAATCGGATACCATATGGCTAAAGCTCACTGGAACGGAGTCTCTTATGAAATCACAAAGATCAATCTCTATAAGGTTCTCTCTTTCTCTTATACCTCCTCGTGAATTTGGTCGATTGTTAGCTGCAATTTCTAGTAATATTCCTTTCCCAATTCATGTTTGGTTGAAGATTTTACATTTTGCGTATGCTGAGAAATGTTTCTATCACCAAATCATTGGGGCTTCTTTAGCTAAATCTGGGTGATTCTGGATTCAAATGCAGGATGGTAGGCATGGGAAAGCGTGGGGAATTGTTCACAAAGATGGTGAGTTTTTGTTCATCATCTGTTGTTTTGTTATTCAAATCTTTATCAGGAAAATACAACACTTGCTTCCAAGAAAAGACTTAATGTCTAACCTTTTCGTCATGTATATCAAGTAAAAATATCTGAAACTCGATGGTATTAATTGCATTTGGTGAGTTATGAGAAATGTTTTGTTTTTTTGTTTGTCTATGCAGGTGCATTTAGTCCACTCACTAACTAATTGCTTAAGAGTTTATGAAGCTTCTCCATGTGACTAACATACATACGTATTCTTAAAATGCAGGCTTGCGAGCTGCGGAAGCTCCAAAGAAGATTAGTGGAGTTCACAAACGCTGCTGGAAGTATATCCCAAACCTATCAAAGACCGCACCTGCAACAAACTCTGCAACCTCTGAAGTCCAAGCTGCCTGATCGGTTACTTCTATTGTTGTGGGTACTTCTCGTAATCTTCAAGGACGATGATCGGTTTTGTGTTCATCTTATTAAAGACTTTACGCTTCTTGAGTTTAGATTTTAATGTGCCTGCATCACTATGCCTAGGGCTTTTGCTACTATTAAGTATGAACTTGTTCTGTTTGGGATCTTCTGGTTTTAAACATCTAATAAAAAACCTCAGCTACCAGTTTGCAAGTTTTGGTTTGTATCCCCAACGCTTTTGTTTTCGTCATTGAGAACCGACCACATGAAGAACTAACTATTTGCTGTGTGCTTTTAAAAGTATCTAAATCTTGTTCAATCTATTTCTAGTTCCATATCAGTCTTTTTGGTCTTTTTCACCATATCTTTTTGATTATTCAACTATATTATACATACAATAAGCTGTTATGGGAAATATTATTTGAAAGAAAATGTGGCTTGAGCATGAGGACTTGTGAAAAAGATATGATTTATTGTCTCCTCTTCAACACAACTTTTTCTGCAATACAGGTCAAAGCTGAATGCCTATGTTGTACTTAAAAGGTCCTAAAATTGATCTCAAAAGAAAATGTCGTATTTTTGGGGTTGTCTTGAGTTTTCAATTATTTCACTTGAGCTCGATTTGGACAGGATTTTAATTTGATATACTTTCACAGCTTTGAGATGCCAACCAATAACCCGACTTAACAGAGTCTTATCGTATTATCTTGATCTTGTTGTTTTGTCTATGAGGTGTTCTGTGTTACCACTGATATATTCACATAATTTTATGTCTCCAATGTTAAATAAAAATATAAAAAGGTAAATTTATTTGAGGAAATTTGATTTAATGTTCCAAAATTATTGTATATTTTGAAAACTAACCCATATTTTAAGAAGTTTGAAAACTAACTTTTTATTAGGTAAAAAGATAATTACACCATCATAAATTTTTGAGAATTTACAACAAAAAAAAATTTGATTTTTAATTTTTAGTTTTCAGAATAAAATATATATTGTAAAATAATGTTCAAAAATATTTTTATTATTATATATCTACTAAAACAAAATAATTTTATTGTTATTTAATTAATAAAATTGAAATATAATATAGGGAAAATGTTTAAAATAGCACATTTTAAAAAATATTGTTCCAAAACTTAGCATCACTAGTTGAAAATGTCAATAATAGCACAAATTTTGATAATAATAGCACAAATTTAATATTAAAATAACCAAAAATCCTTTCTTAATGGTGAAATCTGGATTTTTCAACTATAATATGAGCATTATTGGCAAAATATTGTCACTATATTTTAATAAAAATTGGAAATAGTGAACCCAAATATAATGTTTAATTTTATTTTAAATTTATTTTGGGTAAACAAGTATTTTACATAATTATTTGTGCTATTTTTGGAATTTTAAATTTAGTGTGCTAGGTTTGAAAAAAAAAAAAGAAAATTGTGCTATTTTAGGGTATTTCTCTATAATATATATTTTTTAATTTTTTTTTAATTAATCAAAATAATAAAATTAGATTTTAAAATAATTTATATGTTTGATTTAGTCTAGGCTATTTTGGTAATTTAAATACAAAAATGTTAGTTTTCAAACTTTTTAAAACATAGGTTAATTTTCAAAATATATAAATTTTTTGGAATATTAAACCAAATCTCCCTATTTTATAGCTATTGAGTTTATCTTACAATAATGTGTAGCTTAATTTTTTTATTTAGGTCTATAAAAGAACAAAAAAATGATTCAAGAATATTTGTGAAATTTTTATAAACATGTTTATATTTTTGTCATCAATCGTGTTTATATATATTGTAGCCAAGTATATTGAACCTTAATTTTTTTATTTTATAACTACTATTTTACAAAAAACATGTAGTATCATCTAGTAAAATCAAATATGATTGAAAAAATAAGGCTAAAATTGATATAAATAAATAGGAGAACTTTAAACTACTCAGTTTATACTATATAGTTACAAAAGAAAAACATATGTAACATCGAATCTAATAGAAATTAAATATGAGATCTACATTTCTGAACTCCAAGTACTGTATAATAGAAAATAACTCGGGTGATTTAGGTCTATATGGTCAGTTGACCAAAAAAATAGGTAAATATTATTAAGAATTTGTAAATTAGGTAACTAGGAAAGAGAAAAAATGATTAAATCCAAAATATTTTTTTTGTTTTTTGAATAATTACAGAAATGTCATTGGTCTGAAAATTCAATTTTTGATGGAAGAAGCCGGTGACACGGTTCATCAAACGGCCGGCATTACTGTTCATTAAAACTTGAGCATTGTTCATCACCAGAAAAACATATAGTTAGCATCGTTAACATTGTCATGTTAACCCAATTATCATTGTTATCATTGTTAGCATCGTTAACATATAGTTAGTATCGTCAAACATTGTCATGTTAACCCAAATATCATGTAAGTTTTTATGAAATTGTCATGTTATCATATAAAAAATTATCGTGTTAATCCAGTTATCATTTTACATAAATATGTGAAATATGAAAATATATAAATTATCGTGATAAGTCAGTTATCATATCATAGAAACTATGTGTTATTGGTTATCTAACTTTGTTATCAGAACAAAGTTATCGTCGCCCGTCGGTGTTATCGTCGGACCGCCGATGTTATCGTCGCTCGTCGGTGTTATCGTCGCCGACCGGTGTTATCCTCGCTCGTCGGGGTTATCGTCGCCCGCCAGTGTTGTCGTCGGGCCGCCGGCGTTATCGTCGGGTTGCCGATGTTATCGTCGGGCCGCCGGTGTTATCGTCGCCGCCGGTGTTATCACCCATCAGTGAATAGTAACAGGAGCGAGAAAATGTAAGATTGAAATTATTTGGAAAGAATAAGGGTGAGTTAGGTTTTTTATGTTGAATAGTAGTGGTTGAATAGTGTTCAAAAAGATGAATTAATTTTGATGTTAATAAATGATAGATCTTTGCAATTACCCAAATAACTTTTCATATTGTAACTTGTGTTTAACAAAAACAAAAAAAAATTGTGGTATACTATTATTGATTCTGAACATAATTATTATTTTGGTATATGAAAATGATATAATAATTATGCTTAGCTTAGGTATTCAGCTTAGGTATTCGGGTCAGGTGGTTGCTGCGAGTGAAATGATAGATATTGCAATTACCCAGTTATAATGTAGGAAAAAAATTGTGGTATACTATTATTGATTCTGAACATTTGAAAAATTTCAGCACTGTTCATCACCAGAAAAACATATTGTTAGCATTGTTAACATTGTCATGTTAACTCAATTATCATTGTTAGCATCGTTAACATATAATTAATATCGTCAAATATTGTCATGTTAACCCAATTATCATGTAAATTTTTATGAAATTGTCATGTTAAACTTGTTATCATATCATAAATTATTGTGTTAATCAAGTTATCTTTTCACAAAAATATGTGAAATACAAAAATATATAAATTATCGTGATAATCCAGTTATCATATCATAGAAACTATGTGTTATTGGTTATCTAACTATGTTTTTAGAATAAAGTTATCTTCTTCGTGAATAGTAACATGAGAGAGAAAGAAAACGTAAGATTAAAATTATTTAGAAATGATAAGGATGATTTAGATTTTTTATGTTGAATAGTAGTGGTTTAATAGTGTAAAAAAAGGTGAGTTAATTTTGATGTTAATAAATGATAAATTTTGTAATTACCCAAATAACTTTTCATATTGTGACTTGTGTTTAACAAACAAACAAAAAAAATTGTGATTTGTGGTCTTTTATTTTTCTTTCGAACAATTATTAAAGAAACGGTGAGTTTCCTCCCAGCCAACATTGTTACATCCTGACACAGCCACTGACATTGACAGTGATTTCTATGTCTTGTTTCATCAATGCCCCTCAATTTCTTAACATTTTCAATTTGACCTCCTGTGTTTGTGTACGTATATACTTTTCAAGAAAACCCTACACTATTACATTTTCTAACAAACTTCATATCAAAGTAAGAATTTATGAGGCTATCCTTTTTTATATCAATAACTAAAATCTAGACAATCCAATTGATTGAAGTAATGTACTAAATAAATTAGAATGAACCTTTTATAGAAGTGGTCTAAACCTAACTTATTGAAGAAATCAAGGAAAGTACTAAAGAATACTAAAACGTTTTTTTTTTCCGTCCAGTTAAAGTTTTAAGTAACGTGGGTTTGTACTTCATCTTTTTTTTTCTTTTCTTTTTTCTTCATCTTTAAACTATCCTAAATGGAGTAACAAATTTTATTTGTTTAATTTATCTGAAGTTACAATTATTAAATTCCACAAACCGTAATTTACCATCTAACGGTAATAATTAAAAGTTATAAATACAATATCAACATAAATCTGACTAATCGAACACTTAATGTAACAACTGAAGTTGGTGATAATTCTATACTTTAAAAGTTAAGACTTCAATTTTTAGCAAAAAAAAAAAAAAAAAAAAAAAANAATATAAAAAAAAAAAAAAAAAAAAAAAAAAAAAAGAGAAGAAGGTATACTTTTAAAGTAACAAACCATTCCACTCTTACTCAGAAAAGAAAAAGAAAAAAAAAAAATTAAGTGGGAATTGAATGTAGAATCATGAATTATGAATCCGTACCACGGGATCTAACAATGTTAAAAAAGCACTCGGTTTGAAATATCTTCCAAACTTGAAGGAGACAAAAAACAACAAGTAAATTTCTGTTTTAGACAAAAAAAAAAAATAATAATTAAAAGAACAGAACAGAAGCTGCTCTTTTGTCCAAAGCTACTTCCTTTCTCTTTCTCCAACATTTCTTCTCTCTGCAAATAAAAATAATATACACAAAATAAACAAAATTTGCAATAAACCCTCCAAAGACAAAATTAGCTTTTTTTTCTTTTTTTGCTTATTTTTTTCTTTCTTTTGTTTTTCCTCGTAAAACCCATGAGTCCATGACCTCTTTGCTTTAATCCTCAAGGAAAAAAATGCCTTCTTTTGCTTTTGGATCTCATCAACATTTGGCGAATCCCAGTGACTCGCCGTACTCCGTCGAAATTAGCATCGACGGCGACTCCTCCGACTTGGATTCCTTGTCGGAGGTCGATTTAGAGAGCGGCGGTGTGACGGTGCCGGCGGAGAGGCTACATTCCTGTGGTAAGAAGAAGAGGACGAGGAGGAGAAAGAAGAAGAAGAGGAAGAAGAAGAAAGACGGTAGAGATTGCAGGATCTGTCATCTGCCTTTAGAGACTAACAAGGAAGATGAAGAAGAAGATGATTCTGATGAACAACAAGAAGAAGATGAAGAAGAAGATGAAGCAAGAGAAGATGATGAAGAAGAGTGTTATGGTTCGCCTTTACAATTGGGTTGCTCTTGTAAAGGTGATTTGGGTGTAGCTCACAGTAAGTGTGCTGAAACTTGGTTCAAGATCAAAGGAAACATGTAAGTATCCTCCAAAATTTCTCCAAGACTTAATATTTGGTTTTTGTTACTTGAAAATTCTATAGATTCTTATGATTCTGTGAAAATAGTAAACGGATGAAACTTTTTTATGAGGAAACAAAATTATTTGTTTTGTGTAATTTGAGGTTTTTTTTCTTTTTTTTCTTGTCTGATTTCTAGAGATCTATATGATTGCTTCTTAGAAAGATTGTCTACTGAAGCTGGAATCTACAGTTCTGTGGCCACCGATTTTTTTGTGGAATCTAAAGATTGTCTCATGTGTTGTCAACTTATGTCTCAGGTTCTTATTTTCCTGCACATTTGGATTGATTGTTTGTTGTCTCAAATCTCTGTTTTAAAGCCGGTTTCTGTGATTTGCTTCAAAACATTCAGTTTTAAAGGCTTGATTTTGTAGCTGCACTGAGAATCTTGCAGTATACCAATCACCATTATACCCATTGCTCTGTCTAGCCTCTGTTTTGCGTCTGTGCATTGTCTTAGGCAGTAGAAACCGGTTAGAGTTCAGATCTTCTTCTTGTGTGTTTAGAAGATGAAGAGAGTCTCTAAAGGCTATACTGATTAATATTAATCATATTGGTTCTGTGAATCTGAGCAGGACATGTGAGATATGCGGCGCAATGGCTCTGAACGTCGCTGGCGAACAGTCAAACCCAGAGAGCACTGTATCTGCCCATTCACAAGCAACTGCAGGACAAACTCAGATTCAGACAGAGCCACGGGGAATCTGGCATGGTCGCCGTGTCATGAACTTCTTACTTGCAGCTATGGTCTTCGCCTTCATTGTTTCTTGGCTGTTTCACTTCAAAGTCCTCAAGTGAAGCGCTTTCCATCTCTCTCTCTCTCTCTCTCTCTCTCTCTCTCTCTCTCTTTCGCATGCACGCGCTCACTCTTCTCCTGTTCTTGAGCCGCTTGCAATCGCTGAATCAAAATCCCTCCTGTCGCTTGATTATTCACACGTGTTGTAGCTGTAAAAACTTGGTAGCTTTTAGATTGTTGTGACTTGTGAGCTTTACATCTTGTATAATATTCATCTCTACTCCGGCTTGGTGAAACCTCTGTGTGATCAAGGGAGCCTTCGCTCTTTTGGTTTCAGACATCTTTGGCTTTGAAGACTGGTAATAGATAAATACTGGAAGATAGTTGTGTTCAAAGAAGAAATCACTAGCCGATAGACGATTTTGGACATAAATGAGAAAGATCCTTCTTTTCTTGATTCAAATCACATTTGAATTATGAATCATCTCTTCAAATTGGAAACCACAGATTTAGCATGAGCTGAGCTCAAATGCTTTTAATAAAAAAACAAAAGACAATGAGGCTTTTTTCAGAATCCAATCAGAAAAGGGAAGAAGACGAAAGAGAGAAGAAACCTATACACTTGAAGTTTTCAGTTTCTGTTGCTCTGTTTCTTGGCTTCCAAGGAAGTTCCGTCTTTTAGGGTTTCGCAAGCGTCTTTATCCATTCCGAGGCTGAAGAGAGCAGCGGCCTGAAGATAGAAAGCCGTTGGCCACTCAGGAGACACAACTTGCGCCTGCATTGCATCACCAAGAGCCTCTTGAGGCATGTTGCTCATCAGATAACACAAACATCTCCTTGCAAAAACCGTTGGCGATACCATTGTGCCATCTTCAATGAACTGCAGATGAAATTAGAGCACACAGAAAGACAGATTGAGTTGAGTTTTCGGGGAATTATGTTTCTAGGTTTCAAGTAAGTAACCGACCCTTTTTTTTAATATAATTTTCATGTAACCGAAATTTATTCCTTACCTGCGTGTAACATTCAATGGTAGTGACAAAGTCTTTGCCTTTGAACGCAGCATCTCCTTGTTTCTTGGAGTTTAGGGTCTCCTGAATCTGGTCGGTCCACACTTGGAACGAGAGCTGTATTGCAAATGAAACAATGATCAGCTCGTTAAGTTCATAAACAATTAAAGATGATGATCTCAATGGAAGACTACAGAAGATTGTGATTTCTGCAACAACGTTCTACACTTTAAGGTCATCGACCTCATAGAAGATGAAGAAGAAGAAGCTTCGTGTTCATGTACATACCTCATTCGCTACGCCCTCGTCGTCTTTGTATCCAACCTTTTCGAGAATTTCATGTATTGCGGTGAGATCAAGTCTTGAACAAGCGTCGCCAAGAGGGGTTAAAGAACTTGTTTCCTTTGGAGAAGCAGCTCCATGTGGAATCCCCATTAAGACATAAGACGGGACCTGAAGAAAATAACAAAGATGTGATAAGAAGAAGAGAAGTCACAAGACTTGAATGGTCAATGCGTAAAAAGGAAGGTGATTTAGTGAGAGCATACGTCAGTTTCCTTCTGAAGAGGAGCGAGTGAGGCCACGAGAGATTTCACATTTGGCCTTTCACGAGCTTCATACTGCAAACAACGGGAAGCTAAGCGAACCAAATCGGTTCCATCATCGTTTGAGAAATGACCATCAAGACAAGAGTCCATCAGCATCAGGAAGTTCTTCCCGCGAATCAGATCAAGCGCCTGTAGAACAATGGTAGAGCATATGGAATCTTAATCAACCTTTTTTGGTTTAACGAGAAGGAGCTAATAGATCAAGAACTTCTTCCCAAGAGAAGTAGACCCATGTTTAGGTGCTTGTGAATGTGCACTTACATGGCTTGGTGGTATGTGTTTGCCGCTGAGAAGATCTAGAACCAGCGTTCCGAAGCTGTAAACCACACTCTCCGGAATCACTCTCCCTGTAAGAAATTAAATAAACACACATCGATTCATAAGATCAATATGATAACTTTGTCAACCAGCAAACACATAACTTGACGCCATTGCATCTCATATCCAGTAACTGACCTGTTCTTAGGTACTCAGGAGGTGTGAAAGCCAAATTTGTACTGTAACTCTTCCCATCCCTACTATTCTTCATCAGACCGAAGCAAGATAATCTCGGGTTACCATCCTGTAATCCAGATTATAGAACATTATCAGAATCCTTTAACTGCAGCTACATGAAAACCCCACAATTCTCCAGTAACATCTCTCATAGGTAAAGAGAAACATGAATCTAATCACAATAAGAAAGAGATATCAGAGAAGATAGCAAGCTCGAGATGGACCTGGTCAAACAAGATTCTGTACGCATTGAGATCATGGTACAAGGCGCGGCCTTTACTGCTGCAATACTCGAGTGCTTGTGCAAGATACAAAGCCACTCTCACCCTCATTGCCCACTTCATTGGCTGGCTATCCCCTGCATATATCATCAGACATTATTAACTAAAACTTTTAGTCAAAATTGGAAATCTCATACTAATAGTAATGAAAGATGATTCTTTCATCAGATATGAAATATGAGCATTTAAAGATCTTTCAATCTTCTACTAAAAATGATAGAACCAAAAGCAGATATTTCCAATTAAATCTCCTAAACAGTGTGTTAGGACTCAGAAGCATTGAGAAAAAGATAAAAGAGAATAAATCTAAACAAGTAAACTGTTGCTCGTCTCTTAGATAGAGATGATGAAAAGTCTTTACAGTGGAAGAGATGCTTAGAGAGAGTTTCAAAAGGCATAAACTCAGCGACGAGCAATCTCTCATCTCCTTCACAACAGAATCCAATCAAGTTCGCCAACCTCTCACTCCTCAACTGCCCCACAGCTTTTGCTTCCTCCTAAAGATCAATCAAATGGAACAGTAAACCACAAAACTCTAAAAATACAACCCATCAATGTTAATGATAGACCCATCAATGGAAATGAGCAAAGGATTGAAATTTATGAGTTCGTACCAGAAATTGACGAGTATCGGGCCAAGCGGATCTGTTGAAGCGTTTAACAGCGATCCATCGGTCATCTTCAAGTCTGCCTTTATACACGACATTAGGAGCTTTAACGCCGTGTTCGGAGACGATGCTGTCCGTTGAGAATCCAGAAGTAGCAGCTCGTAGTTGGTCGAAGCTGAACTCCGTAAACGTCGGCAAATCGTCCGTTCCGTTTTCTGTCGGGGAAAGAGAAAAAAACCTCAACTTTTTTAGCAGAGAGAATGAAAATGCCGGAAAGCTAAAGACTTTATAAGTTTCTCTACCTAGATCAGGAGCGTCGTTGAGAGTTGATTTCAGATGTGTTGGCCACCAACAGAGAGATAACTTAGAGCAGCGAGGTCCCATTTGGGTTTCAAAGCTTCGATCAAAGATTTAAGAAAGATGAAAGATTTCTTCGCTAAACCCGAAAAGCAAAAACCCTTTTTTTTTCCTGAGTCTGAGTCACTTTCTCAAGAGGTTAAGAGAAGTCGAGAGAGAAAGAGAGAAAGAGAGAAAGAGAAAAAGGGTTTTGTTTTTTTTTATCTCGAGGAGAAAGGAATCTGCGAAAAAATGAGGGAGAAAAATTATACTATAGCGCACGTAGTGGAGAAAGACACTGGTGAAGAAAAGCAGAATATTATTGGTTAAGCCTCTTCATTAAAAACCAAACTTGAAAAATAAATGTTTTACTTGTGGATCCAATGTCTCTCTCTCTTGTCTCCTCGTTTTTACTTTGGTTTTTTCAGAAAATATCTAAACATTTTCTCATTTCTTTCACTTTTTCGAAAGGCCTTTTCTAAATGTGGAATGTTTATTTCAAACTAGATTTGAACTGAATTTTTTAACTACATTCTGATACCGCTAAAAACAGTATTTTCTTCGATTCGTTATATATTGCTGATATGTAAATACATAATCTCACTTTTCAAAACTAGTAGATTGACAGTAGAGATTTAAATATATTTTACAACTTGGTTTTTTTTTCCAACTATTTTACAACTTTTTAACAAAAAACTATTTTACAACTTAGTTACTCTGACCAAAGAAAAGATGATTAAAAGCACAAAAGCCTTTAACAAATTATATGGTTACTATAAAATGAAATCTAGTGATTGTTATGATGCATTTGGTTCACCTTTGAAAAATAAAAAATATGCGTAGTTTTATAAACCGAAATACATTGCTTTTTTAGTCACATTATTTATATAAAGCTATTTCGCCGCTAAAAAAAAATAACTAGTTATATTAAAAATTCGAAAAATTAAACGTTTTGTCTATAACTACTTGGAAACATTTGATTGACGTACAGTAAAACCTCTATAAATTAATACTCGATAAATTAATAATTATTATAAATTAATAAATTTCTCCGGTTCCGAGTCGGGCCAGT
>PKMM01055794.1:0-32472 GCA_002933915.1 Eutrema heterophyllum
CAATCATGACTCTTCATCCCAGAAAACTTCCCTTCTGAACTATCAACGCAATTACAAAGGTTAGATGTGTATCCGTATGGGAATTTGACACCGTGCTTAATCCAATCGAAGAACTCCTCCTTCGAAGTCGCATCCAACCGGAAAGCAAGGGGCAGTGATTTTCCGTTCGCCATTACATGCAACTCCTTACGGGAACAAATATCTGGCAAGTCCAATCTGGCCTTCAAATTATCTTTTGTCTTCCCTTGCACATTTAGAACAGTGTTCATGATGTTGTCGAAAAAGTTATTTTCAATGTGCATCACATCTAGATTATGGCGCAACAAATGGTCCTTCCAATATGGCAAATCCCAGAAAATACTCTTCTTGTGCCAATTGTGGTACTCGCCACAACCGTCTACGGGATAATGCCCATTACCCCCGCATGAAACTGTCTTATCAGCACCAAAATCTCTCAATTGAGTCATAATATAATTCCCATCTAAATCCAGAGGTGGACCATCAAGAACTTTTTTGTTCTTTCTAAACAATGTTGTGCTCCGACGATATGGATGATCATGCGGTAGAAATCGTCGATGACAATTGAACCAAGAAGTCTTACGTCCGTTCTTCAATTGGAAAGCATCAGTGTTATCTTGACAATACGGACACGCTAACCTTCCATGCTTCGACCATCCATATAGCATACCGTATGCTGGGAAATCACTTATGGTCCACATAAGTACCACACGCATCATAAAATTCTGTTGTAGGGAAACATCGAACGCTTCAACACCATTTTTCCACAACATTCTCAACTCATAAATTAATGGCTGCAAGAAAATATCGAGAGATCTCTTAGGATGCTCTGGACCGGGGACGAGGATTGTGAGCAACAAAAACTCTCGTTTCATGCGCAAATTTGGCGGCAAGTTGTAAGCTGTGACGATTACTGGACACAACGAATATTTCCTCCCATGCTTTCCAAAAGGGTTGAATCCATCTGTAGATAACCCAAGGTATACGTTCCTTGGCTCACACGCAAAACTAGTATAAACCTCTTGAAAATGTTTCCATGCTTCTGCATCTGAGGGATGCACAATCTCTTCATCTGAGTTATGTTCTGCATGCCATCTCATAGGCCTTGCCGTGCGCTCGGATTGATATAACCTCTTCAACCTATCAGCTAGGGGCAAATACCACATCCGTTTATGTGGAACAGGTACTCTGCCACCTGTATCCTGATACCGAGGTTTATAAAAAAAGCGACACTTCAACCGGTTTTCGTCCTTTCTCCAGTAGATCATACAGTTGTCGATGCACACATCTATCATCTGATACGGTAATCCAAGACCAGCTACAAGCTTCTGAATCTCGTAGTATGAAGCCGGTGAAATATTATCTCCATGTAAGATATCTCTCACAAAATCAGCTATCGCATCAACACAATCCTCGGCCAAGTTGAAATCCGTCTTTATAGTCATCAACCTGGTGGCAGTTGATAGAGGCGATATTCCATCTCTACATCCTTTGTATAATGGCTGCTTAGACGCACCTAGCATATCATAAAACTTCTGTGCTTCTAAATTTGGTTCCTCTATCCTGTTACCATCCTCAACATGATATGATGATATGTTTTCACGAAACGCATCATTCACCATCTGAGTGTAATTTGCGTTTACATCTATTTCTGGGGTTGGTTCCTCTAACCTAGTACCCGAAGTACTACCAAACCTATCCAATGTACTACCATAATTACCATAACATTGCACCATTGAATCAGTTTCTCCGTGGGTATACCAAATCTTGTAACCAGGCATAAATCCAGTCCTATATAAATGTTTCCTTACATCCCTAACAGAGACTAATCTATGATTCCGACATTTAGTACAAGGACAATACATATTACCGTATTCCGATGTCATGCTATATATTGTTTGACGCAAAGTTCATGAACTCCTCCACACCTTGTGCGAACTCATCCGTCAATTCCCCTGTCGCTGGATCACGCGGAGGTTTGTCCATCCACGATCGAAAATAAGACATTGTGTAATTTTTTTTTCTTTGTGTTTGTTGTGAATGTTGTGAATGAGGGGAGAAGTATTTATAGATAAATGTTTGTTTGTTCTCTGCAACTATACACATGAATCTTCAAAAGACCAGAGACAGGAAACACACGAATTAAAAATTGGAACAACTTGGGAACAAGGACGACATGTGAAAATTAAAAGAGGCAAGGAATATTTACAAAACACTCTTGTAAAACAATTGAATCAAGCGGAAATGTATATATATATCTTACAAACAAAGTAAGGAACGTATATACAAGGGGAGAAGTATTTACAAAGCAATATATATATATATATATATCCGTCGGAATTCAGTCGGAAAATACCCACCGATTTCCGACGGCTGCTAATCGGTCGGAAAATTCCGACCGTTTTCCGAGGGAATATTGGTTCGTCGATATTCCCTCGGAAATCCATCAGAATTGCCCGACCGAATTCTGAGGGAATTGAATCCGTCGGAATATTTCGACCGATTTCCGAGGGAATATATCCGTCGGAATTCCCTCGTTCTGCCCTCGGTATTCCGTCGGAATTCTTTGACGGTTTGAAACCCGTCGAAAACGCCGTCGGAAATACGCGTGTTTTCTTGTAGTGAAATTATACTCATTTTCAAATAATTTTTTGAAATACTGTGACTAATGGACATGTTTGACGCGTGTCGAGTTAATTTAAAGTTAGAAAATTAATGTATATAGAATAAAATCTAGAGGTAACAAAATAAATCCAAACAAAATATGACATTCATATTTTGTTCAACGCATATTTAATTTTAAGATAAGTATTACTTAAAAACAATTATCGATATTATTTTTTTTATCTTTTTATCTTAATTTTTCACAAATTATTAGTTATCGAAAAACCATATTTTTATAAATATTTTTTTAATAAGATATATTGACCAAAATTTATAGTAAAACTACAAATTTATAGTATTAACTACAAAAATTCGTAGAAAAATAGAATAATAAGTTACGTTTCAAAGATTTTGTTGGAAAAATATGTCAACATAATAAAGCATTACATTATTCCATTTAACCTATTTGACCCAATCCATCTATAAAATGGTGTAGAGTAGTAACAATTAAGAAGAAGAAAAAAAGAACAACAACAACAACAAAAAGATTGTTCAAAAAACAACAACAAAAAGAGAGATCTAGAGGTAAGAAATGGGTCATAGAAAGATTGAGTTGAACATTCCCGCTGGACGATCATACGTGTTGATAAGTCCTAATCCGAGGGGAGAAGTCCATGCTTCGTCCTCATTGAAGCAAGCTAGGATTCTTGAGATGCCAGCCAAACTTGATCGTCTCATGGAAGAAATAGAACAAGAAAAGGAGCGTGAGAAGGTAAGTGTCCTAATTTTAATATTCTTTATATAATTTTCAGATTAAAACACGAATTTAATTAACAAAAAAAAAAAAAAATGTCTACGACCTTAACAAAATTTACGAAACAATTGAACCAGCTGATTTGAACGAGATCTTGAAATCGAAATCTTTAACTAGAGCTATTCCATATTGATTACATTATCCATTGTCGAGTCATGAGAGAAGAAGCATGGTTTCGGGGGTAGAACCCATGATTCTCTATATTTTTTATCATCTATTTTTCTTTTTGTCATCAAAACATTTATTTTAAAATTATAGGTTTTAAAGAAGAGGCTAGAAAAGCCCCCTGAAAATTACGAGAAGAAGGAGATTGTAGATCTGAATATGGAGGAGTTACTCGCCTTTAAAGAAAATCTCGAAGCTGTCCGAGAGAATGTGAAGCGTAAAAAAATGGAGATCGAGGCTTCACCGTCTCTAGAGATGCTCGAAAAGAAGAAGAAGAAGATATAGTACTCTATATATCATATAAGATTGATCGTTGTTTGTTTCTTTTCCCTTCAAAACTTTTTAGGAATAATTTTGGGTTGTTGCAATAATTGAAAGAAGTCATCTCATTTGTCATTCTGTCTTTCTAATCGGATTCTCATAATGAAGTAAGTTTTGTTTTAATAATTTACAATATGTGCCGTCATGTTCGTTGAAATTTGGCATAAAGTATTCCTTAGAATTAGATATTCCCTCGATCTACCCTCGGTATTCCGTCGGAAATTTCCGACGGTTTGGAACCCGTCGGAAAAGCCGTCGAAAATGCGCGTGTTTTCTTGTAGTGTCCCTTGCATGCGGTGAGAAAAACTTAGCAAGGAAAGCTCGCTTGCAATCGTCCCAAGACGTGATGGAGCCTTGAGGTAGATTCTTCTCCCATTGATGTGTCTTATCTCCAAGGGAGAATTGGAAGAGTCTTAGCTTAAAACCATCTTCGGAGACACTGTTCATCTTGGTTAGCCCGCATATCCTATCGAATTGATCAATATGATCCAACGGGTCCTCCATAGTTAGGCCGTGGAATTTGTTGCCTTGAACCATATTGATTAAGCCCGCCTTCACTTCAAAGTTATTGTTCTCCACCAGAGGGGCTTGGATCCCTTGCCGGTTTTGATGAGCGTTGGCAGCATCACCTGCGCCACCACGTTTTGAGCCCTTGGGGGATGGTTAAGGGCTCTCACTTGCCGGGCGGGTGGTGGTGGGACGTGTGGAGCTTGTCCACTGATATGCTTGGTTTTTACCGGTTTTTATCGTATGTTTTAGTATCTCTTTTAATCGTTTTATCGAGTCAAAGTCCGTTTTAGAGTCTTTTAGTTCTTTATTTAGATATCTCAGGTGAAAAGGGCGTCTAAAGAAGGAATTGGAGTTACGGGAGCAAAAACACACAAAACCGTGAAGAAAGGAGCAAAATCGGTCGATGCAAGGAGTGCATCGACCGATGCAACAAACCAGAAAATTCTCCATCGGTCGATGCAAGGAGTGCATCGACCGATGCAACAGGACAGAGAATTAGCAATCGATCGATGCAAGGAGTGCATCGATCGATGCACTGGACCAGAGAAACTGCCATCGACCGATGCAAGGAGGTGCATCGGTCGATGCAAGCCAGCGAGAAGAAAAAAGAAAATTCTGAATTTCCTATTTTGCTCTGGAAACAACTTATTTTAACCTAATTCGACCCAGACCTATATATACTCTATTTGTTAGCCTCTTTGACGGCACCGCTCGATACCAGAACTCTTTCATACACTTTTTATTGCTTATTGCTTTTGGAGATCATTGTAAGCTTTGGAGAAGAACCTTGTTATCGATTGAGAAGATTTCTAAACCTTTTCTCTCTTAATTTATACTATGTCTTCTTCATCTCTTTGCTTGTTCTCTGTTTCTATGTCTGAGTAGTCCATTAGTTAGGTTTAGGGTTTTCAAGGGGATTCATGAATCATAGAATTAGACACATATAGGGATTTATCTTTTGAGGTTTTCGCTTATTGTTGTACTTACTGCTTAGGCTTGAGCTGATCGCTAGGTCTATGAACTAAGGTTAAATCTAATAGTGCGGGAGTGTGAAGATTGCTGGAAAGAACATAAGCGAGCGAATCGATCTATGAGCACGGGAGTGGATTAGATCGATTCGTGAACATATCAAACTTGTTCGTTAAAGCTGATCAGGAATTTTTATGAGCAAGGGAGTGGATTAGGAGTTCTAGGTTTAGTAGCCATGAGCACGGGAGTGGATTGGTTAATATTTATGGTTGAGTTCGAAACTTGCGTTTAATTGTTCCCTGAATAGTTGCCTGATTTGTGATCTCTGGATTCCTAAGAATAAACCCTTGACCTAACGCCTTTCTTTTATTGAATTTACATCGTTTAAATTACATTCGTTACTACATCAAAACCAACCTTACTTCTGTTTTAGCTTAATTTCATAATTGTGAGAATTGTAGTGTACCTTTGGTCTCTGTGGATTCGATCCTAAAGTACTGCATTGACAACCGTTATGATTGCGGTAGTGTAAGCTTTAGTATTAATTGACTGAGTGAAAAAGCTTAAATCAATTTGGCGCCGTTGCCGGGGATCAATAGAGTTACTTTCAATTCTGAATTTGAAATTTAGTTTAAGACCTACTAATATATTTTATTTTGTATTTCTGTGTATTTCAGGAACCTTTTGAGATGGATTACTACTCAAGAAACGATGGAAATCGACCCCATCTCCGCCGTGAAGATCATAGACGATTGGCCATGCGTCAAGAATCTGCTGGCGATTACATTCCAATGCCATACTCCTACTCACACTAAAACCAGGGTTGGAGCGATGAAGGATATGGCCATCACTACCACCAGCCGAGAACTCAAGCACCACCTCGAGCCTACAATCTCATTCCCAGCGAGTCTCTGGAGGCTATGATTCACACGCTACTGAGAAATCAGTAGGAATCCTCATTCGATCTCGATGCAAAACTGGAACATATCAAAACAGATCTTGGTGGAAAGTGTGATGCAATCTACGCCCAAGTACAAAGGCTCGAGGAGAAAGTGAAGCATTTAGAAGCAATGCAGCTGCAGCAGACCTGTGAGATCGAGAAGAACCAAGTCTTCATCGATCATGTCAATGAATCCATGAAGCTCATGGAAGACAGTTTTGAAAAGAAGCTCATTAATCTGAGAGAAAGCCTCTCGACGACTGCTACCGGCCTGGAAATCATTGCAAGTAAGACACACAGACTCGAGAGAGGAGTGTAAGAAGTTAGCAATCATGGGAGAGAGGTCCATTCTTCCATCCATGTTCTCCACGAGGGGGCAGAAGCGAACAGCGGAAGCGATCCAAGACGTTCGTTTCAAGATGGATGGAAGGTATAACGATCTTCTTGGCAAAACAATGGGTTTTGGAGACAGGTCCTCCGACTGTTCTAGTGAGATCAAGATGCTTCATAACCGTCTATCCAACGTCGAGAACACTGTCGACCTCCACCTTGGAACTAATTTGGACGAAATAAGACAGGATATGACCAATAGCTGCAATGTTGTGATTCTCCTATCTGAAGCAGAGACAGTCCCAAGAATACAGAGAGACATGGAGAATCAGTGCATGATGATAAGAGAAACCGCAAGGATCCGAGGAAGGAAGCCACGTGAGAGAGTCTCAATCCCGAGGCGAACTTTGGTTTTAGAACATGAAGATTGGGAAACTCGACCCATAAGCGAAGAGATGCTAGACGATTTCAACTCCATAGTGAAGGAAATTCCACTCCATATGTCATTCGATCAAGCTTGGAAGAAGTACCCAGCAATGAAGGAGCTCTTTTGGTATAGCAGAGAGGATAAATACGAGATCAAAGACCTGTTTGACAAAGCTAGGAAGAAGCTGTCCATGCCAAGAACATTGCACAAGCTTGAAGAACCAGGGTGTTTTGTCGTGCCATGTGAAATCTTTGGCTCCTATTTTGACAGTGCTCTGTGCGATTCAGGAGCCGTTATAAACCTTATGTCAGAGGCGGATGCAGAACGTCTGAAGATCGATAACATGAAGCCCTCAAGGATGCGAATCGGGCTTGCAGATGGTACAACCACCACCACAGTTGGCATGATCGAGAATCTCCCTCTGAAATTCGGAAATTACATCGTCCTGGTCGATTTTTAAGTGGCAAGAGCTCGTGGAAAGAATAATGAACCTATACTGCTTGGAAAACCATTCTTAGCAACAGCTGGAGCCATTATGGATTGGCCAAATAGGAGAATGTGCCTCGCAAATGTCGACAAGGAGACCTTCTACCTAGCAGCACCCCCTGGTTTCACCTCGAAACGCATTCGCTACACGGTCGAAGGAAAAAGAGGATGCGAGGTGCATGAAGTCCTCGATGACTATCCAAGCCCGGACGAAGACAAAAGGACCTTAAGGAGGAGATCAAAGCGAGCCAAGGGGAATGCGAACCCCTTGGATCTATCATCCGCTTAAGACACTCAAGAAGTCGAGCTAACGACTTAAAACAAGCGCTTGGTGGGAGGCAACCCACCGGTACGTATTTATTTATTTGTTTCAAGTCTTTAGAACTTTAACTTAATAAATTTTGGTTTTTGCTTGTCTAGTTCTCTAATTTTCTCTCTTAAAAAAAAAACAAAAAAAAGGGAGGCAATCGATCGATGCAGGGGTCTCCGAAGGAGGGCCAATCGATCGATGCAAGGCGTGCATCGATCGATGCCAAAAGACAGAAATTTCACAATCGATCGATGAAGGGCAACAGAAATATTCCAATCGATCGATGCAACAATCTGCATCGATCGATGCTGGCCCAGGTAAGTGATTCGATTTCAAATCCGGTTTATTCCGGTTTAATTCACTAAAATTGAACCGAATTTCCCCTTATCTTCTTCTTCTTCCCCGATTTTCTTCTTTTTTTTTCTCACTTCCACCGATCCTTTCTCTCTTTTTCTCAAGAACACAAAATATTCAATCACTCATAACTCCCTTAATTCTTAACGGATTTGAACAATTTTGGCGTCTATCCCCATCGATTTTTCAAGCTCTACAAAACCCCCAACCCAGTTTCTTCGATTAGCAAAGGTATGAGCTCCTAATTCCCCTTTTTCAGTCCGATTTTGGTAAGAGAAAATCACCCTTGGATTGTTGCTTTGAATCATGTATTCATAGCTAGATTTCTTGTGTAATTAGACCTTGTTAGGATGTTGGGAGACAATTTCGACACCCCTTTGCTACTATCGATGAGATTTTGAGAAATTTACAAAAACCTAGGGTTTATGGTTTGTGTGAATTTTAGGTTTTGCCTTAGTTAATGAGAGATTTAGATGCGTTCCTATGCGGGGTTGAATTGTTTCTAGACATGTATTACACCACACACGCTTGCACCCTTAATCCTCATGGATTTATAAATCATTAAGAATGCCTTTGGTTCGTCGGGTTCATACGCTTCTCACTTATATCAATGTGATGGACTGTTATGGATGTTTGATGATGATATACGCTACTTGATTTTCCATAACAACATCTTGATATGATTGTGTGCTATTTATAGTCGTTGACGCTCACTTGGAAAAACTTCGTTGTTCGTTTTCCAGGACAATGGGAAGGACCGGTAGGGAGAACACACAGCAGAACCCGACAACGGACGTAAAAGAGGACAAGGGCAAGGGAATCGCAACCCCAGCTAGGAGCGAGCAAGGCACCTTGGCCTAGACCTGATGGAGTAGCCTTTCCGGTCCCAATGATGACCAAGAAGGAAGTATAGAAGGATAAGGTTTATCAGAACCGAACACTATCCAAAACTTGGGGCAAGTATGAGAGTGTGTTCTACAATGGGTTGCTAAAGGTGGAGATGCGAGCCATGCCTTTCGTATGTACCCGCACGTTGGTTACGATGTGTATCCGGCAGGATATCGAGCGTGTCGGCTTGGGATGGTTGGCCACCCTGACCGAATTCTTCGATCCCGAGCTAACTCGCCAATTTCTGGCCTCTGCTGAGCTGCGATATGAGAACCCGAGGAAACCGGTTGCCAGTGAAGGGACACTCCTCTTCTTCGCACATGGCATCCTTCGCCTGATCCCGATACCAGTCCTTTGCACCCTGTATGGCTTCGAGGCAAGCCACGAGCAGATCTCTTTTGCTGACTTTCCCAACACCCAACACTTTTGGGAGAAGATAGCTAGCGGAAAGTACGACAGCAACTACTCCAAGCAGTCGAGCATCTGTAATCCCGCACTCAACGTGTTTGCGAAGATCCTCAGCCACATTCTCTTTGCTAGGGACGAGACTGGAGCCATGCGTACCGATGAGTTCATCATGCTTTACTACGGGGTCGCCCCAGATATACGCTACGACCTTCATGTTTTCTTCCCCAAAGAACACACGGTGAACCTTGGGGCCATCCTTGTTCAGAGTTGGGTAGGGAAGAAGCTTAGAGGTCTTTCTGGCAGTGGCAAGAAGGAGTATATCGGAGCTCTCCTCACACCTATCTTCGATCACCTCAACATACCGTGGTCCTCTTCAGGCCAACCGTTAGGCAACATGTATGAACCCTTTTTCCGGGCTAGCCATATCCTCCTGCCAAAGCTTGTTTATCAATTCCAGAGCTCGGATGGCGAGACACTTCGCTTTCAGCTGCCTGATTAGAGCTTGACCACGCTAGAGGACGTAGCGCACATCTATTGGATTCCACCTGAGCACAAGTTGCTCCCTGATTCCTCCGGTGCTCCGCGTAGACGCACAGGACCATCAGTTAGCGCTCCTCGCTCTTCCGCCAGAGCATCCGCACCCAGCGGACCAGAGGATTTCTCCGAGGACATTCCAGATGACATACTTGATCAGACATAGTACCTTCTTCCTCCGGATTGCAGCGAGTACGATCTTGGTCTACTTTGCCCATTCGAGACCGACGATGAGGAGAAGTGGCGCTATGTCAGTGGGGGCCTGCAGAAGAACAATGCCATGCTGCAGAGGATTTGGAGAGCACTCTCTAGGATACCAGTGCCCAGGAGACCTTCTTGTCTCAGGACACCTACCACTGCGGACGAACATGCTGATGAGCCAGCTGCTGGCATGCACGACTTTGAGCCCGCGCCTGACGTTGCTGGACGCAGGTCCGATTTTGCTGGAACCAGCGGTTCACAGCCATTTGATGCTAGACTGCCGAGGAGGAGGCGCATGGCAGGACTTGACGCGAGCAGCAGCTCGGAGGATCACTGATTCCAGTATCATTCTCTATCTTTAGCTTTTATTCTCTCTCTTATTTTATTTTTCTTGAGTCTGTTTAGCCTTCTTCCTCATTTATTTTCACACCGAGACGGTGTGAAGTAAGTCTGGGGGAGGGTATCTATCGTTACTAATGCTATTTTCTTTCTTTTGTTTACTCTTGAGTTATTTTTATGTTCTCTTTAAGTCACTATGTTTTATTGAGTCAAAAACTTGTTGGAGATTTTCATCATGACCTTTGAATTTTTATATGATTTGCATCTAAGTGACCATTGCAGCAGAACCAGTTTCAAACCGGACTAATGAAAAATCTAAAGGCTGACCGGCTAATCAGAGGCATCCATGTTTCCGGAACAATTCGAAAAGCTTGACCTAATTTATGCGCTCTTCCTTTTACCTCATCATGGTGATTGGTGTTTTCAGAACTTGACTCCTCATTCGTATCTGACAAGACGACATGTGTGAAAATATGGTACTCCTCTCCCTTATTTAAAATAAAAAGCAGAAAAGATGAAATGATTTTCTTCCGGGTAAAGGGCTAGGAAAATTTCCATCGTTCCCATTATTTTACTTCGAAGGAGATGATCACACAAAGATTGGAAGCGAGAGCTAGGAAAATTTCCCGCGATCCCATTATTTGCCTACATCTTTGAATAAAAGGGTGGCACTAAAATGAACCGGGGATTCGGTGGCAAAAACCATGAATACTCGCGTTCCATCAGCCATTGGCCCTACAAAAGGAAAAATGAGAAAAGAATAAGTCTGGGGGAGGGAAAAAGTACCAAAGGTTGTGATTGTCGTTGTCTTGTCACGATATCGAAAGGGAAAGAGTCTAGAAGGTTCTTGACACTATGATCCTTGATGAGACCATGCAGTGATAGCTTTGGATTGTTCTGTGAAATAATGAGTTGAATCTGGGAGGCTGCGAATGCTTGCAGAGAAGTACATGGTGGTTCGATCCGGGGCTAGTTTGGCGGTACATGAATCATTAAGGTAACGGTCATTGCGGAATTCTAAAGGAAATGTGAGTCTCCGTGTTTTCAAACCTTTTCTTCTTACTTAGTTTTTCTGTTTGCTTGAGGACAAGCAAAAGGCTAAGTCTGGGGGAATTGATATGCTTGGTTTTTACCGGTTTTTATCGTATGTTTTAGTATCTTTTTTAATCGTTTTATCGAGTCAAAGTCTGTTTTAGAGTCTTTTAGTTCTTTATTTAGATATCTCAGGTGAAAGGAGAAAAAACACACAAAACCGTGAAGAAAGGAGCAAAATCGGTCAATGCAAGGAGTGCATCGACCGAAGCAACAAACTAGAAAATTCTCCATCGGTCGATGCAACAAACCAGAGAATTCTCCATCGGTCGATGCAAGGAGTGCATCGACCGATGCAAGGAGTGCATCGACCGATGCAACAGGACAGAGAATTAGCAATCGATCGATGCACTGGACCAGAGAAACTGCCATCGACCGATGCAAGGAGGTGCATCGGTCGATGCAAGCCGGCGAGAAGAAAAAGGAAAATTCTGAATTTCCTATTTTCCTCTGGAAACTCCTTATTTTAACATAATTCGACCCAGACCTATATATACTCTATTTTTTAGCCTCTTTGACGGCACCGCTCGATACCAGAACTCTTTCATACACTTTTTATTGCTTATTGCTTTTGGAGATCATTGTAAGCTTTGGAGAAGAACCTTGTTATCCATTGAGAAGATTTCTAAACCCTTTCTCTCTTAATTTATACTATGTCTTCTTCATCTCTTTGCTTGTTCTCTGTTTCTATGTCTGAGTAGTCCATTAGTTAGGTTTAGGGTTTTCAAGGGGATTCATGAATCATTGAATTAGACACAGATAAGGATTTATCTTTTGAGGTTTTCGCTTATTGTTGTACTTACTGCTTAGGCTTGAGTTGACCGCTAGGTCTATGAACTAAGGTTAAATCTAATAGCGCGGGAGTGTGAAGATTGCTGGAAAGAACATAAGTGAGCGAATCGATCTATGAGCACGGGAGTGGATTAGATCGATTCGTGAACATATCAAACATGTTCGTTAAAGCTGATATGGAATTTCTATGAGCACGGGAGTGGATTAGGAGTTCTAGGTTTAGTAGCCATGAGCACGGGAGTGGATTGGTTAATATTTATGGTTGAGTTGAAAACTTCCGTTTAATTGTTCCCTGAATAGTTTTCTGATTTGTGATCTCTGGATTCTTAAGAATAAACCCTTGACCTAACGCCTTTCTTTTATTGAATTTACATCGTTTAAATTGCATTCGTTACTACATCAAAACCAACCATATTTCTGTTTAAGCTTAATTTCATAATTGTGAGAATTGTAGTGTACCTTTGGTCTCTGTGGATTCGATCCTAAAGTACTGCATTGACAACCATTATGATTGCGGTAGTGTAAGATTTAGTATTAATTGCTTGAGTGAAAAAGCTTAAATCATCCACCTTGGGCGTGGTGGTTTCCATTACCACCATTGCCTTCTTGATTGGCAAATTGCCTGTTTTTGTTACCAACTGGCACGTCGTCTAAGTTCTCCATACCCAAACATTCGACGTGTAGTTGTCTTTCCCATTGTCTCCTTGCTCTAATTCCTCGATCCAATAAGTGAATGTCGTCCCGTGCTTGAACTAGGTAGTCCTCGCCTCTAGAACGGGTATGCATGCACCTATAAGATATAGATGGCAACAAGAAGTGAAAAAGATTAGTAACAAAAGTAGAAAGAAAGCTTAATCTCAAGAAGATCTAAAATCTTAATGTTGAAAGCTAAACCCAATTGGCAACGGCGCCAAATTGATAGTAAGATTTTTTGTCTATCTAGATATCAATTCTCTAGATGCTAAGTAGCATAAGAGGTATCGAATCCAATGGGTTAAGTTCCAATACACCAAGAATACATAGAACTACTTAATTCAAGCAAACATGGTTGGTTTTAGTTTCAATTCTAGCAATCTAATTCAAATTAAATAAAGCAACAAGTAACAAGATCGAATAAGCGTTAAACGAGATTAACAAATTGATAAAAAGAGTGACCCAATGGCTAATCTATGATGTTCAATACACACACAATGTTAATCCCTAGGTTAAGATCACTAATTATGACTAATCATTTCTCAAGGCACTAATCACTTTGCCAATCACCAAATCAAGAACATACTCTCATTTGTGATAAGATGATTAGCAAGCATTAAAATCAACATTCAAATCAACCAATGAACATCTTAAACAACTACTATCATAGGTTAAGCATGTTCATCTCTTACTAAGCTCTTTGGGGAATTTCATCAAACACCTTATGGGTGTGAAATTCCCTAAGTTCTAGATTGACTCTCTCAAGCTCAATCTAGCATTAAGATCACTTAAGAAGAAGGGATATCAAATAATCTAGTCCTAAACATCATAAATCAATCATTGAATCACCTTAAATTAACCACATCCCTAGATTCTAGAAGACTACTCACTAATCATGGAAAACCCAACAAATCCTATGAAGAACATGTTAACTCTCATGATTAGATGATTGGAAGATTAAGAAAGAAGAGATAGATGATAGAAGTTAAAGGATCCAAACTTAAATTGCATAAAACAAGAAGGTATCTCTTACAAATCATTTAGAACCCTAAAAAGGGGTGTTTTTAGCTTAGAAGAAAAACTTAGATCAAAGAAAATTAGGTTTTAAGTATATATAATGAATAGTGGCGAACTGGGTCAACCCGGGACAAACCGGGTATTGACCCGGTCGGGTCTGGGTCGAGGTCATGCATGGCTCCTTGCCGGATGAGCACGCTGGACGGATGGAGGTCGGTGAGGTACCCTTTTTTTCGTGAGCTTGCATGCCACTTGGCCTTGCCGGACGGACGTGGGACGGTGTGGACGTGAAGCTTGTGCACGCCGGATGCATTCGGCCAAGTATGGGAGAGAGGCTGGAACGGTGTATGCTACTGCCTCCATACCGTATGGGCATGCTGTATGGAAGTGGGTCGGTACATGAGTTGGGTCGAAGAGGGAGGAAGCCTGCCGTTTGGCCTTGCCGGATGGAAGCTGGGCGGTACAAGCGTCTTCATGTCCTCGCCGGATGGAGTGTACCGCATGCAATCGGGCCGGTACTGTTGAAACTCAGACCGAGAGACGATCAACGAGGCTGACCTGAGGTGACAAAACCAATATATTACCGTAGTGGCTGACCCGAGATGGCAGACCCAAGGAGACGGTTGAAGTGGTAAGTCCAAGAGGCAGACCGTAGTGGCGTCAAATGGAGAGAGTAGTTACCCTCAAGTATGACCAGAAGGTGGCCGTGACAATCAAGAGTATGAGTAGTATCCCGAGGGTACTTGGTCTAGGAACAAGTAGCCCGAGGGACTTGGCCGAGAGAAGCAAGTTGGAGGTGCGGAGGAGATGAAGTGTATACGGTCTTCATTCTCAAGATGGGCTTTCCCAAATACTCAAGCCGATCTCGAGAGGGGGTGTTGGAATTCAGACCGTAGGACTAACCGAGGTGGCTGACCCGAATGGAGAAACCAATAGATTACCGCAAGGGAGACCTGAAGGATATTCACCGGAGTGGTGTACCTAAGCGAGGTGAACCCAAGTGGCTGACCGGAAGGAGGCTGACCCGAGATGGCTGCACAAGATGGCAGACCATGAGAGGCAGCCTTCATGGCAAAGATGGCAGACCCAAGCAGACGGTTGAAGTGGTGAGACCAAAGAGGCAGACCGAAGTGGTAGTTCAACGGGAAGTGGAGTTTCAGCAGAGTCGTCAGAAGATGGAAGTCGATGAGTGACTTTCCACCGTTAGATCAAGCTCAAATGTGGAGGCAAGATAGAGCAATGGCTTATCTTGCATTGAGAAGTGGTTTCAGGCCAATCCAACGGTGAGATCAGAAGTTATGGCAGTTCTCGTGAAGTCGGTACAAGTTGACCGAAGCATTATTCCGAGTCCGGTACCGTTGAGTATCGATCGATACTGATGAGTATCGATCGATACTATCTGAACTGAAAAGCTGCGCACAAAGCAGTAGACATTCTGGATCGATCAAACTTGAGATTTGATCGATCCTATTATTTTGGATCGATCGATCCAAGCTTTGTTGACTCGGGACTGTTGGAAAACGTGCACTGTTCATTCCGCCCACCATTTGCAAGTTGTGTTTTTTCTTTGTGTTGCAACTTGTGAAACTTGTGCTTAAAGTCTGGAATATGTTTACTCAACTTGAGTTAAACATTAACCATAGTTAAGTTTACTTTGTGTGTGTATTTAAGACTTGTAGTTGTGTATTCACAATAAGAAGAAATAGAAGGAGAAAATATTTGTAGAGAAAAGAATTGTGTTCTTCATCTCTTTCTCTTTGTTCTTCTTCATTCTTCTTCACAAAAATCAACATGGTATCAGAGCAGATCTTTGCTTGAGACCAAAGCTTCCGCATAATCGTTGAGCTCTCTTAGGCCAAGTGCCTAAGGGAGCTTCTGGTTTTTCTTTGTAGTTGAAGTGGGGTTAGCAACAAGAGCTTCCCACGTTTTTGTTTTTCCCATGATGGGGTTTTGTGTTTCCTTGAGTTTTGCGGTTTGTGTATACACTAGTTTGGTGTATGCATAAGTCGTTTTTTGGTTCTTGTTGTGTCACGGCAAGGAGAGAGGCTGATGGTGATTCACGGATATGGCAGACCGAGTTTGGTAAATCGGCTGTATCTTTCACATCCGGAGGCCATTTTGTATGATCTTTGGCTTGTTGGAAAGAAGACTCAAAGAGCTTTCCATCCATATGTGGCTCGCTTCGTGAAGAGATGTGAGCTAGTCTCGGCGTTTGTTTGAACATCGCCGTCAATTGTAAGCTCTTCACGGAGATGGTGATTCACGGAGATGGCGAACCGTGACCAGTTGGTGACTCTCTTCTTGATGGTCAATGAAAGAAGACGTTTTATGATGCTCATGATGATGGAGAGTAGCTCGCAATCCAAAGGTGGTGTTGTTACGGGAAGAAGTGCAAGCGGTCCTTGTTGGTGGGTGGTGTTTACCCACGTTTTTGAGTACTCCATGAGGGAGTGGTTAAGTCACACACGGTTGTTTCTCATTCCTTTGCAAGATTGGCTCTTATTCTGATAATTTGTTATTTGAGCTAATCTTGAGAGGGGATGATTATTCTTAACCGTGTGGGATCTTGTTGGTGGGTGATATGATCATGGAAAGCAAGGAAGTGGAGGAATCAGAAGCTGAGAAGGAACCGGAGATAGTAGGACGGATCACTCGTTCTAGAGCTAAGGAGATGGCCAAGGAAACTCACTCACTCATGGCAGAAGGAACCCTCAAGCTACCTATGCTTCAAGTCTTTAATATCTTCACGTTGAAGACTACACCCGGTAATGATGACTAAGTGACTTAGGTGAGGAATCTGTACTCTTTTTCCCATGTTTGAGTTTTGTCCCAATGGGTTTTCTCAGCATGGTTTTTAATGAGGCAGATGAATCACTACGTCGAGTTACTTAGAAATCGTTGCCATTGGGTAATAATGTACAAGTCACAATGACTTTGTACTTAGGATTTTTNATTCAATCGAATCTCCATCACACTTCTGAGGGGTTAAAGTCATATAGGCATCACCCTTGACTCTTTTGCTCTTTACCTTCTTCTTTGCCTTAGCCGTTTTGATGTCTCTCTTCGTGATGATAGAAGGACCATCTAAAACGTCTATGACATTTGGCTCATCATAAGGCTCTTCCAAAAGATCAAATATCAATGTCTCTCCTGTAACAATGGTGATGCAAGAGACATGTTTGGGAGCTCCTCCAGAAGGAATGGCTTTGTAGGAGACCTCTTTGTCAATGTATGAGAACGAGATTCTCTTACTGGGCGTGTCTATAACTGCACCAACTGTAGCCATGAACGGTCTTCCAAGAATCAAAGGCATATTAGAACTTTCGCTCATCTCCACAACTTGAAAATAAGTAGGAACCAGACAATCTCCTACTTTAACAAGCAAATCAGGGATGGTACCATATGGAATTGAGGTTGAAGAGTTTGCGAATGCGAGAGTCATCTTAGCATATCTAATATCATCAATTCTCAACCTCTATGCAATTGCCTTTGACATGATATTGACACTAGACCCTGAATCAACGAGAAGTTCTTTGAATTAAACTCCAGAGATAGAGCATGGAACCGAAAATTTTCCTGGGTCTTCTCTCTTAGTCAACTGCTTCATTAGTGGTGGTGTGCTTCTTGCCTTGATGAAGAGTGCCTTGATCTCTTCTAGAGTTTCTCTACAATCTCGGAAGTAACCAAGCAAAGGGCGGTTTTCCAAAGCTTCTTCAAAATACATCATATGGGGAATCCTCCTTACCATCTTCTCAAAAGCGAGCAACTTCTCTGCAGTAATGGGATCTCTGAGATGTCTAGGTGGTTTAGGATATGGCACCTTAGGCTTGTAAACATTCTCCTCAACAATCTTCGGTGTTTTCACAATTTCTAGCTCAGTCTGAGAGGGGTGTCGACCGACACCAGATTGGTCTCGATCGACACAAGGCTTCTGTGTCATCTCTTCAGGTTGGTGTCGATCGACACAAGTAGTGGTGTCGCTCGACACAGCCGTACCAGGCTCAAAATCACCTTCAACCTCTTCTAACTCCACGAATTTTTCTGTATTCAAACCCTTTTCTACCACTGCAGTGACCTCTTTAGCACTTCTTAAGGTGATTGCATTGACGTATTCATTCTGTGAATGAACCATCTTTCCCTTGACAGCTGCTGCAGTCTGAGCTATTTGAGTTTCCAGCATCTTCTGATGAGTGTTGAGAGACTCAATTTTCCCATTCAGATCTATATACATGGCATCCATCTTCCCATTAAAGTCTACTGTCATCTGCTGCTGTCCCTCAAGAATCTGTTCCAGCATAGATTCAACTTTGCTTTCAGGAGTTTTGGGTGGTCGAGATTGGTAGGACGAATTCCCATAGGTTTTATTGTAGCCATTGCTCTGAATTGGTTCCTGTAGATACTGATTTGTTCCAAAACCAGCTGGGTTGACTTCAGAGTTGTACCCTCCTTGCTGAGCATTGTTGGTGAAGTTTCGGTTGTTGTTTTGCTGGTATTGATACCTTTGACCTTGAAACCCAGCTCCACCAATGTAGCTAACGTCTTCCATTTCATCTTTTTCGAAATTCTTGACATCAGCAGCAAAGAGGACATCCTTCTTTGTCTTTCACATCAACATATTGTGCATCGAATCCAGCTTAGCCTTCACCTCTGCGATTTGACTGCCATCCAAGTTACCAGCTTGCTTCTTGCGCTCCATGTCTACATTCTTGGTACTATTGCTAGAAGCCAAGTTTTCGATAAGCACATAAGCATCTTCAGGATATCTGGTGTTGAAATTCCCATTACTCGCAGCATCCAAAGCCATCTGGTACCTCCAATCAATCCCTCTAAAGAAAATACCCAACAACTGAACCTTACTGAAACCGTGATGTGGAAAATCCATCTGATATGATATGAATCTCACCCAAGCTGCCTTGAATGCCTCAGTTGGGAGATTTTATTTCTCAGCTCCTCGGATCTTGCATCATCATAGAAATTGTTCAAGAAGGCATTCTTAGTCTCCTCCCAAGTAGTCAGTGATCCTGGCTGCAACTGCTTAAGCCAATAAGTTGCATCTCCACCAAGAGAGTATGGGAAGAGCTTACAGAAAAGGAAATCATTGGACACTCCATTGTACTTAATGCTAGTAACCAAGTCCTCAAACCTCTCAATGTGATCCATGGGGTGTTCATGAGAAAGACCATGAAAAGGGTGCTGACCCACAAGAGTGTAGTATGCAGGTTTCAGCTCAAAGTCATTCCTCTGAAAAGCATGAGGGCGAATCACTGATCGATTGACATAGAACTAATCAGGCCTGTTGTACTCACCAATTGTTCTACCACGATCAACCACAGCATTTCTAACATTCCCCTCGTCGTCGCGCACACCTGGCGCGACAATCTCATCAACAAAAACTGGAGGGACAATGACGTTTCCATCTCCATCAAGTCGTTGCCCTCTCTCATTGCACAAATGACCCTCTTGGTCTCTCAAAGCTCCAGCATCATCACGTGTCAATACCACTGGATTATTCATCCCTGCTAGCTTCTTTGTTTTCCTTTTTGTGCGTTCCAAATCTGCTAGCTCCTTGTTGGAAAGATTAACTAGCTGACTGCTCTTGTTCCTCATGGTTTCGCGAGTAGGCATACACCTGAAACACAAAAGTCAAAGCACATAAGTAACAAAAATCAAAAAAGAATACGGCGATTATCGACCGACACCAGTTGGGTATGGATCGACACCGTCGAACTTAGTCAAAATTCTTAAGCTGGAATCTAATGGCGAATTTAGAGTTCCCGACAATGGCGCCAAATTTTGATAAGCTCAAAATTAATATCCTAAAGTACTAACCGCTTTTTAGTTGCAGTATGTATGGGTCGAACCACAGAGACTCAAGAATCACACAATAGATTATATAGATTCGAATTAAGCTAAGTAAATCAATAAAACAGGAAGCAATAATGTAGTTTAAAGAGTTGTAAATTCAATGGAGGAAAATAGGTTCAGGGTATTTCTCAGGAAATCAAAGAATGCAGATAAACCAATTAATCAGGATTCAGAAGTTAGCACGGTTCTTGAACTCAAAACACTAAGCTATAACTAACCAACTGTCGTTGCGAGAGTTATCTAAGTCTAAATCTTAGAATTCCAAATCTCTTTGCAAATCCTAAAGACTAAACTAGCTTTAAGTCCAGGTTTTATCTGTTCACAAAACAACTAAACCAAATCTCTTTGCAGATAGTTATTTTGCTCACCCTAGATTCTATCAGATTATCAATTGCACTGTCGTGCCTAATCGATTAACCTAAGATGTAAGTTACAGGTGATCAATCTAGAATTAGCTTTAAGAACAACCTAAGGTGAAGAACTAATTCATATTATGAATCCTAACCAACTAATTAACCTAGCATTCAATGAAATCCCTTATGAGAACCATAAACCTAACATGAGATCTACTCAGACATGGAGATTGAAACAATAAACATAACTGAATAAATCTCTGAAATAAATAAATAAGATAAGAGTAAACAAGGGTTCGAAATCTTCTCTCGGATGAACAGAGTTTCAGACTTGTCTTCCTCGGAATGCTCTCTCACAGAAAAGCAAAGTAAAATAATGCTCCCTCACAAAAGTGGCTGAAAAACCTAATTATAATCCTAAAACACGTTCTGGGGCTTCTTGTAATTATTAAAGTCTTTTGGCCCAAGGTGCAATTTCATCAGACTTGTAAAAAGTCGCGATCCTTCTCTTCATGCGATGGGTATTGACCGACACCATAAGTGGTATCGATCGATACCAAGGTTTTGTGTCGACTCTTCAGGCTGGTGTCGGTCGACACCAGGACTTCAACTCGATCCTTCAGCTACATGATCCTTGCTTGGCTCCAAAATGCTCCAATATCTCCAATTCAGCTCCAAACGTACATAAACCTGTAAAGACTCGAAAAGACTCCAAAATACTAGAAAAACTCTATAAATAAGACTTATATCATGGTTAAAAACGGGTAAAAACCATGATATATCACTCTCACCCCTTGGAAACATGAAGACAGGGTGATCGAGTACAAGATCAAATGCAAGGGCCGGTCTAAACCCTTTGCATCGGTCAAAGCCATCCTCACACCGGAGCTTAAAGAGAAAAGGGAAGCCAGTATTCAAGAGGTTTTGAAAAAGGTGCTCAAGCTTGAGCTCAAGGACCCACCAAGGAGTTCTCACACTCCTCTCTCACCCGCCTAAAAGGGTAACCAAAGTCAAACTTAGTGACTTTAAACAAAGTGCTCATGGGAGACACCCCAAGCTTATCATTGTACATACTTTCTTTTTATGTCTTTCTATGTTTTCTTATTCTTTTTGATGGGTTTGCTAAGTGTGAATAGGGTTATTGATTGTCTAAGAGGCGATGGCTTGCAAGTGGGAGCATGTAAGGAGGGAACATGACCGTTTTTGGAACTCCACGGTACTTTTCCCATTATCCAAACATCCAAGGTAACACTCCAAACTTTGCACATAGCATTTAGAATCATATCTTCTTCTTCCTTTCATGCATTGTTTAGCTCTCTTTTAAGCTTCTATTACACAGCTTCTATTACACAAGGGGCTGTGTAATTTAAGTTTGGGGGAGGGTTTGTGTGTTATCTAACATTGTTTTTGGTGTTCTTATTTTGAATTTTGCATTTTGCATCTTGAGTCTCATACATATCATGCATTTTCAATAATTTTGAAAAATTTTGAAATTTTTTGCATTTCATATCTAGGATTGAGTCTAGATACATAGCATATAAGGTAGCATTGCATAAGCATTAGGAGCAATGATAGATTTTTCCTTGTAAAGTATCATATTAAGAAGCTTAGTCCAATGTCATTGTTGCTAGTTACTTGATGCTTTGATCTCGTGTGTGATTGAGAGGCCTTCTTTCGAGCAAACTTGGCAAAAAGTGTTAGGTTTAGGGGGAAAATGAGGAAATCTCATGTAGTTTTAGCTCCATCATCAAGGAGTTGATCTAGGAGTAGGGTAGCTAGGTTGGTAACTCTTGGATTGATATTGGGAACGAATTATAAACTAGGTGAGTGGGTTTGATTGGAGTGATATGGTGGAATGAAAAGAATAGACGGGGAGAAAGAAATAGGGGAATGAAATTAATTGACTTGGTTGGTGCAAGGTTATAAGGATAGCTCTAAGTATATGAATAGCCTCAAAGTGTGCAAAGAGAAAAAGAAAACAAGCCAAAATTGGCTAAGGCATCAAAAATGTAAAAAGAGGCATGAGCAAGAATGAAGAAAAAGAAGAGCTAAGGTTTCAAAAGAGAGCACCAAGCCACGAAAACAAGGAAGAAGAAGGCATTCCCCAAATGAGAAGAAGATGAAATGGAGAAACAAGGGTACGTGTGTGTGATGAAGGCAAAGCGCCTTGAGAAGAAATGGTAGCTTAGGTTTGGGAGCACGATGGGTTAGAGAAGCTAAGGTTAGAGACATTCTAGGCATTTGGGTAGATGATAATTCACCTTTATATGCATAGGTTGCCTTTTACCTTTAGCATTTTGCTAAAGTTTGCTCCTTCTTTGAGAGATCCTTACATTTGATTAACCGCAGATGATAATGGTATCATCTTCATCTCATAACCTCGTCCCTAGCCAAACAAATCCATTTGGTTTTGCATAAGCATGATTCACGCATTATGTTTAATGAACGTCAAGGGGTTGGAGGATAAGAAAGTTTGTGTAGGTTGAGGTTTGAATGTAAGTCATGTAGGGATAAGTATGGCTAGTCTCTTTTGAGTAAGCTTGTTTGATCGCGTCATGAAATTTGCAACTTGGACATTGGGCTTAGATTCTTTTTATGGTACTTTTGGATTTGAGCTCCCATTTTGATATTTTTCCTCTTCTTAGTCTTGTTTGCTTGAGGACAAGCAAATGATTAAGTTTGGGGGAATTGATATCTTCATATTTTACATGTTCTAGCATACATTTCACTTAGAGTTTTGTGTCATTTGCATGCATAATCATGGTTTTGTTTTGCATTTAGGTATTTATTAGAGTTTAGGATGTTGCATCAGGTCCTAGAGAGTTTTTGCATGCGTTTGGAGCGTTTTTAGGTGTTTTGGAGATATTTATAGCAATTAAGCAAAGTAGGAAGCAGTGGTCATCCGAGGCGTCTCAAAGATGCGGCTAGACGGCGACCCGCCAATCTGATTCAGCCTCAACTGTCTTCATAGAAGTTTTAGAGAAATGAGATATCTATCCAGGGGAGTTGGAATCAAGCCATTCGGACGTCTGGGTTGGGAGATATGCCCTTTTTACTGAAGTCATGCCAGACTAGCCGCGAAGTTGTCAACCAATACCGACCAGCATTGGATCGGTCCATTGGATCAGTATTGCAACAGGGGCAAGTACCGATCAAGAACTCATTTCTATACCGACCCAGAAGTGGTCGGTAAAAATCCAAATCCTCTCCACAACGATCCATCTTTGAGCGGTGCAACCTGCTCGGCATCGATCTTCACACGACCATACGGGCCCCTTCTCATGCGGCACTACAGCTCGGTACTGAGGCAGTGACTTGTGACGACCCACTTGTACCGACCCAGAACTGGCCGGTACAAATCTCTCCGACCCAGCTCGTCTATCGCACCATCCAAGCATCGTTCCGGCACAACCGACATGTACAAGGAAAATGAGTACCGACCCACTCTAGGTCGGTACTACCGAACGGTACTAGCCCAGCGATCACACGGACAGATTTTTGCCGGCTAAAACTCGTCCCGCGCACGACCCGGCACGCCTCGCATCGACCAGATCCTCATTTTAGCCGACTTAGTCTTGACAGCTCCCATCCGACCTGCATGAAAGAATTCTAAACCGAGCGGTTTGTACCGACCCATGATCGGTCGGTACAAACTTTTGTGGCAACTCCGACCCTGACCCAACCGGGTCAACACCCGGTTTGTTCCGGGTTGACCCGGTTCACACTATTCACTATAAATAATTTTTAGACCTAGTTTTTGGAGAATCTCTTTTTGTCTTGCTAAAAACCTCTCCTTTTTAGGGTTCTTGGATTTTGTAAGAGAGATCTTGATTTTTATTTATGCAATCTAAGTTTTAGTTTCTTAATCTCTTATAATCTTTCATCTTTCTATTCTCTAATCATGATTAACAACACCTCTTTCATGAGATTTGGTGTGTTCTTCATGATTAGTGAGTAGTTCTTTTTAGAGCTCATGGATGAGGTAGATTAGGGGAATTTAGTGATTGATCTATGATGTCTAGGGCTTAGTTTACATCTCTCATCTCTTATTTAGTGTTCATAATGCTAGATTAGGCTTAAGAGAGTTAATCTAGATCATAGGGAATTTCATGCACACAATGTGTTCGATGAAATTCCCCAAAGAGCTAAATAAGAGATTTTACTTGCTTAACCTATGAGAGTAGTTGTTTAAGGAGTATTAGGGCTATTAGAACTGATGATTAATGCTTGTTGATTGATTTTTCACAAATGAGAGTTTGTTCTTGATTAGTTAATTAGCAAAGTGATTAAGGCCATGAGAGTGGATTAATCTTGTTTAAGTGTTCTAGGCTAAGGGAAATTGTTTGATTGTATGAAATGAAATTATAGGTTGATCATCGAAGTCCCCAAAGTCAATGACCTCATCCAAGAGCTTGCCTTTATTAATTTCTTAATCTCGTTTAGCATTGCTTATTACTTGCTTGTTTAAATTTGAATCATTAGGTTGCTAGATAAAATCAAAACCCCCTTTATTTGCTTAACTTAAGAAGTTGTATGTATTCTTGGTGCTTGAGACTTAACACATTGGATTGATACCTCAAATTACTACAATGATATGAGTAGAGTTTGAGAAATTGATTAGGAAAAATCCAACTATCACTTCTTGTACTCTTCACTTGCCCCATGTAGCTACCCGTGCTTTCCATGATCTTTGGTCAAAGCAACTTGCAAATGGTCTTCAAGGTTCAGTTCTTCCAAGAGCTCATCCGCAAGCTCATCCATCGCCTATATGTAGAACATTTGACCATCAATTGTGGGCTTCTTCATCACATCATTGATGTCAAATCTTAAGACATCGTTCTTCCCCAAATGGAGGTCGATCTTGCCTCTCCTCACATCAATTATAGCACCGGCGGTACCTAAGAATGGTCTCCCAAAGATAAGTGGATCCTTAGGCTCTTCATCCATCTCAAGCACAACGAAGTCGGTAGGCACTACAAAATCCCCTATCATGATAGGCAAGTCTTCAAGCATTCCAATAGGATGTCTTACCGATCTATCCGCTAGCACAAGGGAGATCCTACAAGCTTTGTATCGAACAAACCCGAGACTCTTTGCAACCGAAAGCGGCATCAAGCTAACACTTGCTCCAAGATTGCATAAACACTTGTTGAAAGCTAACGGTCCAAGAGCACAAGGGAGAGTGAAAATACCGGGGTCACCAAGCTTCTTTGGGATAACCATCTTTTGAATGATGGCGGTACATTCATGAGTTAGCACGACCATGCTTTCCATCTCCTTCGATCTCTCTTTGATAGCATCCTTAAGAAACTTAGCGTATTGTGGCACTAGGAGGAACGCATCAACCAAGGGCATGGTAAGTTCAACCTTTTCCATTTGTCTATCGAATACNCGCTAGCACAAGGGAGATCCTACAAGCTTTGTATCGAACAAACCCGAGACTCTTTGCAACCGAAAGCGGCATCAAGCTAACACTTGCTCCAAGATCGCATAAACACTTGTTGAAAGCTAACGGTCCAAGAACACAAGGGAGAGTGAAAATACCGGGGTCACCAAGCTTCTTTGGGATAACCATCTTTTGAATGATGGCGGTACATTCATGAGTTAGCACGACCATGCTTTCCATCTCCTTCGATCTCTCTTTGATAGCATCCTTAAGAAACTTAGCGTATTGTGGCACTAGGAGGAACGCATCAACCAAGGGCATGGTAAGTTCAACCTTTTCCATTTGTCTATCGAATACCGCCCTATACTTCTCCAACAATTGCTTCTTGAAGTGGCCCGAGAATGGTAGCTTTGGTACATAAGGCGGTAGAATTTTGCCTATCTAGATATCAATTCCCTAGATGCTAAGTAGCATAAGAAGTATCGAATCCAATGGGTTAAATTCCAAAACACCAAAAATACATAGAACTATTCAAGTTAAGCAATATGATTGGTTTTGGGATTAATTCTAGCAATCTAATTCAAAAGGAACAAGAAACATGAACTAGAAATATTAAACGAGGTTAAATGCAATAATAAAAGGCAAATCCTATGATGAGGTTATGGAAATGAGATGATCCATACTTTGATCTCGCGGTTTGATGCATTTAAGCGATCACGAAGTTAAGGATGATCCATACTTTGATCTCGCGGTTTGAATGTTTATGTCTTGGTTGAAGCATGCTTGATTTGATTCCAACTCTATTTATTGAACTCTAATCTTGACTTGAAATTATCATGATTATGCATTGAAGAGTGAACTCATGGATACCATATACATATTTATCTTATCTTTTTTTACCACTCTCTTGTTAGCTCAAATAGTTGATTCCCATCTTTGGAATGGTTAACCACACCCTAAACTAAGCCTTCCTTCTAGCCTTCATTTCTTGTGTGTGTTGTGAGGCTTAATTTCAAATGAACTTAGCAAAAAGTGTTGAGTTTGGGACGACAAGGAGAAGCTTCAATGTAGAAATAGCTCAAACAATCAATGAGCTAGACATAGGCTAAATAAGATAGGTTCGGGTTTTGGGTGTTGTTGAAAAGTAAAAGAGAATGGGGAGAAAGGAAAAGATTGGGAAAAAGGATAGGGGAAAGAAAATTTTTGGATTGGTTTGAAATGAAATTGTGGAATAGCTCTAGTATTGAAATGTAAAGGTCTCTAAGTGTGAAAGAAAGAAAAAGGCCAAAAATGGCTAAGGCATCCAAATGATGAAATGGAGATAAGTTGTGAAAGCAAAAGAATAGCTAAAAGAAAAGAAAAGATGAGGAGCCAATCCAACCGAATTTGAAGAAGAAGAAGAAGAGAATCCCCTAAGTGTGAGAAGAAATGAAAAAGTGATGGAATGAAGTGGTATAAGAAGGCGAATTGCCTTGAGAAAAGGGTAGCTTAGGATTGAACTTGATGGGTTTAGAAATAGGAATTGAGTTCATATTGGGGCATTGGGTAGATGGAAGTCATCCTTGTATGCATCGGTTGTTCTTTACTCTTAGCATTTTGCCAAAGTTCATTCTTTCGTGAGAAATCCCTAGCATTGGAATACCCACATGATTGAGATCACTTTTATCTCAAAACCTTTCCCTAAGCCAAATGAGTTCACTTGATTTGTATAAGCATGATTCACCATTTGCACTTAATGAATGTTAAAGAGTTGGAGGATAGGAATTCTTGTGGATGCTAAGGCTTAGACCCAATTCGTGTAGCAATGAGTATGGCTTAATCTTTTGAAGTAGAGGTTGTTTGTGCATCATATAACTACTCTCAAGGGCATGGATCTGAATTCTTTTGTTGATATTCTCGGATTTGAGCTCCCAACTTCATGTCTCTCTCTCTTCTTGTTTTTGTTTGTTTGCTTGAGGGCAAACAAAGGAATAAGTTTGGGGAAGTTGATATTCTCATATTTTATTCATTTTAGCATGCATTTATCTTAGTATTTTGAGTCCCATGCATGTGTTTTCATAGTTTTCTTAGTGTTTTGGTCTTAATTAGAGTTTAGCTAGTTTGCATTATGTCCTAGTGAGTCTTGCATCATTTGGAGTGTTTTCTAGGTGCTTGGAGATATTTTGGGGATGATTGGAGTGATGGAGCAAAAGAGAATGCAAGGGTCACCCGCGGTGTCTGAAAGATCTGGCCGGACAAAGGGTTTCTGGTCGGAATTAGCTTCAAAGGTCTTCATGCAAATGATGGCGAAATGAGTTAGCTGTCGTTAGGATGTGGTTTTAGGTCATTTGGATAAGTGGTTCAGAAGATATGGCGATTTTACAAAGGATATGTCTGTCTGGCCGCAAAATACGTACCGACCAAGGCTGGCTCGGTATCAAGCTTCAAGACCAGCATACCGACCCACCTTTGGGCTGTATTACCTGGTCGGTACCAGGTCAGGAGCCAGTACCAACCCAGACCTCACTCCATACCGACCGAAGGTCACCCGGCACTCATCTCCCGATCGATCAATACCAACCGGCTTCTCTCTTCGTGCCGACCAAGCACCACTCGGCATACATCTTCAAGGGGGCAGTACCGACCGGTATTTGGGTGGTATGAACTGTTCAGTACCAGGTCCGGAGCAAGTAATGACCCAATATAATTTCCATACCGACCAAAGCCCACCCGGTAAAAGTCCAAATCCGTCCTCATCAAAGCCAGCTGAAGTGACTAAAAGATCAGGCCAGATGAAGAACTTATAATCGGATTCAGCTTTGAAAGTCTTCTTAGAAGTTGTAGATAATTGAGTTAGCTATCTTCTGGAGGTGGTTTCAAGTCATTCTGAGCAGTGGTTCGAACAATACAGCAGATTTAGCAGAGATATGTCTATCTGATGCCCAAACGAGTTATGCACAAGTTTCAGTACCGACCCAGCCAATACCGACCCACTTTTGGTCGGTACAGACCACCTCAACCCAGATCCGACCGGGTCAAAACCCGTTTTCTCCCGGGTTGACCTGGTTCGCCCACTTAGCATTTAAATACTTCCAAACCTAATTTTTTAGGATCTATGCTTTCTTTTCTCTTTTTCTTTGGCAACAAAACATCCTTTTAGGGTTCTTAGATTTTTGTAAGGGATATCTTGAGTTTTTATGCAATCTAAAGTTGAGGTTTCTTAATCTCTCTAATCTCTTCATTAATCATCTAATCATGGGATCTAACACTTTTCTTATGAGATTTATTGGTTCCACCATGATTAGTGAGTAATCCCTTTTGGATCATTTGGTTTCGTAGATTAGGGGATTTCTTTTGTTAATCTTTGATGTCTAGATCTTAATTATCTTGTTTTCTTTCTTATTTAGTGCTTATAATGCTAGATTAGGCTTGAGAAAGTTAAGTCTAGATCATAGGGAATTTCATGCACACAAGGTGTTTGATGAAATTCCCCAATGAACTAAATAAGAGATTTTCATACTTAGCTTATGAGAATGATTGTCTAAAATGAATTTTGGCTAAGAGAACTTGTGTTTAATGCTTGCTAATCACTTGTTCACAAATGAGAATTCGATCTTGATAGGGTAATTAGTAAAGTGATTAGTGCTAAGAGATTAGATTAATCTTGATTAGTGTTCTAGGCTTAAGGAAATGCACTTGTGTGATTGTATATATATCAATTCTTAGCATAAGATTCCCCCAAATCAATTACCTTGCCCAAAGACCTTCTTTTAATCATTGTCTTAGCCTTTTTAACTTGCTTGTTTTGTTTAATTTGAATCACTAGGTTGCTAGATAAAACCAAAACCCCTTTTTTTTTGCTTGAATTAGAGAGTTTGTTGCATTAAACTAAACCCCGATTGGATTGACACCTTAAGTCCTACAATGATATGAGTAAGCTTAATGATTGATTCTTAAGAAAAATCTTACTTATCAAAGATCATTTGCAAGTGGCCTTGACCAAAGATCATGGAGAGCATGGGTACCTACATGGAGCAAGTGAGGGTTACAAGATTATTTTGGATTCACACAAGCCCGTGGTTGAAGAGATTTCATTTGTAGATTTGGGTCATCAAGGGACAAAGAGTGATGACGGTTTGTAAGGGTTTTGGTTCAAGAAGGGTTTTCTTTGGATGTGAAGCAAGATGAGGACCTGATGGAGGCTAGTAATGGTAAGTCTAGCATTGAGGATGATTGGAGTGAGCTAAAGGCCCCAAAGCTGGACCTCAAACCGCTTCCAAAAGGGCTAAGGTATGCTTTCTTAGGTCCCAATGAGTCTTAATTGTGAATGATGGTCTAAGTGATGATGAGTTCGCCACCCTATTGCATGAGTTAAAAAAGTTTAGGAGAGCCATTGGATATTCACTTGATGATATCAACGGCATATCTCCCACACTTTGCACTCACCGCATACATCTAGAAGATGAGTCAAGGACTTCTATAGAACATCAAAGATGGTTAAACCCGAATTTGAAAGAGGTTGTTAAGAAGGAGATCCTTAAGCTTCTTGACGCGGGAATCATATATTCGATCTCAGATAGCACTTGGGTTTCCCCGGTGCACATGGTTCCCAAGAAAGGTGGCATAACCATGGTTAAAAATGAAAAGAATGAATCAATTCTAACTAGAACTATCATAGGTCATCGAATGTGTATAGAGTACTATAGGAAATTGAACTCCGCATCTAGAAAAGATGACTTCCCCTTGCCATTTATTGATAAAATGCTAGAAAGATTAGCAAACCACCCATTTTATTGCTCTTGGATGGGTACTCGGGATTCTTTCAAATCCCGATTCACCCTAATGACCAAGAGAAGACGACATTTACATGTCCATATGGTACATTTGCTTATCAAATGATGCCATTTAGACTATGTAACGCATCCGCCACATTTCAAAGGTGCATGATGTCGATCTTCTCGCACTTGATTGAGGAAATGGTTGAGGTATTCATGGATGACTTCTCAGTCTATGGTTCCTCGTTTGCTTCGTGTTTGTCCAATCTTTGTAGGGTTCTCACAAGGTGTGAAGAGACGAACCTCGTGCTTAATTGGGAGAAGTGTCACTTTATGGTGCGGGAAGGCATCGTACTTGGTCACAAGATCTCCGAGCAAGGGATATAGGTTGATAAACCCAAGATTGAGGTGATGATGAGCTTGGATCCTCCAAATTTGGTCATGGGTATCCGTCGCTTCTTGGGACATGCGGGTTTCTACCGACGGTTCATAAAGGACTTCTTAAAGATAGCAAGACCTCTCACTAGGCTTCTATGCATGGAGACCCCCTTTAAATTTTATGAAGAGTGCCTCAATACGTTTTTGGAGATCAAGAAGGCGCTTGTGAGGGAACCAATAGTCCAAACACTGAATTGGGAGTTACCCTTTGAGATCATGGAGAGCATGGGTACTTACATGGAGCAAGTGAGGGTTACAAGATGATTTTGGATTCACACAAGTCCGTGGTTGAAGATACTTCATTTGTAGATTTGGGTCATCAAGGGACAAAGAGTGATTACGGTTCTACAAGGGTTTTGGTTCAAGAAGGGTTTTCTTTGGATGTGAAGCAAGAAGAGGACGTGATGGAGGCTAGCAATGGTAAGTCTAGCATTGAGGATGATTGGAGTAAGCTAAAGGCCCCAAAGGTGGACCTCAAACCGCTTCCAAAAGGACTAATGTACGCTTTTTTAGGTCCCAATGAGTTTTATCGGGTATTTATGAATGATGGTCTAAGTGATGATGAGTTAGCCACCCTATTGCATGAGTTAAGAAAGTTTAGGAGATCCATTGGATATTCACTTGATGATATCAAAGGCATATCTCCCACACTTTGCACTCACGGCATACATCTAGGAGATGAGTCAATGATTTCTATAGAACATCAAAGACTGTTAAACCCAAATTTGAAAGAGGTTGTTAAGAAGGAGATCCTTAAGCTTCTAGACGCGGGAATCATATATCCGATGTCAGATAGCACTTGGGTTTCCCCGGCGCACATGGTTCCCAAGAAAGGTGGCATAACCATGGTTAAAAATGAAAAGAACGAAATAATTCCAACTAGAACTATCACGGGTCATCGAATGTGTATAGTACTATAGGAAATTGAACTCCGCATCTAGAAAATATCACCTTCCCTTGCCATTTATTGATCAAATGCTAGAAGGATTAGCAAACCACCCATTTTATTGCTCTTTGATGGGTACTCGGGATTCTTCCAAATTCTGATTCACCCTAATGTCCAAGAGAAAACGACATTTACATGTCCATATGGTACCTTTGCTTATCAAATGATGCCATTTGGACTATGTAATGCACTCGCCACATTTCAAAGGTGCATGATGTCGATATTCTCGGACTTGATTGAGGAAATGGTTGAGGTATTCATGGATGACTTCTCGGTCTATGGTTCCTCGTTTGCTTCGTGTTTGTCCAATCTTTGTAGGGTTCTCACAAGGTGTGAAGAGACAAACCTCGTGCTTAATTGGGAGAAGTGTCACTTTATGGTGCGGGAAGGCATCATACTTGGTCACTGATATCTTCGTATTTTACATGTTCTAGCATGCATTTTACTTAGAGTTTTGTGTAATTTGCATGCATAATCATGGTTTTATTTAGCATTTAGGTCTCATTTAGAGTTTAGGA
>PKMM01055794.1:32969-61476 GCA_002933915.1 Eutrema heterophyllum
TTTTACTCATTAATTATGGGATTTAACATGTTCTTCATAGAATTTGTTGGGTTCACCATGGTTAGTGAGTAGAAACTCTTTGGATCATTGGGTTTGGTAGATTTAGGGGATTTCTTGGTTAGTCTTTGATGTCTAGGGCTTAATTAACATGTTTCCTCTCTTATTTGATGATTTTAATGCTAGATTAGGCTTGAGAAAGATGATCTAGAACTAAAGGCATTTCATGCACACCAAGTGTTTGATGAAATGCCTAGTAGAGTTAAATAAGAGGATTTTCATACTTAGCTCATGAGAGTGATTGCCTAAGGTGATTATTAGCTATTAGAACTTGAATTTAATGTTTGCTAATTACTTAATCACAAATGAGAGTTTGTTCTTGATTAGGTAATTAGTGAAATGATTAGTGCTAAGAGATTAGATTAATCTTGATTAGTGATCTAGGCTTAAGGAAATGAACTTGTGTGATTAATTTGACATCATTGATTAGCTTGGATTCCCCCGAATCAATTACCTTACCCAAAAATCCCTCTTTTAATCATTGTTAATCTCGTTTAGTGATTGTCTTTTGCTTATTTGCTTTCAATTACATTAGGTTGCTAGAATTAAAACCAAATCCCCTTTGTTTGCTTAACTTAGAGAGTTTCTTGCAGCATTAAACTTAACCCCGATTGGATTGACACCTAAAATATTGCAATGACATGAGCATATTTAGGATTGATTCTTAGGAAAAATCCTACTTATCAATTGGCGCCGTTGCCGATTAGGGTTTTAGTTTAGTCAATAGGATTTAGATTCTTTTTGAGATCAAGCTTTTTATTTTCTTTGTTTACTAATCTATCTATCTAGTTTTGTTTTCTCTTTATAGGATCATGGACAACGGTCAAGGGCAACAACAAGCTCACGTTGGGCAATTCCACATCCCACCACCACCCGCCCGTGATGCTAGAGCTCAAAACAGCGTTGGAGCGGGAGACGCGGCCTATGCCCATGTCAACCGCCAAGGAATCCAAGCACCACCGGTTGAGACCAATGACTTTGAAGTCAAAGCTAGTTTCATCAACATGGTGCAAGGTAACAAATTCCATGGCTTGGCGGTAGAAGATCCACTTGACCACTTAGATTACTTTGACCGGATTTGTGGATTGACAAAGATGAACGGTGTCTCGGAGGATAGCTTCAAGCTAAGGTTGTTCCCATTCTCTCTTGGGGACAAGGCAAGGCAATGGGAAAAGAACCTTCCCCAAGGTTCCATCACTTCTTGGAATCAATGCAAAACCGCATTTCTTGCCAAGTTCTTCTCCCATTCTAGAACGGCTAAGCTACGAAATGAGATCTCGAGCTTCACTCAAAGAGAAAATGAGAGCTTCAATGAAGCTTGGGAGCGGTTTAGGGGCTGTACAACGCAATGCCCTCATCATGGATTCTCGGATGCTTCCCTCTTGAGCACACTCTACCGTGGAGCACTTCCAAAGATCCGTATGTTGCTCGATACCGCTTCTAATGGAAACTTCTTGGCCAAGGACGTGAATGAAGCAATGGAGTTGGTTGAGAACCTTGCTTTGAGTGATGGAACATATGGTGATGAGTATGATCGGTTTACAAGGACCACAAGCGATTTTGAGGAGCAACGAAGAACCAAAGAGATGAAAGCTCTAAGTGAAAAATTGGATAAGCTTGACAAGCTTATCACTACATCTCAAACGGCGGTTCACTTTGTTGGTGATTGTGAAGCAAACCAAGGGTTCCAAGAACAAATGGTGGATTTGAGAAACAAAGAAGAAGTGCACTATGTCGGGAATCATGGTGGCTATCACAGGGGTTTCAACAACAATCAATAACAAAGCTTTGTTCCTCAAAACCAATTTCAAGGGAGCCAAGGAGGCTACCCCAACAATGCTCCTTTCATGCCTCAAGCTCAAGGTCACAACTCTATGACTCAAGACCTTGATGTAAAAAATGTGCTTCAACAACTTCTTCAAGGTCAAACCAATGGAGCCATGGACATAAGCAAGAAGATGGAGGAAATCAATAAAAAAGTGGCTTGCTCATACAATGACCTCCATAAGAAGCTTGAGGCATTGAGCTCAAGAGTGCAACAAATGGAGACCAAAGGAGCCATTTCTTCATCACCTCAACCTCAAAGTTCTTCAAACGGGATAGCCATACAAACCTCAAAAGAGTATTGCAATGCCATCTTCTCAAATGAATCACGTCCCATTGATGATCATGAAGCCGCCATTAGAGACATTGAGTCTCTACTTTATGGTTCACATGTCGAAGTGCTTTTCCCTATAGATGTTCCTTTGAAACTCAATGTGGACATTGAGGAACAAGGTGGGGGAGTGACCCTTGAGAAGGATGATGACGTGACCATGGTTCAAGAACCAAAGGGTAGTGTTGCTTGCATTGATTCACCAAGCACAACTAGGATCGAGCCTAAGTCTCTCCCCAAGCTTGGTAATCCCGGTAAATTCTCTATAGCTTGCTTTCTTGGTGATTTAGAAATTGAGGATGCTCTATGCGACTCCGGTTCAAGTGTAAATGTCATGTCCCGTGAGATGCTTAAGAGCCTAGGGATAAGAAGCCTCACTCATCACCCATCACCCATCACTTTCGTAGATGCCTCTTCACGAAAGCCACTTGGTCTTCTTGAAGATTATCCGCTTAAGGTTGGGGATTGCATAGTCCCAACGGACTTCGTTGTCATGGAGATGAAGAAGACCAACAAGCTCCCACTTCTCCTTGGAACCCCATTCCTACTTACCACCGGCGCTAGAATGGATTTCAAAGATCAAAGGGTAGTTCTCTTGAATGTGGATAATAAGGTATATTACCCAATGAGGACTTCTTCCAACAAGCTTTGTGGCGCAATTACCATAAAGGATGATGAGTTTCGTGAAGAAGAAACGAGGTATGTGGGTAGATGTGAGATGGTTGAAGAAGCTCCACCCCCTAAGGTCTATGAAGAGGAAGAGAAGTCCCTTGAGAGAAAAGATTTGGGTTATGGTAATGACAAGGGAGCTTCGGAAGTTGATATAGCTTGTTTGGAACCGCCTCCTCCCACCACAATGGAGAATGACGTTGAGGGTAGCAAGGGTGCAAAGAAGAAGACAAAGGCCAAGGCTAAGATGGGAAACGGATCAAGCAAGCTTCATGGATCTAGGTTCGAGCCAAGCCAGCCTTCTATGATGACTCTCACTCCTTGGAAGCACAAGGATGGAGTGATTGAGTACAAGATCATGTGCAAAGGACGGCCCAAACCTTTTGCCTCGGTCAAGGCGATCCTCACACCCGAGCTCAAAGAGAAAGGGGATGCCGGTCTTGAAGAGGTCATGAGCAAGGTGCTCAAGCTCGAGCTCAAAGATCCACCATGGAGTGCTCACACTCCTCTCTCACCCTCCTAAAAGGGTAACCAAAGTCAGACTTAGTGACTTTAAACAAAGTGCTCTTGGGAGACACCCCAAGCTTATCATTGTACATACTTTCTCTTCATGTCTTTCTATGCTTTCTTGTTCTTTTTGATCTTTTGTTGGGTGGTTGCAAGGTTCTTGATGGTAGCAAGGTCGTGGCAAGGCACATTGGTGTAGATATCGAAAGATCTTCATTCATCTCCATTCATCTAGTCTCACTCCTCATTTGTAAGTAACTCTTTCCTTTTGAGTCTCTTTGCATTTTTATCTTTCGTTTTTGGTCTCTCTCTTGATCTTCTTTCACGCCGAGACGTTGTGATTTAAGTTTGGGGGAGGGACCGGTGTCTAATCATGTGTTTTGTGATCTTATTTTGCCTTTTGCATCTTGAGTCATGCATATCATGCATTTTCAATAAATTTGAAAAAATTTGAACTTTTGTGCATTCCATATAGGATTGAGTCTAGATGCATAGCATATAAGGTAGCTTTGCATGAGCATTAGGAGCAATGACATATTTTTCCTTGTAAAGTACCATATTAAGAGCTTAGTCCAATGCCATTGTTGCTAGTTACTTGATGCTTTGATCTCGTGTAGAAATTAAGAACGAACCATGCCTTGATCTCATGTCTTATTGTTCTTGCCTTGATTGAAGAAAACCTTGACTTGAATTCAACCCCATCTAAGTGACAACCTTAATTTTGACATGTAATTATTGTGTTTATGCATTTTTAGATGGATTTGTGGATCACTTCATACATACTTGGATAATCTTTTCCCTTTCACCACCCTTGTATATCCAAGTAGCCATATCCCATCATTGGAATGGTTTCCCCTACCTTGACCTCAACCTTCTTTCTAGCCATTGATATTCGTGTGTGATTGGTGAGGCCTTCTTCCGAGCAAACTTGGCAAAAAGTGTTAGGTTTAGGGCGACAAGGAGGAATTCTCATGTAGATTTAGCTCAATCATCACGGGGTTAATCTAGGAGTAGGCTAGCTAGGTTGGTGGTTCTTGGTTCGATATGGGGGACGGTTTGGAAATTTGGTGAACGGTTTTGTTTGGAATGGTATTGTGGAATGGAACAGATAAACAAGGAGAAGGGGAAAGGGGATTAGATCTATAGGTTGGTTGGTGCAAAGATTCGTAAGAATAGCTCTAAGTATAAGATTAGCCTCAAAAGTTCAAAGAACAAGAGAAAAGCCAAATGCAAAAGCATCAAAAAGGTGCAAGAGGAGTGAACAAGAATGAACAAAAAGGAGAGCTACGGTTGAAACAAAAGAAGCATCAAACCACAAAGAGCAAGGAAGAAGAAGCTAATCCCCGAGTGAGAAGAAGATAAAGTGAAAAGAACGACAAGCGTGTTTGGGTTCGAGAAGGCAAAATGCCTTGAGAAGAAAAGGGTAGCTTAGGATAGGGGTACAACGGGTTAGAAAGGTTTAGGTTAGAGACACTCTAGGCATTTGGGTAGATGAGAATTCTCCCTTGTATGCATAGGTTGCCTTTTACCTTTAGCATTTTGCTAAAGTTTGCACTTTCCATGAGAGATCCTTGTATTTGATTACCCATGCGTGATAATGAAATCATCTTCATCTCATAACCGAACCCTTAGCCAAACGAATTCATTTGATCTTGCATAAACATGATTCACGCTTATTACACTTAATCGATGTCAAGGGGTTGGAGGATATGAAAGTAAGTGTAGGTTGAGGTTCGAATGTAAATCATGCAAGGATAAGTATGGCTAGTCACTTTTGAGTAAGTTTGTTTGATCGCATCATGAAGTTTGCAACTTGGACATTGGGCTTAGATTCTTTTTATGGCACTTGTGGATTCGAGCTCTCATTTTCAGTCTTCTCCCTTTTCTTACTCTTGCTTGCTTGAGGACAAGCAAAGGTTTAAGTTTGGGGGAATTGATATCTTTGTATTTTACATGTTCTAGTATGCATTTTACTTAGAGTTTTGTGTAATTTGCATGCATAATCATGGTTTTATTTAGCATTTAGGTCTCATTTAGAGTTTAGGACATTTGTATTAGGTCCTAGTGAGTTCTTGCATGTTTTGGAGTGTTTTCTAGGTGTTTGGAGGCAATTTGGGGAAATTTGGAAAATGGACCAAAGTAGGATATAAGGGTCATCCGAGATGTCTGAAAGATGCAGCGGAACGACGACCTTCCGTTCAGATTCAGCCTCAACGGTCTTCATCAAAGTTGTAGAGAGATGAGTTATATTTCTACCGGAGTTTGAATCAAGCCATTAGGACGTGTGGTGTGGAAGATATGGCCGTTTTACTGGAGACGCATCCGTCTGGCCGCGAGACCAAACGCCTTCACACCGATCACAACAGACCGGTGCAACAAACAGGTGTGCCGGCAGAAGCTAAGCACCGGTTTGTGGCAAGAATTCACACCGGCCCGTTGCAACCGGTGCTGAACCAGAAAACTGAGCACGACCCAGACCCGACCGGGTCGATACCCGGTTTGTCCCGGGTCGACCCGGTTCGCCCCCCTTCTACTATTTAAGCCCAAAAACCTAATTTTTCACATCTTATCTCATTTTCTAAGATCAAAAACGTGTTCTTGATATTTCTTAGAGGATTTTGGTGGTTTTGTAAGAGATATCTTGATTTGAATGAGAGTTTAAGTCATATCTTCTTTCTTAATCATTTTTTACTCATTAATTATGGGATTTAACATGTTCTTCATAGAATTTGTTGGGTTCACCATGGTTAGTGAGTAGAAACTCTTTGGATCATTGGGTTTGGTAGATTTAGGGGATTTCTTGGTTAGTCTTTGATGTCTATGGCTTAATTAACATGTTTCCTCTCTTATTTGATGATTTTAATGCTAGATTAGGCTTGAGAAAGATGATCTAGAACTAAAGGCATTTCATGCACACCAAGTGTTTGATGAAATGCCTAGTAGAGTTAAATAAGAGGATTTTCATACTTAGCTCATGAGAGTGATTGCCTAAGGTGATTATTAGCTATTAGAACTTGAATTTAATGTTTGCTAATTACTTAATCACAAATGAGAGTTTGTTCTTGATTAGGTAATTAGTGAAATGATTAGTGCTAAGAGATTAGATTAATCTTGATTAGTGATCTAGGCTTAAGGAAATGAACTTGTGTGATTAATTTGACATCATTGATTAGCTTGGATTCCCCCGAATCAATTACCTTACCCAAAGATCCCTCTTTTAATCATTGTTAATCTCGTTTAGTGATTGTCTTTTGCTTATTTGCTTTCAATTACATTAGGTTGCTAGAATTAAAACCAAATCCCCTTTGTTTGCTTAACTTAGAGAGTTTCTTGCATTCTTGTTGCATTAAACTTAACCCCGATTGGATTGACACCTAAAATATTGCAATGACATGAGCATATTTAGGATTGATTCTTAGGAAAAATCCTACTTATCAATTGGCGCCGTTGCCGATTAGGGTTTTAGTTTAGTCAATAGGATTTAGATTCTTTTTGAGATCAAGCTTTTTATTTTCTTTGTTTACTAATCTATCTATCTAGTTTTGTTTTCTCTTTATAGGATCATGGACAACGGTCAAGGGCAACAACATGCAGGTAGTCCATGCAGGTAAAAAGTGGTCCCATGGAGGAGAGAGAAGCAAAAAAATCTTGGCGACCGATATCTTGCTCAAATCCGGTGATTCAAGTTGGCTCAAGTTCGAAATTTCTCTCATTTTGTGAATTTTGGCGATGCCATTTTGATCAACGCGTTTATCTGCTTCGGGTTTGCCTCTATACCTGGTGAGTGACGAGGTATCCGAGGAACTCACCAGATGTCACAGCGAAACTGCATTTTGCCGGGTTCAATTTCATGTTGTGCAGATTTAGTTGTCGGAAGCAATCCTATAAATGTTTGACGTGATTCTTCTCGTCAAGCGACTTGACCAACATGTCATCGATGTAGCCCTCCATTGTCTTGCCGAGCTGTTCCGCGAACATTTTGTTGACCTGCCGTTGATAAGTCGCCCTTGCGTTCTTGAGTCCGAACGGCATCACTTTATAGCAGCAAATTCCGCGGCCTGTGATGAATGCGGTTTTTTCTCTGTCGTCGGGGTGCATCAGGATCTGATTGTAACCAGAGAATGCATCCATGAAAGATAAGAGTTTGTTGCCGGCGGTTGCTTCTGCAAGTCTGTCTATGTGAGGCAGTGGGAAACTATTTTTGGGGCACGCCTTATTTAGGTCGGTAAAGTCTACACATACTTGCCACTTGCCGTTCTTTTTCTTCACTACGACAGGGTTGGCGAGCCAGTCAGAGTACTTTGCTTCGGCAATCGAACCGACCTTCAGCGGCTTTTCTACCTCGTCATTCACGGCTTTAGCTCATTCTGGCCTCAACCTCCTTCTCTTTTGCTTGATGGGTTTGAAAATGGGATATCTTGAGTTTTTATGCAATCTAAAGTTGAGGTTTCTTAATCTCTCTAATCTCTTCATTAATCATCTAATCATGGGATCTAACACTTTTCTTATGAGATTTGTTGGTTCCACCATGATTAGTGAGTAATCCCTTTTGGATCATTTGGTTTCGTAGATTAGGGGATTTCTTTTGTTAATCTTTGATGTCTAGATCTTAATTATCTTGTTTTCTTTCTTATTTAGTGCTTATAATGCTAGATTAGGCTTGAGAAAGTTAACTCTAGATCATAGGGAATTTCATGCACACAAGGTGTTTGATGAAATTCCCCAATGAACTAAATAAGAGATTGTCATACTTAGCTTATGAGAATGATTGTCTAAAATGAATTTTGGCTAAGAGAACTTGTGTTTAATGCTTGCTAATTACTTGTTCACAAATGAGAATTGGATCTTGATAGGGTAATTAGTAAAGTGATTAGTGCTAAGAGATTAGATTAATCTTGATTAGTGTTCTAGGCTTAAGGAAATGCACTTGTGTGATTGTATATATATCAATTCTTAGCATAAGATTCCCCCAAATCAATTACCTTGCCCAAAGACCTTCTTTTAATCATTGTCTTAGCCTTTTTTACTTGCTTGTTTTGTTTAATTTGAATCACTAGGTTGCTAGATAAAACCAAAACCCCTTTTTTTGCTTGAATTAGAGAGTTTGTTGCATTAAACTAAACCCCGATTGGATTGACACCGTAAGTCCTACAATGATATGGGTAAGCTTAATGATTGATTCTTAAGAAAAATCTTACTTATCAAAGATCATTTGCAAGTGGCCTTGACCAAAGATCATGGAGAGCATGGGTACCTACATGGAGCAAGTGAGGGTTACAAGATTATTTTGGATTCACACAAGCCCGTGGTTGAAGAGATTTCATTTGTAGATTTGGGTCATCAAGGGACAAAGAGTGATGACGGTTTTGTAAGGGTTTTGGTTCAAGAAGGGTTTTCTTTGGATGTGAAGCAAGATGAGGACCTGATGGAGGCTAGTAATGGTAATTCTAGCATTGAGGATGATTGGAGTGAGCTAAAGGCCCCAAAGGTGGACCTCAAACCACTTCCAAAAGGGCTAAGGTACGCTTTCTTAGGTCCCAATGAGTCTTATCCGGTAATTGTGAATGATGGTCTAAGTGATGATGAGTTCGCCACCCTATTGCATGAGTTAAAAAAGTTTAGGAGAGCCATTGGATATTCACTTGATGATATCAACGGCATATCTCGCACACTTTGCACTCACCGCATACATCTAGAAGATGAGTCAATGACTTCTATAGAACATCAAAGATGGTTAAACCCGAATTTGAAAGAGGTTGTTAAGAAGGAGATCCTTAAGCTTCTTGACGCGGGAATCATCTATTCGATCTCAGATAGCACTTGGGTTTCCCCGGTGCACATGGTTCCCAAGAAAGGTGGCATAACCATGGTTAAAAATGAAAAGAATGAATCAATTCTAACTAGAACTATCACAGGTCATCGAATGTGTATAGAGTACTATAGGAAATTGAACTCCGCATCTAGAAAAGATGACTTTCCCTTGCCATTTATTGATAAAATGCTAGAAAGATTAGAAAACCACCCATTTTATTGCTCTTGGATGGGTACTCGGGATTCTTTCAAATCCCGATTCACCCTAATGACCAAGAGAAGACGACATTTACATGTCCATATGGTACATTTGCTTATCAAATGATGCCATTTAGACTATGTAACGCATCCGCCACATTTCAAAGGTGCATGATGTCGATCTTCTCGGACTTGATTGAGGAAATGGTTGAGGTATTCATGGATGACTTCTCAGTATATGGTTCCTCGTTTGCTTCGTGTTTGTCCAATCTTTGTAGGGTTCTCACAAGGTGTGAAGAGACGAACCTCGTGCTTAATTGGGAGAAGTGTCACTTTATGGTGCGGGAAGGCATCGTACTTGGTCACAAGATCTCCGAGCAAGGGATATAGGTTGATAAACCCAAGATTGAGGTGATGATGAGCTTGGATCCTCCAAATTTGGTCATGGGTATCCGTCGCTTCTTGGGACATGCGGGTTTCTACCGACGGTTCATAAAGGACTTCTCCAAGATAGCAAGACCTCTCACTAGGCTTCTATGCATGGAGACCCCCTTTAAATTTTATGAAGAGTGCCTCAATACGTTTTTGGAGATCAAAAAGGCGCTTGTGAGGGAACCAATAGTCCAAACACTGGATTGGGAGTTACCCTTTGAGATCATGGAGAGCATGGGTACTTACATGGAGCAAGTGAGGGTTACAAGATGCTTTTGGATTCACACAAGTCCGTGGTTGAAGATACTTCATTTGTAGATTTGGGTCATCAAGGGACAAAGAGTGATTACGGTTCTACAAGGGTTTTGGTTCAAGAAGGGTTTTCTTTGGATGTGAAGCAAGAAGAGGACGTGATGGAGGCTAGCAATGGTAAGTCTAGCATTGAGGATGATTGGAGTAAGCTAAAGGCCCCAAAGGTGGACCTCAAACCGCTTCCAAAAGGGCTAATGTACGCTTTTTTAGGTCCCAATGAGTTTTATCCGGTATTTATGAATGATGGTCTAAGTGATGATGAGTTAGCCACCCTATTGTATGAGTTAAGAAAGTTTAGGAGATCCATTGGACATTCACTTGATGATATCAAAGGCATATCTCCCACACTTTGCACTCACCGCATACATCTAGGAGATGAGTCAATGACTTCTATAGAACATCAAAGACTGTTAAACCCAAATTTGAAAGAGGTTGTTAAGAAGGAGATCCTTAAGCTTCTAGACGCGGGAATCATATATCCGATGTCAGATAGCACTTGGGTTTCCCCGGTGCACATGGTTCCCAAGAAAGGTGGCATAACCATGGTTAAAAATGAAAAGAACGAAATAATTCCAACTAGAACTATCACGGGTCATCGAATGTGTATAGTACTACAGGAAATTGAACTCCGCATCTAGAAAATATCACCTTCCCTTGCCATTTATTGATCAAATGCTAGAAGGATTAGCAAACCACCCATTTTATTGCTCTTTGATGGGTACTCGGGATTCTTTCAAATCCTGATTCACCCTAATGTCCAAGAGAAAACGATATTTACATGTCCATATGGTACCTTTGCTTATCAAATGATGCCATTTGGACTATGTAACGCACTCGCCACATTTCAAAGGTGCATGATGTCGATATTCTCGGACTTGATTGAGGAAATGGTTGAGGTATTCATGGATGACTTCTCGGTCTATGGTTCCTCGTTTACTTCGTGTTTGTCCAATCTTTGTAGGGTTCTCACAAGGTGTGAAGAGACGAACCTCGTGCTTAATTGGGAGAAGTGTCACTTTATGGTGCGGGAAGGCATCATACTTGGTCACTGATATCTTCGTATTTTACATGTTCTAGCATGCATTTTACTTAGAGTTTTGTGTAATTTGCATGCATAATCATGGTTTTATTTAGCATTTAGGTCTCATTTAGAGTTTAGGACATTTGCATTAGGTCCTAGTGAGTTCTTGCATGTTTTGGAGTGTTTTCTAGGTGTTTGGAGGCAATTTGGGGAAATTTGGAGAAATGGACCAAAGTAGGATATAAGGGTCATCCGAGATGTCTGAAAGATGCAGCGGGACGACGACCTTTCGTTCAGATTCAGCCTCAACAGTCTTCATCAAAGTTGTAGAGAGATGAGTTATATTTCTACCGGAGTTTGAATCAAGCCATTAGGACGTGTGGTTTGGAAGATATGGCCGTTTTACTGGAGACGCATCCGTCTGGCCGCTAGACCAAACGCCTTCACACCGATCACAACAGACCGGTGCAACAAACAGGTGTGCCGGCAGAAGCTAAGCACCGGTTTGTGGCAAGAATTCACACCGGCCCGTTGCAACCGGTGCTGAACCAGAAAACTGAGCACGACCCAGACCCGACCGGGTCGATACCCGGTTTGTCCCGGGTCTACCCGGTTCGCCCCCCTTCTACTATTTAAGCCCAAAAACCTAATTTTTCACATCTTATCTCATTTTCTAAGATCAAAAACGTGTTCTTGATATTTCTTAGAGGATTTTGGTGGTTTTGTAAGAGATATCTTGATTTGAATGAGAGTTTAAGTCATATCTTCTTTCTTAATCATTTTTTACTCATTAATTATGGGATTTAACATGTTCTTCATAGAATTTGTTGGGTTCACCATGGTTAGTGAGTAGAAACTCTTTGGATCATTGGGTTTGGTAGATTTAGGGGATTTCTTGGTTAGTCTTTGATGTCTATGGCTTAATTAACATGTTTCCTCTCTTATTTGATGATTTTAATGCTAGATTAGGCTTGAGAAAGATGATCTAGAACTAAAGGCATTTCATGCACACCAAGTGTTTGATGAAATGCCTAGTAGAGTTAAATAAGAGGATTTTCATACTTAGCTCATGATAGTGATTGCCTAAGGTGATTATTAGCTATTAGAACTTGAATTTAATGTTTGCTAATTACTTAATCACAAATGAGAGTTTGTTCTTGATTAGTGATCTAGGCTTAAGGAAATGAACTTGTGTGATTAATTTGACATCATTAATTAGCTTGGATTCCCCCGAATCAATTACCTTACCCAAAGATCCCTCTTTTAATCATTGTTAATCTCGTTTAGTGATTATCTTTTGCTTATTTGCTTTCAATTACATTAGGTTGCTAGAATTAAAACCAAATCCCCTTTGTTTGCTTAACTTAGAGAGTTTCTAGCATTCTTGTTGCATTAAACTTAACCCCGATTGGATTGACACCTAAAATATTGCAATGACATGAGCATATTTATGATTGATTCTTAGGAAAAATCCTACTTATCAATTGGCGCCGTTGCCGATTGGGGTTTTAGTGTAGTCAATAGGATTTAGATTCTTTTTGAGATCAAGCTTTTTATTTTCTTTGTTTACTAATCTATCTATCTAGTTTAATTTGTTTTCTCTTTATAGGATCATGGACAACGGTCAAGGGCAACAACATGCAGGTAGTCCATGCAGGTAAAAAGTGGTCCCATGGAGGAGAGAGAAGCAAAAAAATCTTGGCGACCGATATCTTGCTCAAATCCGGTGATTCAAGTTGGCTCAAGTTCGAAATTTCTCTCATTTTGTGAATATTTGGCGATGCCATTTTGATAAGCGCATTTATCTGCTTCGGGTTTGCCTCTATACCTGGTGAGTGACGAGGTATCCAAGGAACTCACCAGATGTCACAACGAAACTGCATTTTGCCGGGTTCAATTTGATGTTGTGCAGATTTAGTTGTCGGAAGCAATCCTGTAAATGTTTGACGTGATTCTTCTCGTCAAGCGACTTGACCAACATGTCATCGATGTAGACCTCCATTGTCTTGCCGAGCTGTTCCGAGAACATTTTGTTGACCTGCCGTTGATAAGTCGCCCTTGCGTTCTTGAGTCGGAACGGCATCACTTTATAGCAGCAAATTCCGCGGCCTGTGATGAATGCGGTTTTTTCTCTGTCGTCGGGGTGCATCAGGATCTGATTGTAACCAGAGAATGCATCCATGAAAGATAAGAGTTTGTTGCCGGCGGTTGCTTCTGCAAGTCTGTCTATGTGAGGCAGTGGGAAACTATTTTTGGGGCACGCCTTATTTAGGTCGGTAAAGTCTACACATACTTGCCACTTGCCGTTCTTTTTCTTCACTACGACAGGGTTGGCGAGCTAGTCAGGGTACTTCGCTTCGGCAATCGAACCGACCTTCAGCAGCTTTTCTACCTCGTCATTCACGGCTTTAGCTCATTCTGGCCCCAAACTCCTTCTCTTTTGCTTGACGGGTTTGAAAATGGGATCTACGTTGAGCTCATGGCAAGCGATGGCGATGCTAATCCTCGGCATATCTTATGCGGTCCAGGCGAATGTCAGTATGTTCTCCTTCAAGAACAAGATCAAATCGCTGCGGATGGACTCGTCTAGTGTGGCTCCGATCTCAACACACCGTTCTGGGTGATCATCGTCGATGCACACCGAGGTCACGGGCTCGCAAGTCGGCTTGGCTTCTTCCTCGCGAACTTCTGTGATCTGTAATTGCTATAAGAGTTTGGAAAGATCCTTCTCTGACTCTTGGTTTGTCTTTGGCTTCTTTGGATTTTCTGTCGCATTTGTTACCGAGTTACAAAGCTTGTGCTCGACGAGGAAACAGACTCGAGATTCCTTTTGGTTGCCCCAAATAGTTTTAATGCCGTCGGGGGCCGGGAACTTGAAGGAGAGGTGATAAGTAAAGGGAATAGCTCACATGGAATTTATCCACGGGGTACCCATGATAACGTTTGTATATTGCTGGGTGATCCGCCACAGAGAATTCTACGATCTTTGTTACGCCTTTCGCATGTACCGGTAGCCTGATCGTTCCTAGCGTCATTGTTGTATCACAGTTGAATCCGGTCATAACGTCAACCGAGCTTCCTATGTCGACCAGTATTCTCACCACGTCGTGGTCTCGGATAGTCAGTTCGATAAATAGAAGGTCCTTGTGCGGTTTATCGATGCCGACGGTTACTTCTTCGGCGAAAGAGATGATTACGTTCGGAACGTTAGATGGTTCGGGCCAGTTGACGTTTTGATTAACGACACCGTGTCAGCGCAATACCGCGATCCTCTCATAATCATGTTTATCAATCTCCGAGGCGCCGATGGTGCTTCTTCCTCGTTTCTCCGACCTCGCTTCGGGATGTCTCCTTCATTTTGTTCTAATAGGGTACCTCGGTTCGGCTTGTTCTGGTTGTCATCTTCCCATTCGAAATCTTTGAGGGTCACTGTATTGCCGAGCTCTCTCGCCATGAACTTAGCTGCCAACTTTGCCCCTAAGCTTTGACAGTTTGCTGTGAGATGCATGTAGCACTGATGATGTTCACAATAGGCCTTCTCGTTGAAGTTGTTAGAATTCCTTGTCCATGTATTCCATGGTGCCTTGCCTCGTCCTGGTCCTACTTGGTAGTTGTGGGCACTTTGGAATTTTGGTCCTTCGTGATGTAAGAATCCTCCACTCTGGGTATTTCTCCGAGGGTTAAATGGAGCGGAGGCGGCGTTCTGGTTCGCTGGTTCGAACCTCTCCTCGAGGATCTTCATCTCTTCTTCATCAACGATGAAATCTAAGGCCCGATGTAATGCATCTTGAATGGTATGAGGTGTGTTCAAGGCGATTTCCCTTCGGAAATCCGATTTGTACCACAATGCCTTCTTTAGCGCGATGATATTTTCATATTTCACTCTCTTTAGCATGCATTTATCTTCGTATTTTGAGTCCCATGCATGTGTTTTCATAGCTCTTCTTAGTGTTTTAGTCTTAATTAGAGTTTAGCTAGTTTGCATTAGGTCCTAGTGAGTCTTGCATCGTTTGGAGTCTTTTCTAGGTGTTTGGAGACATTTTGGGGATGATTGGAGTGTTGAAGCAGAAGAGAATGCAAGGGTCACCCGAGGTGTCTGAAAGATCGGGCCGAACAAAGGGTCTCCATTCCGATTCAGCTTCTAAGGTCTTCATGACAATGATGGAAAAATAAGTTAGCTGTCATCTGGAAGTAGTTCAGGTCATTTGGATAAGTGGTTCAAAAGATATGGCGTTTTCACTAAGAATACGTCTGTCTGGCCGCGAGACCATCGCACAACACCGACCAACTGTGGTCCGGTGTGCTTCATCCGGTACTGCAGCCATGCTTGGACAGGAGGAATACCGGGCCATCACACCTGCCCACAACCGTCCGGTGTTGAAGAGCGTCCACTCCCTCAAACTTGAAGCACCGGCCAATCCTCGACCGGTGTGCTCGTCCGGTGCTTAGCCAACGTTTGGGCAGGATCAATGCCGGCCAGCTTTACCCTTTGATGACTGTCCAGTGTTGCTGCCTCAACTCCACACCGGCCCACATGCACCAGCTAATGTCCACCCGGTGTCACAAGTCCAAATCCGTCCTCATCAAAGCCAGCTGAAGTGACTGAAAGATCAGGCCATATAAAGAACTTATATTCGGATTTAGCTTCGGAGGTCTTCATTGAAGCTGTACATAATTAAGCTATCAGCTGGAGGTGGTTTCATGTCGTTATGAGCAGTGGTTCGAAATATACAGCAGATTTAGCGGGGACATGTCTGTCTAGCGCCCAAACGAGCTACGCTCATAGCAACACCGGCCAAGTCACTCCGGACCACCACTGGCCGGTTTAACCCTCTGACCTGGGCATGGGGTAACACCCGCGTTCCGTTTAACTCTGCCAAATCGGGAAAATGGTTAAGGCCGGGACGAGTTTAGCCGAGGAAAGTAGTAAGCTTGGGTGATTACCGGGCTAAAACTGACATTCGGCATGCTGGGCAAGTTTTTGGTCGAGTGGTCGAAGGAGTGATCGACCTGGTCGATGGAGCGAACGACCGGTCGAAGGGGGTGATCGATTGGTCGAGCGGTCGAAGGGATCGATTGGTCGAGCGGTCGAAGGGATCGATTGATCGAAGTATGTCGGCAGGTGCACTGTTCATGGCGTGCGCTGGCATGCATGATTCACAGCATGTGCTGGCATTTGTGAGTCATCGCGTGCGCTGGCTAGGTGATTCACAACATGCGCTGGCAGACGTCATGACACGCGTTCGTTGGCTATTTAAACGCGGCTTTGGGAGCATTTTTTTGGGGCGCCGTTTGAAAAGGATACAAGAGAAAAGTCGGTTTGATCAAGTGAAACCTAGTTTTAGCCGAGAGAAACCCGATTCAAGGCGTGAGAATCCATTTCTAGCCGAGAGAAGAGGATCGACCGGTCTGAGCGTGGGATAATCGATTCAAAGCGCAAGAGGTGTCAGAACCTGTCCGAACCAAATATGTGAAAGCCCTAAGGTGAGTGCGTGACCGTAGCTATTTGTCTAGGGTCGTTTCCTGCTTAGATTACGTAGTCTGTCTGCTTGTTGGTTGCGATTGCTTGTTATATTCATTGTCTGCTGGCTAACCGTGTTAATTGATTCACCTTACCGGCAATCCGTGTCTAGGATTTGTTGGTACGCGTGGGTAATTAGACTCGGCTAGTTTTTGTTTGATAAGCATGTCTAGCTATGTAATCGAAGTCTGATGCGTTTTCTGGACTGTAGCTCAGTGGGACGGAATGATCGTTCTCACTAAGCATTTTTGTTGCTTATGCCTCCATTTTGGATGCAGGTTCTGATTATAGCCGTGATGGTAGTCATGATGTCTGATCAGATCGTGGGACAAAGGATGGAAGCGGATGGATGGTCTCGTTAGGTAGTCGGTCTAGTTACAAGATGTAATAACTTATAGCGAACTTATCATTTGTACTAGAACCTCGCCGAATAAATTCAAGGTAACCTGTGCCACCGCCAGTTGTGGGAATGGAGGAAGGGAACAGTAATCAGAGAATCCCATCTTACCTTAAAGTGTTGGATTACATGCAAAAGCTGGGAACGAATTTCTTTTCGGGTGGAACCCAGCCTATCGAGGCGGATGGCTGGATTGATCGGTTGGAGAGGAACTTCGAGTCAATCCGTTGTCCAGAGCAGTATAAGAAAGATATTGCCATTCACTACCTGGAAGGTGACGCGCATATCTGGTGGCGTGGCGCGTCTGTTCAACCAAGGAACCGGTTGTGCTCGTGGGATGATTTCTGCGATCTGTTCCGCGCGAAATACTTTCCACCGGAAGTTTAGGATCGAATGGAATGTGCATTTTTGGAGCTGCGTCAAGGGACAAAGAAGGTGCGGGCATCTGAAGCTATGTTCAACGGTCTGAAAAGATATCCTGGCCGTGAACTAAGGAGTGAAAGGAAGCAAGTTAGTCGGTTCATGCACGGGTTAAAGGTAGAACTCCGTGAGACCTGCCAGATTCGTGATTATGATACGCTGGTTGAACTGGTGGAAAAGGCGGCACAGTTGGAGAGTACCACTGCCGAGAAAACTAAGCTGGCTAGTAATGCTGCTGCCGGTCAGACGAAGAATGTTCCTTTGGGGAAGCGGCCTGTGAGTCGCAACGTGGGTTCGGCCAGTGAAAAAGGGAACTCTCGTGCAAGCTGGCTTGCTTCTGGTGCATGTCTTCGTTGCGGGAGTATGGAACACAAGGTGCGTGATTGTCTAGAGGAAGATAAGAGGGGAAAGAATCAAGGGAACGTTTCTGAAGAAAGGGTTTGCTACCTTTGCGGAGAAGTTGGGCACATCAAGCCGAATTGTTCGCAGCGGATGCAGGAGGGACAACAATTCGGGAAAAGGCCAAGTGAAGGACTTCCACCGCCGCCGCCGAAGAGGCAGGCTGTAATGCCGCAGCTGTATTCAGTGGCTGAGGAAACTGTGTCTGACCCAAGTTGTTCTCGCTCGATCACTGGTAAGTCCTATCACTCGCCTTAGTAAATTTCTGCGTGAAATAGTTGTTGCCGTGTGTTCCGTTAGTCTTAGCATTCCAGGTGAATGTGTAGGGACCCTTGCCATAGGTGGTGTGGCAACCCATNACATCAAGCCGAATTGTTCGCAACGGATGCAGGAGGGACAACAATTCGGGAAAAGGCTAAGTGAAGGACTTCCACCGCCGCCGCCGAAGAGGCAGGCTGTAATGCCGCAGCTGTATTCAGTGGCTGAGGAAACTGTGTCTGACCCAAGTTGTTCTCGCTCGATCACTGGTAAGTCCTATCACTCGCCTTAGTAAATTTCTGCGTGAAATAGTTGTTGCCGTGTGTTCCGTTAGTCTTAGCATTCCAGGTGAATGTGTAGGGACCCTTGCCATAGGTGGTGTGGCAACCCATGTTCTGTTTGATTCCAGAGCAACAAATTGCTTTGTGAATCTGGATATTATTGGGAAGGGTGAATCCTCTAAGGAATCCGGGGATAACTTTGGACTGGTTCAAGCAGGCGGAGGACAATTCATGTTTACCCTCGGAAAGGTCAGAAACGTTTCCGTCATGATCGGCTCCGTGAACATGCCGGCTGATATGGAAATCTGCAAGGTGAAGTCTTATGACGTGATCCTTGGGATGGATTGGCTCGGGAAGTACAAGGCACACTTAGACTGTCATCGAGGGAGAGTACGGTTTGAGACTGAGAAAGGAATCCTGGAGTATCAAGGGATCAGACCGACCTCGGGAAGTCTAATTGTCTCGGCAGTTCAGGCTGAGCGTATGATGGAGAAAGGATGTGAGGCGTATTTGGCTACGATCACAACCGCCGAAGTCGGGCTGGGTGTAGAGTTGAGATGCATCCCGGTGGTAAGTGAGTTTGAGGATGTGTTCAAAATATTGACTGGTTTACCGCAGGGCGCACCGGTGTTGTTTGTGAAAAAGAAGGACGGGAGTTTTCGGCTTTGTATCGACTACCGTGGGTTGAACAGAGTCACTGTAAAGAACAAGTACCCTCTTCCGCGGATAGACGAGTTACTGGATCAACTATGAGGTGCTACTTGGTTCTCCAAGATCGATCTTGCTTCAGCTTACCATCAGATCCCAATAGATGAGTCGGATATCAGGAAGACCGCCTTTCGGACAAGGTACGGTCACTTCGAATTCGTTGTCATGCCATTTGGGCTGACTAACGCACATGCGGTTTTCATGAAGCTCATGAACAATGTCTTTAGAGACTGCTTGGATGAATTCGTGATCATCTTCATAGATGACATCCTAGTCTACTCAAAGAACCGAGAAGAGCATGTGGTTCACCTCAAGACGGTTATGAATAGACTGAGGGAATATAAGTTGTATGCTAAGCTTAGCAAATGCAGCTTTTGGCAAAGGGAGATTGGTTTCTTGGGTCACGTGGTCTCGGATAAGGGAGTGTCTGTAGATTCAGAAAAGATCAAGGCAATTGCGGATTGGCCTAGACCTGAGAACGCCTCGGAAATAAGGAGTTTCCTTGGGTTAGCCAGGTATTACCAACGTTTTGTTAAAGGCTTTGCGAGCATGGCTCAGCCAATGACTCGGCTAACGGGGAAGGACGTTCAGTTGTGTGGTCTGCTGACTGCGAGAAGAGCTTCTCTAAGCTAAAGGAAATGGTTACGAGTACTCCGGTATTGGTTCTACCTGAACCTAACCAGCTGTATGTGGTCTACACAGATGCATCACGGATGGGCTTGGGATGTGTTTTAATGCAGCAAGGGAAGGTAATAGCTTATGCTTCGAGGCAGTTGAGGAAACATGAGCAAAATTATCTTACTCATGACCTGGAAATGGCTGTAGTAGTGTTTGCGTTGAAGATTTGGCGATCCTATCTTTATGGTGAGAAAGTGCAAGTCTTCACGGATCACAAAAGTCTGAAGTATATATTCACCCAGCCGGAGTTGAATATGAGGCAGCGTAGATGGATGAAGTTCGTGGCAGACTACGATTTGGACATTGCCTACCATCCGGGAAAGGCAAATCTAGTTGCGGATGCACTGAGTCGGAAGAGAGTGGCTGCATCTTCTGAGAAAAATTTGGAGAAACTAGTCAGCATGGTTGGGACTTTACGTCTGGCAGCCTTGACTGACAAAGTGGAACCGTTGGGTTTAGATGCGGCAGATCGAGTAGATTTGCTATGTCGGGTACGATTGGCTCAGGGAAGAGATGGACTTCTCATCAAGTTGGCGAAGAATGATAAGGCGGGATATCAAACTTCGAACAATGGGACAATTTTAGTTAATGGCCGAGTTTTCCTACAATAACAGCTACCAAGCTAGTATTGGGATGTCTCCGTATGAAGCGTTGTATGGACGGCCATGTCGTACACCGCTATGTTGGACCCAAGTGGGGGAGCAGAGCATCTTTGGCCGAGACTTCGTAGAAGAAACAACCGAAAGAATCAGAGTGTTGAAGCTTAAGATGAAAGAAGCTCAAAATCGGCAGAAAAGTTATGTGGATAAGCGACGGAAGGAATTAGAATTCCAAGTGGGGGATCTAGTTTATGTTAAGATGGTTATCAACAAGGGTAAGGATCGAGCTGCTTTATCCGGGAAGTTGAAACCAAGGTACATGGGACCATATAAAATTCTGGAAAGAATCGGACATGTGGCTTATAAGTTGGATTTGCCACAAGTATTGGAAGCGTTCCATAATGTTTTCCATGTATCCTTGTTAAGGAAACGTGTAACACATGGAGAGAATGTTACGGCGGATCCGCCACCAGACTTACAAGAAGACTGGACTATCGAGGGAAGACCAGTTCGGATTGTGGGAAAATGAGTGAAACAAGCTGGTCGGAAAAAGATTAAAATGATCCAAGTTGTCTGGGATTGCGAAGGGGAAGAAGATTTAACCTGGGAACCAGAAGAACGGATGAAAGAAAAATTTCCTAAGTGGTTTGAGAAGCAACCCAAGTTGAAAGAAAATTATCTGAAGAAGAACAGAGGTTCGAGGACGAATCTAGTCTTAAGTGGGGGAGAGTTGTAACACCCGCGTTCCGTTTAACTCTGCCAAATCGGGAAAATGGTTAAGGCGGGGACGAGTTTAGCCGAGGAAAGTAGTAAGCGTGGGTGATTACCGGGCTTAAACTTACCTTCGGCAGGCTAGGCAAGTTTTTGGTCGAGTGGTCGAAGGAGTGATCGACCTGGTCGATGGAGTGAACGACCGGTCGAGGGGGGTGATCGATTGGTCTAACGGTCGAAGGGATCGATTGATCGAAGTATGTCGGTAGGTGCACTGTTCATGGCGTGCGCTGGCATGCATGAGTCACAGCATGTGCTGGCATTTGTGAGTCATCGCGTGCGCTGGCTAGGTGAGTCACAACATGCGCTGGCAGACGTCATGGATGACGTCATGACACGCGTTCGTTGGCTATTTAAACGCGGCTTTGGGAGCATTTTTTTGGGGCGCCGTTTGAAAAGGAAACAAGAGAAAAGTCGGTTTTATCAAGTGAAACCTAGTTTTAGCCGAGAGAAACCCGATTCAAGGCGTGAGAATCCGTTTCTAGCCAAGAGAAGAGGATCGACCGGTATGAGCGTCGGATAATCGATTCAAAGCGCAAGAGGTGTCAGAACCTGTTCGAACCAAATCTGTGAAAGCCCTAAGGTGAGTGCGTGACCGTAGCTATTTGTCTAGGGTCGTTTCCTGCTTAGATTACGTAGTCTGTCTGCTTGTTGGTTGCGATTGCTTGTTATATTCATTGTCTGCTGGCTAACCGTGTTAATTGATTCACCTTACCGGCAATCCGTGTCTGGGATTTGTTGGTACGCTTGGGTAATTAGACTCGGCTAGTTTTTGTTTGATAAGCATGTCTAGCTATGTAATCGAAGTCTGATGCGTTTTCTGGACTGTAGCTCAGTGGGACGGAATGATCGTTCTCACTAAGCATTTACGTTGTTTATGCCTCCATTTTGGATGCAGGTTCTGATTATAGCCGTGATGGTAGTCGTGATGTCTGATCATATCGTGGGACAAAGGATGGAAGCGGATGGATGGTCTCGTTGGGCAGTCGGTCTAGTTACAAGATGTAATAGCTTATAACGAACTTATCATTTGTACTAGAACCTCGCCGAATAAATTCAAGTTTCTGTTTAAATCTATTTATGCTCGATAAATGACTTGTCTAATCGAACTAAAACGCGCATCCGTTAAGAAAAATCTGAAAATAATCCGGCTAGAAATTAAAACCGGGTTAGGGTGCTACACATGGACCTCCCCTATATAAGGCCTTAGCCCTAATTTTTTAGATCATCTTCTTCCCTCTTGCAAAAACTCTTTCCTTTTAAGTGTTCTGAGATTTTGTAAGATATATCTTTCTTTTTATGCAATTTAAAGTTTGATTCTCTTAATTTCCCTTTAATCTTTCATCTTTCTATTCTCTAATCATGATTAACAACACATCTTTCTTGAGATTTGGTGTGTTCTTCATGATTAGTGAATAGTTCTTTTTGGATCATTTGGGTTTGGTAGATTTGGGGATTTCTTTTGTTAATCTTTTATGTCTAGAGCTTAATGATGTTATTTCCTTTCTTATTTATTGATTTTAATGCTAGATTAGGCTTGAGAAAGTTGATTTAGATCATAGGGAATTTTGCACCCACAAGATGTTTGATGAAATTCCTCAATGAACTAATTAAGAGATTTTGATACTTAGCTCATGAGAATGATTGTCTAATATCAATTTTGGCTATTAGAACTTGTGTTTAATGCTTGCTAATTACTTTTTCACAAATGAGAATTTGATCTTGATTGGGTAATTAGTGAAGTGATTAGTGCTAAATGATTAGATGAGTCTTGATTAGTGTTCTAGGCTTAAGGAAATGCACTTGTGTGATTCTGTAGACATCATTGCTTAGCTTAAGATTTCCCCAAATCAATTGTCTTACCCAAAGATCCTATTTTTAATTATTGTCTTCATCTTGCTTAGTTTCTTGTTTGGTTTGCTTTCAAATTGAATTAGGTTGCTAGAATTAAACTCATAACCAACTTTGTTTGCTTAAATTAGAGAGTTTCTTGCATTCTTGTTGCATTGAACTAAACCCCAATTGGATTGACACCTAAAATATTGCAATGACATGAGCATATTTAGAATTGATTCTTATGAAAAATCTTACTTATCACGCGATAAGCGCGGTTCGGTCACTCACACCTTCCAGCTTCTATACCACCGTCTTGAACCTTCCCATGAAACTCTGTAGCGACTCAGTTGGTGCTTGTACCATGGTCCACAGGTCGGCGTCAGACGTCTCTCGTTGCATGAATACAGAGTATTGTTTCAGGTACTCGGTGGATAGTTGCTGGAAATTGTCAATCGAATTTCTTTCCAACCTCGAGAACCAGTCAAGGGTGGCTCCCTTTAGATGCTCAACGAACAGGAGACAGAATCCAACGTCTTTCTCGTTGTCTTTGAGTTTAGATCGTCCCATTGCTATTCGGAAGGTGGTGATGTGGGCCTTTGGGTCGGTTGTTCCGTCATAGAACGGGATCCTGATTTTTCTGGGATCGGATACGATTGCCTCGGTGATCCGAGCTGTGAAGAGAGTCCTCTGTGTTACTTCTAGCATCCGATCGATCTCGGGTGCCGCGCTGATTGCGTGATGTACCTTTGAGCGGATAGTCTGCATCTAGGCGTTGGTTCTGGCCAAGGAGGCTTTGATCTTATTTAGTTTAATTATCTGGGCTCGGCTCATCTCCATAGATTTGTGCTGGTTTTGGTTTGATCACCTCGTCTCTTCAGCACGTCCCATTTGCTCTACCTAGAGTAGATTTTCTTCTTCCTCTATCAAGTCGTTGCCGAACCGGTTCGAGCTAGGGATGTTTCCTTCTGGCCTTGTCCCTTCTAGGGCCGAGGCGAGCTCACCACTTGTGATACGGGCCGAGGTGCTGGTCCCTCCGCTTCAGATTGCTCAATTGGCTGTTTCAGTTGTTTTGAGTTGTGATCCTACGGGCTCGGCAGTTTGTTGCTCCGTTCTTTGATCCGGATGAAGCGGGTCGGGCAGGAGTGGGCTCGTCGCTGCGGGCGTCACATTGTCAGATGGGTGCAATGGTGGCAATCTTCCGCTTGCCAACACTACAAGAACACACAGTTTTTGCGACCCCCAAAAGAGTTCCAAAACGGTCTCAAATACTGTATTTACGACTAATGTAAGCCTATCGTAAGCGGTCGTAAATTTTTGGTCGCAAAATAAAGTAGTCGCATAATGGTCGCAAATTTACGACTACTTTGTGACGACATATTGTCGTCGTTATTAAGCGACTATGTTGACACTGAAATTATTAGTCGTTTATTAACGACTAGATAGTGACTACGTTATTTTGCGACTATTTTCAGACACCCTCATGAGTCGTATTATCGAGACTACTTTGGGATGGTTTATAGTCGTAGATTTGCGACGTTTTCAAAATAGTCGCAAATATTTGCGACTGGTTGAAGACTACTTGTTAACAAATTAGTCGCATAAGCGTCACGTATTAGCAACTAATTTGCCACTATTTTGTCCTTGTTCGGGTGGTCGCAAATCAGTAATTATATATGTAAATTCAATTTTCAAAATTAAAAAAAAAATCTAAAATAAAAATAAAAATTCGAACTTCAGTTTTTTATAACAAAAAACTAAACAAAACAAAATATCCAAAACATTTATATATCTAAAATATCCAAAACATATATATAACAACCTAATAGTATTTTTAGGAGGGAGAGATTGATGAATCGTTTGTGGCCGGTACGGTGGCCGGTACAGTGGCTAGTGTGGTGGTTGATGCGGTGGCTGGAGTGGCTACTTGAGAAGCCACAAACGATGCAAACGCGGGATCATTATTTTTGAGGTACGCCTCCAAGCTTGAGATCCGAGTTTGAGCAAGTCGTTGATCCTCATCACGTCGAGCATTTTCCGCTTCTTTTTCAGCGATCTTTTGACAAGCAGTTTGAAGTTGTTCTTGCATCCCTAAAATTGATGACGAAGAGCTTGCATAACTTTATTTGCTTTTCCCGTTGTTGAACATCTCTCCAAGTTCGCCAAGTCCAAAAGCATTTCCCTTGTCATCTGTTTCAGTAGACTAAAAAAAAATGATTCACAAGAATCACTCAATCAACCCTTCCCGTATTTCAACCAACCTATGCTAACAATTTGTTCTCAGCAAAACAAAGTCAAAAGAGAAACTGAAAACTGAAAGAGAAACAAAAGAGCAATATGACCAGCAACAAAATAAACATATAGAACTAAAGAGAAACTGAAAAATGATTGCATAAAACTAAAAAACTGACTATGCATAAAACTGAGGAAACAGCAACAAACGAATTGGCCATAAATGTGCATAAAACAGAAAAACTGAATTGGCCAGAATCAGGAAAGAACATAATACAGCAACAAACAAACCAATGCAAACTCAAAACCTCTTGGAAACTCAAAAAAAAGAAAGATCCAATGCAAACTGATATCGTGAGCATAGAAACACTGAAACAGAGAGACTCGAATAAAAGATCCAATGCAATCAACATCAAGTATTCATGCTCAGCAAAACAAAGACATATTAATATGCTAAGAAGAGGAAGACAAAAACGAAATTACCTTAAGAAATATCTCATTCTTTTCATCAATGGTGAGGGTCCGATGAGTTGATTGTTGAGAAGAATTCTCTGAAGTTTCAGAACCATCGACCTCCATTTGTAACATCATCTCTTCTATGTTCTTCTCATAAGTGTCAGCTACTTTTTTGGCCTTGTGATCAACAAAAGTTCCATCTGCCCTTGTATGTGTTTTGATAAACACTTCACCAAGCGAGACAGGACGCCCTAATTCTTCCTCCTACAATGATACAAAAACATATTAATTTTGTGAAATGCAATATATAAAATCAATGAAAACGTTTTACCATTTCTTGTTTAATTTGTGATATATCATGGATTTTACCCCTTTTAGGCCTTGATATAGGCCCGTTTTATAGAGTCTTTCTACTATTTTGTAGTGTTTTAGAGTCTTTTACAGGTTTTAGCACGTTTGGAGCATAATTGGAGATATTGTAGCTTTTTGGAGCATTTTGGAGCAAAACAGAAGCTCGTGTAGCTGAGTACCCGATTTAAAGTCTTAGTATCGATCGACACCACTTGGTATCGATCGATACTCACTGCAGCAAGGCACGGAGCGCGACTTTAATGAAGAGTTGAAGAATTGCAAAATTGCCCAGAAGTTTCTAGTATTTAAAATTTAGCCCAAACGTGTTATATGAGTTTTAAGTTAGGTTTTTAGCCACTTGGGCAAGAGATTGAGTTTTTACACTGGATTTGAATCTGAGTTTTGTGAGAGAGTTTTCTGAGGGAGACAAGTCTGAGACTCTGTTCGTCTGAGAGAAGATTTCGAACCCTTTTGTTACTCTCCTTTTTATTTATTTATCTGAGTATTATTTTCAGTCATGTTTATTGTTTCAAATACCATGTCTGAGTAGTCCTCTTGTTAGGTTCAGGGTTCTCATAAGGGTTTTCTCTGAATGTTAGGTTAATTGAATGATAGGGATTCACCATCTAAATTAGTTCTTCGCCTTAGGTTGCTCTCAAAGCTAATTCTAGACTGATCACCTGGAACTTAGATCTTAGGATAATTGGTTAGGCACGAGAGTGTGATTAATTACCTGACAGAACCTAGAGCGAGCAAAATAACTATTCGCAAAGAGATTTGGTTTAGTTGTTTTGTGAACAGATCAAACCTGAACTTAAAGCTGGATTAGACTTTAGGATTCGCAAAAAGATTTGGAATTCTAGGATTTAGACTTAGATAGTTTTCGCAACGAGAGTTGGTTAGCTATACTTTAGTGATTTGAGTTCAAGAACCGCGCTAAATCTGAATTCTGTTAGTTAGTTCACTTACATTCATTGAATTCCTGAGAAATACCCCGAGCCTAATCTCTTTCCCATCGATTACAACTTGTTTGATTTACGTATCTGTTTTAATTACATCTACTTAGTTTAGCTTAATTCTGATCTAAATAATCTATTGTGTGTTTCCCTGAGTCTCTGTGGATTCGATCCCTGAGTATTCCAATCGACAAAGCTTTAGTACTTTAGGGTATTAATTTGAGCTTATCAAATTTGGCGCCGTTGCCGGGGACTCAATTTCGCCATTAGATTTTAGCTAAGAATTTCGACTAAATCGTCGAGTATCGATCGATACCCCTTGGTATCGGTCGACACCCGACACGTTTTTGTTGTTACTTACGTTCTTGTCTTTTGTGTTGGGTCTTTAGCACTTCTGTTGGGGACTATCTTGTTCAACTCCCCAACACTGTACTGACAGACATTGGTGGCAACCCCGCCCAGCTTTTCTTCGCTCCTGCTGCTGAGGACATGGAGCCTGCACCTACCACTAGACGTCGCGGCTCCGCCACTAGCGCCCGTCCGCCTGCTTCTGGCCCTGCTGGGGGTCGATCACGCGAGCGCCCCACACCTGCTCCTACAACTTCTCTTCCTCCACCACCTGAGATGGAGATGGATCCGTTCCAGCGCTACGTTGTTGAGAGTCTTCAGACTATTTGGAGCGCTATTTCTCGCTGCAGCTGCATGGCGTCTCAGCACCCTATTTCACCATCTGCTGCTGGACCATCTGGCACTGCTGGCGATGACTCTGACGCCACTGAGGAGGATTAGTCCTCCGTTTATCTGGTTTCACGTTTGTTTTTCTTTTCCTTTTTTCTTTTTCTGTTTCTTTTCATTTAGACTTTTGTTGGTTTGCGTCTTGTGTCAGTCTCTTATCATCTTGTACTTTGTGGAACCTATGCTTTTATGATTTTTGTTGCTTTTGACTTGTGTTTGAGTGATCTAACAGTGCTACCCATAACACATTTGGATCGTTTGACACACTTTTTGGGCACCTTTATCGCTAGAAAGAGGATTTCTATCGACCACCAACTAGTATCGATCGATACCAGTTTGGTGTCGGTCGATATTCATCACCAGTTCGGGTAACCTCTTCGTTTTTCCCATTCCACTTGGTTCATTTGATTTCTGTTACCGAACTCAGGTTTGATAACACTGGGGACAATGTTGTTTAAGTCTGGGGGAGGTAGTCGCTGACATTGTGTTTGTTTTTCTTAGAGTCAGTCGTTTTCTGCGTCAAAAAATTGTTTTATTGAGTCAAAATTTTGTTGGAGATTATGATCGTGTTCTTGACCCTATTGTTTTGACTTTGCTCCTGAGTGACCACTGTTACAGAATCAGCTACAGATCGACTAATGAAAAATCCAAAGGCTGACCAGTTAACTAGAAGACACACATGTTTCCAGCAGAGTTCTCTTAAAACCTGAGCCAAATTTTTGCACTTCATCGATGTGGTTAGTATTCATA
>PKMM01055794.1:62392-76181 GCA_002933915.1 Eutrema heterophyllum
TATGAGTTTTAAGTTAGGTTTTTAGCCACTTGGGCAAGAGATTGAGTTTTTACACTGGATTTGAATCTGAGTTTTGTGAGAGAGTTTTCTGAGGGAGACAAGTCTGAGACTCTGTTCGTCTGAGAGAAGATTTCGAACCCTTTTGTTACTCTCCTTTTTATTTATTTATCTGAGTATTATTTTCAGTCATGTTTATTGTTTCAAATACCATGTCTGAGTAGTCCTCTTGTTAGGTTCAGGGTTCTCATAAGGGTTTTCTCTGAATGTTAGGTTAATTGAATGATAGGGATTCACCATCTAAATTAGTTCTTCGCCTTAGGTTGCTCTCAAAGCTAATTCTAGACTGATCACCTGGAACTTAGATCTTAGGATAATTGGTTAGGCACGAGAGTGTGATTAATTACCTGACAGAACCTAGAGCGAGCAAAATAACTATTCGCAAAGAGATTTGGTTTAGTTGTTTTGTGAACAGATCAAACCTGAACTTAAAGCTGGATTAGACTTTAGGATTCGCAAAGAGATTTGGAATTTTAGGATTTATACTTAGATAGTTTTCGCAACGAGAGTTGGTTAGCTATACTTTAGTGATTTGAGTTCAAGAACCGCGCTAAATCTGAATTCTGTTAGTTATTTCACTTACATTCATTGAATTCCTGAGAAATACCCCGAGCCTAATCTCTTTCCCATCGATTACAACTTGTTTGATTTACGTATCTGTTTTAATTACATCTACTTGGTTTAGCTTAATTCTGATCTAAATAATCTATTGTGTGTTTCCCTGAGTCTCTGTGGATTCGATCCCTGAGTATTACAATCGACAAAGCTTTAGTACTTTAGGGTATTAATTTAAGCTTATCAATTTGCAAGTATGATTTCTGCCCGGATACGTGTTTGTGGGGACCAAGACCGCCACAGTCAGAGTTACGGCACTGTGTCGCAGTAGAGTTCCTCTCAATAGCATCCGCAGTGTCCCAATGAACCCACATTTCAGCCCAAAGCGTTTCGCCAATCCAAGGTGGTCTCTCACCACTGTTTTTAGCTTGACTTACAATTCCTTTCATCCGTATTTTGGCTCTATTCAAGAATCTTGCTTTCACTAGGTCGGTAATCCGACTATCCCAATTGTACTTTCGCTACACAATACAATAATGTTAAGTATTATGTATCATTGTATCTAATTCATTACTATGTCACTATAATACAATGAAAACTATATCAAGTATGACCGCAAAAGTTCTGAAATATCTTTTTTGAATGTCTATAGGCGTTTTGCGCCAGCTATAGTAAGGACCATCAAACTTCCTCTGAAATATGCCAGCAATGACTCAAGACAATTTTCCTTTGTCCCGGTTAAACCTGTTACATGAATATCAAAAGAGGTTAAGAAATGAAAATCCACAAACAAAAACCAGATTGTTTATTCACAAACAAATACACAATTCACACTTAGCTATAGTTTCTCACACGTACCAGATTGTTTATTCACAATATCATCAAAGGAATTCTTTCATATAGAGCAAAACCAGATTGGTTAAGAACATTAAATTAAATCACTAAACTAAGGCTCCTATACTAGACTATCTATTTCAATCAAAGCAAATAAAATCAAACCCAACAACTATCTATTTCAATCAAAGGAAATAAAATCAAACTAGCAAATCAAATCAGCAACCACAATTTTATCAAAGGAAGTCTTTACCATGTGTTCTGAACGTGTGGAAGAGGATGTGGACTCAAGATTGTTAGATGTTCTCGGCCAGGAAGAGCCAAAAATCATCTAACAACTGTTGGAAGTCCGGTTGTGGCTCTGGAGCATTAAGAGGAGGAGGTTGATGCTCTAGAATCTGAACCGGCGGCGGTTGTTGTTGGCGAATCAGATAAGGATGCGGTTGTTGCTGGGGAATCTGATAAGGAGGCGGTTGTTGCTGGAGAATCTGACAAGGAGAAGCTTGTGGCTGGGGAATCTGGTAAGCACAATACAAGAAAACGGTGTTTTCCGACATATTTTAGCCGTCGGTTCCAGCTCGTCGGAAATTACCGACGGATTTCCGACGGATGTATTTCCGATGGATTTCCGACGGATGTATTTCTGACGGAACTAAATAATTTCATTTTATTTAATAAATTAATTTTATTAAGTCAAAATTTTTAAATATATTAAATAATAATCTAACTAATTAATGAAAATCAATTATAAATATAAAAATTTCTTAATTAATAAATTCATTAAACAAAAAAAATTCATAAAACATAAAATGTGATAAAAAAAAACAAAAAACATAGAAAACTTAGTTCGGAAAGAGATGGGAAGGCGTTCTTCATGATCTTCTTCATATCCGTGAGCTCTTCCCGGGTTGAGTTGTGTGCGTACTCCAACTCCTCGACCTTCGCGTCAAGGTCTTTCACTGTTTGGCTGAGCTTGTCGATTTCGTCCTTGTACTACGAAGCATACCGTTACGAGGCGTATCCCGCGAACGATTGCGTCCATTGGAGCCCAAACGAAGAGAGTTCTCGTTATTCCTAAGAGAAAAACATAATAACGTTAGTATATTTAATTGTAAAATTCCAAAATTTTCAAAAAAAAAACGAATTTTTTTCTAAAACTTCCGAAAATTCAAAAATTTCCAAAATTCAAAAAATTCATAAAAATTTCTAAAATTACAAAAACATCAAAAATTTCATAAAAAATTATAAATTTTCAAAATTGTCAAATGTTCTAAAATATTCAAAACTTTCCTTAAAATTCTAAAATTTCAAAAAAAAATTTTAATAGCTAGATAATTTTTAAAATTATTAAAATATTTTTAATAGCTAGATAATTTTTTTAAAATGTTTCTAAGCTTAAACAAAATTAGAAAAACATTTTGAATTGGTATATAATTTCCAAAATAACGTTTTTAAATTTCAAATATTTTGTTAAACATTTTTAGGAGTTCGAAAAATTACAAAAACGTTTTTTAAAAATCAAAAAAATTGTTAAACCGTTTTTCATTTTACAAAAACACATTTAACAAACTTAACAGTAACCAATCTCATTCCAATCCTATTTTCTAACCATCTAAAACCTAAATTTACACTAAATATCATCCTATACTCAATAAACAACAGTACATAACAATGAAATTTAATATACAAAAGGAATTTGAGAGACTTACATGTTTGGATCCATTAGAAATGAAGATTTGGGTTTAGATTTGTGTTTATTAGAGATAAATGAGAGGGAGTTGAGAAGAAATCGGAAGAAGATGGAGAGAGAGTTGAGAGAATCGATCAGTAGAGAGAGAGAGATAAGAGAGAAATGAGAAGAACAGTCTCGGATTTAGGATATATATCGATCGTCGGATTCCCAAAAAAATTCATTTAGGCGGTCAATTTTCCCGCGGTCTCGAAAAAACTAAAATATGTGGGAAATTTCCGACGGATATGAGAATATACCTTGCATGTGTTTCTATTAGAAAATTTCCCACGAATTTCCCACGAATTTCCCACGGATTTGCAAAATTACACTAATCCGTCGGAAATCCGTGGGAAATTTCCGACGGGTACTATTTTTTGATGGAATTCCGACGGATGTTAATTTCGTCTGAATTCTGTCAGAAATTACCGACGGAATTACGTCCGTCGGAAAACATCATGTTTTCTTGTAGTGGCAGGCGGTTGTGTTGTCAGAGGATTAGCTCCTTGCGGCTGTTGATTAGCGACTTCGGGCTGTGGATTAGCTCCTTGCGGCAGTGGATTAGCGAGTTGCGGTTGTGTCGTCGGAGGATATTGGGCTGGAAGAGATGGTCTAGATGTCTGGGAAACCGATATTGTCGCATCAGAGGACCGGTTGGAGGCGTGAAAAGACGAGTCGACATCTCCGTTTGATCTCCCACCGGCGGATAATCGGCCACCACCGCGGGCTCTACCACCTCGGCCTCTACTTGTTTTTGCCTTGACAATCATTATCTTCGGAGATGGAGAGAGAAAGAGAATCGGAGATTGAGAGAGTTTAGGAGATTGAGAGAGAAAGAGGATCGGAGATTGAGAGAGATAGGGTTTCAGAGATTGAGAGAGAAAGAGGATCCGAGATTGGGAGAGATAGGGTTGCGGAGATTGAGAGAGTTTAGTAGATAGTGAGAGAGAGTTTTTCGACAATAGAAGGGAAGAGACAAAGAAGAGAAAGAGTTTCACTTAGTAATTAACGAAGCAGTCCCTAAATGATATAAGACTCCAAGGAGACCTAATAGATTGTACGGTTTCAATGGTGAATGAACAAGTTGGCGATCACACTCTCTTGTAAATTCGAAGTATGGAAGCGAAATGGATTGGAAGCACCACACGAGTTATGACAGGGCTCGTGATACAACTGGGGTTGTTGATTGAATCTCACAATCAACACACAAACAAGACAGCTTGAATCTCACAAACTATCTAAATCCGCAAGAACACTAGAGGAGTGATTCCATACAGGTCTAAGTGAACAAGAACACGAAGAACACTTTGTGAAAACAACAACACGTTTTTATTACTTAGAATGATCAAAGGTAACTTACAAATGAAGCAGAACTGAGCTTAAATAAGCATCAAGTCGTAAATTCAAACAGAGACACAAAAGCATGGCTGAAATAAAGAAAGGAATAAAACAGCTAAGTATGGGAGCCTGTCTTGAGTAAACTTGCACATGTGAGGCCTGGCTGCGCAGGTGTGGTGTGTGGGTGCAGCATGGATAAGGTGTGTGAACCTCTGAACCATTAAACTAATCAAGAGAATCTCCTTAGAAGCTTTAAGTCTGACACCATCATTAAATAAGCTGAAGCATGTGCTGGATGAGACAGATGGGCATGGGCGCAGATCGGACCTTGTGTTGGATGGGTGCAGTATGGGTCTGCTCATCATGTGCGTGTATGGGCAGCTGACAGTGGTCTTGAGAGTCTTTAGATGAGGTACAAACTCTCCTGGATCCCACAAGTACGTTTGCAACCTTCCAAATAAGGTAAGTTGCCAAATCATATTGATTGGAATGTGATTTGCGAACAGGCCTGAATAGATATTGGGCCAATTCCACTTTGCTGGGAACCTCTGATGGACCACGTTTATGGAACAATTCAGTTTGTATCCGAATTCTTTGTGGTTAGAAAGCGATCCTTCAGAGAAGGCCCATAGGTCCAAATATGGCAAGCAGTAGGTCGGCCAATTTGTAAAATCAATCACTTCCAAGTCATCATAGTTATTGATGTAAATCTAATTCAACGTGGTTCTCTGATGTCTTAAGATGCCAGAACAATTCAGTTCATAGCTTAACTCCTTCTGGTTTGGTCGGAATCCATAAAACAATGACCATACGTCCTTCTCGGCTACAATCTGGCAGCTTGGAATCATCCGTTTTGTATCTTTGATCACAGTTAGGTCTGAACAGCTATGAGGCTCATTCCATTTGGACGTGGTCCTCTGATGTGTCAACTTAATGGAACAAGTCAGCCTTTGATGAATATTTGGTGAATGTAACTTGGGACTTGCTGTCCCAAATTCATAAGAGAATGGTTGACGCCAATAAACAAGAACTAGTCTTGTCGTACGCACGATTCAATTCCCCTCAGAGTTGGTAGTATCCAAAGAATCGCTGTCGCCAATAGGATCAAGGACTTGCCTTGCCGTACGCTCAGAAGAATTCTTGGAACCATTCTTTCCCGAATTGGTAACCCTCAAGTTTTCTACTTGATCACATAGTGTCATGGAACCGTTTTCAACTTCAGGAATTTGGATGGTAAGTTGATATGGTTCGATGTCCTCATCATTCCCTCTCCCTTGAAAAAGTTTTGTTCTCAAAACTGGTTTACCTGCACCAAGAGAAAGCAAGTTAGGTTGCATTTGTTTTTGTGAGCTTAGAAACTTACCTCATGTTTGTTTTGAATGGACATGTTGGTAAGGGTTTGGCGGTTTCTCCTTGATCAGAACAGGACAGTCGTCGCCATGTTCTTCATTCTGATACAGGACTGCATTGCGCTTAGTGACACCTCCGATTTTGCTTCTTAATCCTCCACTAGGTTCTCCTCGGTTCTTGGCATGTTGAAGTAAATCCGGTGGCTCTTCTTTGATCAGCAAGGAGGCAATGACTCCTCTCCAAGGTTTATTGATGACTTCCTTGGGCAGTAAGGCGTTCATCTTTGTGAAGTCTCCGTGTTCACAAATAATGTCTCCTTTGTTTTGTGGTGGTTTGGGCTCTTGTTGTTTCTCTTCTATTCCTGAAATATTTTCTACACATTTGACAAGAGACAAGTGCATCATAACAGTCATGGTATTATTTAAAATAGGGGAACGAGGTTCAGTTTGAATTATTTCATCTAATTTCTCAATTATGTACATGCGATTTAAGATAAGCAAACTGAATTATAGTTTCTTCTACTGATTCTAAATTTTCTCCATTCTCTTATGGACATAACAAATCCAGCATCACATGATTATACTCCTTAGAAACAATCTTTAGAAACGGTCTTACTTGAACAGAACTGTCGATGAGTTCTATTTCCTTTGTTGCCACGACATTTTGATTCAATGGGTAAACCGGTGGCTCTTCTTGGAGCAGAACGTGGCTGGTGATCACTTCACCTTTTCCAGTAGCAGGATTGCTTAATATGATCTTTGGAAGTTGCTGCTCAAGTGTTGAAGAAAGTGTAGCCTCTTGTTTCCATTGACCCGCGGCTAAGCCATCAAATGTTGGTGGTTCATCTAGACCTTTGAGTTCGGTTTTCAAGATGAATGTCTCGCGGTCTACTACTGTTATCATGTGCTCCATGTCTTGATCTAGACCTGTATCAATGACCTTTGGCAAAGACAAGCACATTACACTAGCACTGGAATGTTGATTGGTTTCAAACTGATCTTCTAAACCGTTCTTGGTGAAAACTGGACAATCCGATTTAACCTTTTCATTATTTTCAACTTTTGTTTCTAAAGGTGTGGGATTTACTACTGGCCTAGCGGGACATGTTCTAGCAAAGTGTCCTCTCTTATGACATCTATAACATGACGGTTCATTTATATTTATAGAATTAGAAGACTTACCTTGAGGTGGTTTGCCTTGCGATTCAAGTAAGGCCTTCGAGCTTGACTCTTTAGCTACGGCTTGAGAGCTGGGCTTTTGTGGAACGTCCTTGACTTGATTGCTTAGCCTCTGTTTCTGGTTTTGTTCTGCTCACCGTGTGCTCCTCTTCATGATCTAAGTCTGCATCATTAACCCTTGGCAAAGACAAGTGCATTAATCTTGAATTGAAAAGTTCATAATCGAATGGATCTGAACAATCACTAGAATTAGATGAGTTCAGTTGTGGTTCTAGCATTGTATCAACTACTTGCGGTTCAAGACTAAGGATTTGATCCATTTTTGTCTTAGCATTTAAGGTCTTATTTTCTGGCATGGACTTAATAAAATTCTTTAGCTCTTCAATATGTCTAAACATGTTGATAAAAGGGTCGTCACTACTTACATTGATAGAATCCGCTGGTAGTTGCTTGCTTTGCGGTTCAAGTAAGGATGTTGACCTTGATTTTTGCGGACTTCTCTTTTCCTTTTGTTTGCTCCATTAAAGTGTTTGAAAACACATTCTTTTGTGTGGGATAGTGAGCTTGCTTGTGTACAGTTTTGGAGATTGGTGCCGTTGCTTGAATCTTTCCTTTTGGATTTCCTTGTGACACTCTATTTGTGTGGTGGCTGCTTCGGTGTTGGGCATTTGATATATCATGGTTTTTACCCCTTTTAGGCCATGATATAAGTCTATTTTATAGTGTCTTTCTACTATTTTGTAGTGTTTTAGAGTCTTTTACAGGTTTTAGCACGTTTGGAGCATAATTGGAGATATTGGAGCTTTTTGGAGTATTTTGGAGCAAAACAGAAGTTCGTGTAGCTGAGTAGCCGATTTAAGGCCTCAGTATCGATCGACACTACCTTAGTATCAGTCGATACTCACTGAAGCACAAGTGAAGATTTGAAGAACTTTCCACCGATGGATTGAGCTCAAATTTGGACACAAAACATATCAATGAATTAGCTTTCATTTGGAAGTGGTTTGAGGCCATTCCAATGGTGCGATCAAAAGTTATGCCAGTTTTTGTGAAGACAGTCCAGTCTGGCGAGCAGTGACTAGTGTCGGTCGATACTACCTTAGTGTCGGTCGATACTACCTTAGTGTCAGTCGATACTACCTTAGTGTCGGTCGATACTCACTGCATGAAAACAGGAAACGCGACTTTTTACAAGTCTTGAGAGTTTGCACTTTGGTCCAGAAGTCTTTAATAATTACAAGAAGCCCCAAAACGTGTTTTAGCATTATAATTAGGTTTTTCAGCCACTTTTGTTGGCTAAGCTTTATTTTACTTTTGTTCNGGTCCATTTTATAGAGTCTTTATACTATTTTGTAGTGTTTTAGAGTATTTTACAGGTTTTAGCATGTTTAGAGCATAATTGGAGATATTAGAACTTTCTGGAGCATTTTGGAGCAAAACAGAAGTTCGTGTAGCTGAGTACCCGATTTGAAGCCTCAGTATCGATCGACACTACCTTAGTATCGGTCGATACTCACTGAAGCACGAGTCGCAACTTTAAATGAAGATTTGAAGAACTTCCCACCGATGGATTGAGCTCAAATTTGGACACAAGACACATATTTGGATTGGCTTTCATTTGGAAGTGGTTTGAGGTCATTCCAACGGTGCGATCAAAAGTTATGCCAGTTTTCGTGAAGACAGTCAAGTCTGGCGAGCAGTGACTAGTGTCGGTCGATACTACCTTAGTGTCGGTCGATACTAACTACATGAAAACAGGAAACTCGATTTTTACAAGTCTGGAGAGTTTGCACCTTGGTCCAGAAGTCTTTAATAATTACAAGAAGCCCCAAAACGTGTTTTAGCATTATAATTAGGTTTTTCAGCCACTTTTGTTGGCTAAGCTTGATTTTACTTTTGTTCTGATTGAGAGAGATTGTTTTAGAGATTTTGGGGAGACAACTCTGAACCCCTTTGTTTCTGATTGATTTCTTTTATGCAATTCTATTCAATCATGATTTCTGTTCCATTGATCATGTCTGAGTAGTTCTCTTGTTAGGTTCAGGGTTCTCATAAGGGTTTTCTCTGAATCTTAGGTTAATTGAATGATTAGGATTCACCATCTGAATTAGTTCTTCACCTGAGGTTGTTCCCATAGCTAATTCTAGGTTGACGAATCTAGAACTTAGATCTTAGGATAATTGATTAGGCACGAGAGTGCGATTAATTACCTGACAGAACCTAGGTGAGCAAAATAACTATTCGCAAAGAGATTTGGTTTAGTTGTTTTGTGAACAGATCAAACCCGAATTTAAAAGCTGGTTTAGACTTTAGGATTTGCAAAGAGATTTGGAATTTTAGGATTTAGACTTAGATAGTTTTCGCAACGAGAGTTGGTTAGCTATACTTTAGTGATTTGAGTTCAAGAATTGCGCTAAATCTGAATCATGTTAGTTAGTTTATCTACATTCATTGAATTCCTGAGAAATACCCTGAGCCTATCTTCCTTCCATTGATTTACAACTCATTTAATTTACGAACTTGCTTTCAATTATATCTTTCTGGTTTAGCTTAATTCGAAACTATACAATCTATTGTGTGAATTCTGGAGTTCTTGTGTTCGACCCCTAACTATACTACGACAACTACTTTAGTACTTTTAGGGTATTAATTTGAGCATATCAAATTTGGCGCCGTTGCCGGGGACTCAATTTCGCCATTAGATTTTAGTGAAGAATTTCGACTAAATCGTCGAGTATCGATCGACACCTTAGTGGTATCGGTCGACACTCGTCGCGTTTTTTTAATTTTTGTTACTTACTTGCTTTAACTTTTGTGTTTCAGGTGTATGCCTAATCGCGAAACCAGAAGAAACAAGAGCACTCAGCTAGTTAATCTTTCCAACGAGGAACTAGCACTTTTGGAACGCATAAACAGGAAAGCAAAGACACCAGCAGAGATGAACAATCCATTGGTTTTGATTCGTGATGAAGCTGGAGCTTTGAGAGACCAAGAGGGTCAATTGTACAATGAGAGAGGACAGCGACTTGATGGAGAGGGAAACATCATAATCCCTCCCATAGCTGTCGATGAGATTGCTGCGCGAGCTGTGCGCAATAACGAGGTGAATAATGGGAATGCTGGGGTTAATCGTGTCAAGACGCTTGGAGAGTACAACAGACCCGATCAGTTCTATGCCAATCGGTCTGCGATTCGTATTCCCACTTTTCAGAGGAATGACTTTGAGCTGAAACCTGCATACTTCACTCTTGTGGGTCAGCATCCTTTTCATGGTATTCCTCATGAACACCCCATGGATCACATTGAGAGGTTTGAGGACTTGGTCACTAGCATCAAGTATAATGGAGTGTCCTACGACTACCTGTTCTGTAAGCTTTTCCCATACTCTCTTGGTGGGGATTCTTCTTATTGGCTCAAGCAATTACCAGCTGGGTCATTGACTACGTGGGATGAGACGAAGAATGCGTTCCTGAATAATTTCTATGATGATGCGAGATCTGAAGAGCACAGGAACAAGATTTCTCAGTTTTCTCAGGGAACGACTGAAGCGTTTAAGGATGCTTGGATCAGATTCAGGTCATATCAGAGAGATTGTCTACATCACGGTTTCACTAAGGTTCAATTGCTGGGTATCTTCTTCAGAGGGATTGATTGGAGGTATCAGATGGCTTTGGATGCTGCGAGTAATGGAAATTTCAACACCAGATATCCTGACGATGCTTATGTGCTTATTGAGAACTTGGCGTCTAGCAATAGCACCAAGAATGCAGACTTTGAGCGGAAGAAGCAGGCTACGAATTTGGATGGATCACAAATTGCTGAGGTTCAAGCCAAGCTGGATTCAGTGCACAATCTCCTGATGGGTAAGACGAAAGCTGTTCACTTTGCTAATGAGGATGAAGTGAAAGATGTTAACTACATAGGTGGTGTTGGATTTCAAAGTCAAAGATATCAATACCCACCTCACCCACCCAACACTCCAGAGAGCAAGGTTGAGCAGCTTCTTCAGGGACAGCAGAAGATGACAGTGAGCTTTAATGGAAAGATGGATGCTCTGTACACAGATCTGAATGGGAAAATCGAGGCTCTCAGTACTAGCCACAGGATGCTGGAAACTCAGGTAGCTCAGGTTTCAGCAGCTGTCAAGGGAAAGATGGTTCATGCACAGAATGAACAAGTCAATGCGATCACCTTAAGCAGTGATGAAGAGGTTGATCTAGGAGTGAAAACTGGCCTAACTGCAAAGAATCTTGTCGATGACGACGATGAGGCTCCTGCAATCGCCCCAGTATCGATCGATACCACTCAGAATCGGTCGATACCCGTCCAAGGATCTGCCAAAGACGTTTCCAAACAACAAGAATCGATCGACACCAGCCAGTGTCGATCGACACCAGTGCAGATACTCTCACGGGACATCTCAGAACCCCGAGTGTCGACCGATACCACACCTGTATCGATCGACACCAAATCTGAAGAGACGAGAGAGAAGCCTTGTATCGATCGACACCAACCTAGTGTCGGTCGACACCCCTCGCAGACTGAGCCAGAAACTGAGAAGACACCTGAGTTAACGCCAGAGAGGGTTTACAAGCCTAAAGTGCCATATCCTATACCACCTAGACATCTCATGAAACCCATAACTGCGGAGAAGTTGCTAGCTTTTGAGAAGATGGTCAGGAGGATCCCCCACACTATATCTTTTGAGGAAGCTTTTGAGAACCGTCCTATAGCGTGTTACTTCGCAAATTGCAGAGAAACTGAGGAAGAGATCAAGGCACTCTTTATCAAGGCCAGAAGTACACCACCTCCAATGAAGCAGTTGACTAAGAGAGAAGACCCAGGAAAATTTTCAGTTCCATGCTCCATCTCTGGAGTTGAATTCAAAAGAGTCTCTCGTTGATTCAGGGTCTAGCGTCAATGTCATGTCAAGGGCAATTGCAGAGAGGTTGAGAATTGGTATAAGATCTGCTGAGATGACTCTGACATTCGCGAATTCTTCAACATCAACTCCATATGGTACCATCTCTGATTTGCATGTTAAAGTAGGAGATTGTCTGATTCCTACTGATTTTTAGGTTGTGGAGATGAGCGAAAATTCAAAAGTACCTTTGATTCTTGGAAGACCGTTCATGGCTACAGTTGGTGCAGTTATAGACACGCCCAGTAAGAGAGTCTCCTTCTCATACATTGACAAAGAGGTCTCCTATGAAGCCATCCCTTCTGGAAGAGCTCCCAAACATATCTCTTGCATCACCGTTGCCACATGAGAGACGTTGGTAGTTGATCTTTTGGAAGAGCCTCCTGACGAGCCCACTGTCATAGACCTTCTAGATAGTCCTTCTATCATCACTAAGAAAGACATCAAAAAGGCTAAGGCAAAAACCGAGGGGACACAGAACTTGCATCGACCAAGAAGCCATGGTATCGATCGATACCCTGTTAGTATCGGTCGATACCCCACACACAGTGCTACCCATGTGACTTTAATCCCTCAGAAATGTGATGGCGATTTGATTGAGTATAAGGTGAAGTGCAAATGAACCTCAAAACCATTCTCCAAGGCTAGAGTCATTCTTACTCCGGAGCTGAAAAAGAAGGGGAAAGAGGTTATAGAGAGCATGTTGAGTAGAACTCTGAGTCTGCAAGTATCTAGCTTTGGAACTTGCATGGAAGTATGCTCTCAACCTCGCCCTGACTGATCACCTGAGCCAAAGTCAAGCTAATGACTAAAAACAAGCGCTTGGTGGGAGGCAACCCACTGGTAAGTTATACATACGTTTTTCTATTATTTTGGTTTTTGATTTTTGGTTTTGTGTCTTGTGTTACACGTGAAGAAGCAGATTCAGAAGGGAAGCATCGATCGACACCAACTCGGTATCGATCGATACCAATGTTGTATCGGTCGACACTCATCACCATCTCGGGTAACTTCTTCGCTTTTCACCAATCCACTCAGCACTTCTGATTTCTTTTACCAACTTTAGACTAGATAACCCTGGGGACAATGTTGTTTAAGTCTGGGGGAGGTAGTTGCTGACAACGTGTTCGTTTTTCTTAGAGTTAGTCGTTTTTGTGTCAAATTTGTTTTATTGAGTCAAAACCTGTTGGAGATTATGATCTTGTTCTTGAATCTATTGTCCTGACTTTGCTTCTGAGTGTCCACTGTTACAGAATCAGTTACAGATCGACTAATGAAAAATCCAAAGGCTGACCAGTTAACTAGAAGACACACATGTTTCCAGCAGAGTTCTTTTAAAGCCTGAGCCGAATTTCTGCACTTCATCGACGTGGTTAGTATTCACAGAGCTTGATTCCTCATTCATATCTGACAAAGGAACCCATGCGTTTAAAGTAATGGTATCTCTCTCCCCTGTTATAAGTTAATAAAAAGAGCATAAAAGATGAAATGATTTTCTCCTAAGTAGAGGGTTATGAATGTTTCCAGCGATCCCATTATTCTACTTGGTGAGGGATGATCACACAGAGGATTGGAAGCGAGGCTAGGATTTTCCTATGATGCCATTATTCGCCTACACCCTTTGATACATAGAGAGGGAAGAACCGGGGATTCGGTGGCACACACCATCAATACTCGCGTCTCATACCTTGACGTGTATGTGCGAATCTAAGAAAACAAAAAAAAAACAAAAAAAAAAAGAAGAAGAAAATATGATAAGAAATAAGTCTGGGGGAGAGAAAGTGATACAAAAAGTGTGAAATTGGGTGGTTCCTTGTTATGATATTG
>PKMM01055794.1:76871-88623 GCA_002933915.1 Eutrema heterophyllum
AAACGTGTTTTAGCATTATAATTAGGTTTTTCAGCCACTTTTGTTGGCTAAGCTTTATTTTACTTTTGTTCTGATTGAGAGAGATTGTTTTAGGGATTTTGGGGAGACAACTCTGAACCCCTTTGTTTCTGATTGATTTCTTTTATGCAATTCTATTCAATCATGATTTTTGTTCCATTGATCATGTCTGAGTAGTTCTCTTGTTAGGTTCAGGGTTCTCATAAGGGTTTTCTCGTGTGAATTCTGGAGTTCTTGTGTTCGACCCCTAACTATACTACGACAACTGCTTTAGTACTTTTAGGGTATTAATGGGAGATCGACCTGTAGACAATAATACAGTCGTGATGCAGATGTTGCAAGCCATTCAACAGCAACTACAAACAATGGACTAAAGGTTGGGACAAGTCGAACAACCTCGAGCTAACAACCAAGCTAGACAACACCTTGGACCACACGTTAATGGTGAAGGTTTACACCATGACCACGAGGCAGAATGAGACCCACAACAGCCTCGTAGGAGGAGGAGTTCTTGTGTCCGAGGCAAAGTACCACGGACATGAAGCTCAAAGCCCCTACCTTTGCGGGACGTGTCGACCCCGAAGCATACTTGGAATGGGAGCAAAGAATGGAGCACATTTTTATCTACTACGACTACAACGAGTTAAAGAGGCTAGCCCTAGATGTAGCTCAACTCACGGATCACGCCCTTTCTTGGTGGGATCGTGAGGTTTCCGATCGAAGGAGGAGTCAAACACCTCAAGTAGGTACTTGGAGAGAGATGAGGCAACTTATGAAGGCAAGATAAGTGCCCGCCTACTATCACCGAGACCTTCAAAAGAAGTTCCGGAAGCTCACACAAGGAACTAGGAGTGTGGAAGAGTATTTTGAAGAATTTGAGCACCTAAGGAACCGTCTAGAGCTTGATGAGGATGCTGAAACCCTCATGTCTCAGTTCTTAGATGGGTTGAACGAGAGGCTAAGCCATAAAGTGGAAATACTTCCCTACCACGACTTGAAGGACATTTTGCACCACGCCATTCAAGCGGAACAACACCTCAAGAAGAAGTCTACTACCACCAGCCGAGCTAGGAGTAACCAACCTTGGGATCCGACTTGCTCTAAGCAACCAAATTTCCAACCCTTTCAACCTAAGCCCGCCGATAAAGGCAAAACCGTAGCCCTCGACTCACGGTTCAAACCTAAGGCACCTGAGCCTATACAAGGTAAGTCTTCTAACCCTAGCATTTCAAGAGCACGTGACATTACTTGTTTTAGGTGTCAAGTCAGGGGACACATGGCTAGAGAATGCCCGAATCAACGATTGATGATCATCACGGCCGCGGGTGATTACGAGTCTCAAGATGAGGACGATGTTGAAATGATAGAGCTAGACTCCGAAGAATTAGATTGTGAACCAGAGTATGGAGAGTCTCTTGTCATAAGGCGTGCCTTGAACCTCACGGTTCATCCTGATGAGACGGCCCAAAGAGAGAACATCTTCCATACTAGATGTGCCGTCCGAAACAAGGTATGTAACCTTATTATCGATGGATGTTCGTGTACCAATGTTGCAAGTGACTATATGGTCATAAAACTCAGTCTCGAAAGGACTAAACATCCTCATCCATATAAGCTAAGATAGCTTAATGATAAGGCTGAGTTGAGGATCACGGATCAAGTACTAGTACCATTCAATGTGGGAAAATACTCGGACCAAGTCTTGTGTTACGTGGTTCCTATGCAAGCTTGCCACCTTGTTCTTGGCAGACCTTGGCAGTTTGGTAAGGACACCATTCACCAAGGGCGTAGCAACATGTACTCTTTTGTCCATGACAAAAAGAAATATAATTTAACGCCTCTTACACCACCACAAGTTCATGAAATTCAAATGAAAATGCTAAAGGAGAAGGAAACTTCTACCAAGAGTAACTTGTTAATCAAACCTAGTCTTATCACTAAAGCAATCACTTGTAAAGAACCGGTATTACTCATGATCTTTAAGGAAGCTTTAAGTGCAGGTTCTAGCGCATTGAAGCCACAGCTTCCCACAGAAGTTATAGACCTTTTTGGATCGGTTTGGTGAGACATTTCCCGATGAGATACCCCATGGTCTACCTCCCATAAGAGGAATTGAGCATCAAATAGATTTTGTTCTCGGTGCACCCTTGCCTAACCGAGCCGCTTACCGAGTCAATCCGGAAGAAGCTAAGGAGTTAGAGAAGCAAGTAAAGGAACTCATGGACAAAGGCCATGTGCGTGAGAGCCTTAGTCCGTGTGATGTACGTGCCAAAGAAGGATGGAACTTGGCGGATATGTGTAGATTGTCGAGCTATCAACAATATAACCATCAAATACCGACATCCGATTCCAAGGTTAGATGATATGCTTGATGAACTTTCTGGTTCTAATGTGTTTTCGAAGATTGATCTTAGGAGTGGGTATCATCAAGTAAGAATGAAAGAAGGTGATGAGTGGAAAACTACTTTCAAGACCAAGCAAGGTCTATACGAGTGGTTAGTTATGCCATTCGGACTCACCAATGCACCGAGCACCTTCATGAGGCTTATGAACCAAATTTTAAGGCCTTACCTCAGTAAGTTTGTAGTGGTATACTTTGATGATATACTCGTCTATAGCCCTACATTCGCTGAACATATGGATCATTTAGAACAAGTGCTTCAAACACTTCAAAGGGAAGGTCTTTATGCCAACCTCAAGAAGTGCACATTTTGTACTAATAAGCTTGTGTTTTTAGGATTTATTGTGAGTTCACAGGTTCTGAGAGTTGATCAAGAGAAGATCAAGGCTATCCAAGAATGGCTGACACCAACGAGCATTAGCCATGTAAGAAGCTTCCACGGATTGGCGAGCTTTTATAGGAGATTTGTGAAGGATTTTAGCACCCTTGCTGCGCCTCTCACGGCTGTCATCAAGAAGGACGTGGGATTCAAGTGGGAAGAAGCTCAAGAACATGCTTTCAACAGCCTCAAGGATCAGTTAACTAATGCTCCGGTTTTAATTTTACCCGATTTTACTAAAACGTTTGAAATTGAGTGTGATGCATCAGGTTTAGGGATTGGAGCTGTTCTTACTCAAGGTGGCAAACCAGTAGCCTATTTCAGGGAGAAACTCAATGGTGCCACCCTCAACTATCCTACATATGATAAGGAGTTGTACGCCTTAGTCCGAACCATGGAAACGTGCCAACACTATCTACTAGCAATGGAATGCGTAATCCACACGGATCATGAGACTTTAAAACATCTTAGGGCACAAACTGATATCTTCATATTTTACATGTTCTAGCATACATTTCACTTAAAGTTTTGTGTCATTTGCATACATAATCATGGTTTTGTCCTGCATTTAGGTCTTTATTAGAGGTTAGGATGTTTCTTTAGGTCCTAGAGAGTTTTTGCATGCATTTGGAGTGTTTCTAGGTATTTTGGAGATATTTGGAGTAATGGAGCAAAATAGGATGCAAGGATCATTCTGAAGCGTCTCAAAGATGCGGCTGGACGGCGACCCTCCGATCTGATTCAGCCTAGACGGTCTTCATAGAAGTTTTAGAGGGATGAGTTAGATATCCAGGGGAGTTGGAATCAAGCCATTCGAACGTGCGGTTTGGGAGCTATGCCCTTTTTACTGAAGCCATGCCCGATTAGCCGCGAAGCTGTCAACCAATACCGACCAGCATTGGATTGGTCCATTGGATCGGTATTGCAACAGAGACTTGTACCGGCCAGAAGCTCTTCTCAATACCGCTCCAGATCAGCTCGGCATGAAGGCTCAGGAATATTAGTACCGACCTGTTCTGGAGCGGTAGTACTTGGTCGGTACAAACACGGCAGTGCAGGTCAATCCATTTGTACCAGCTGAACAAAGGGATTCCGCTCGGATTCAGCCTCGATGATCTTCATGACAGTTGTAGCCAGATGAGTTATCTGTCCACAGGAGGTCATGTGAGGTCATTTGGATGCGTATTCCAGGAGATACGGCAATTTTACTAAGGGTATGTCTGACTGGCCACGAGACAATGCCGATCCGCACTAGGTCGGTACCACCAATCAGCACAAGAAATATTAGTACAGAGCTGTTCTGGAGCGGTACACCTTGCTCGGTACTGAGGAAAAGATTAGTACCTACCTGCCCTAGCTCGGTACACTTGGTCGGTACAAAACCACTTCCTAATCCGTCCTCGTGAAGCCAGCCAAAGTGACTCAACGATCAGGCCGAATGAAGAACTTACACTCGGATTTAGCTTCGGACGTCTGCATAGTAGTTGTAGATGATTGAGTTAGCTGCCTTCTGGAGGTAGTTGCATGTCATTCTGATCCGTGGTGAGAAAGATAAATCAGATTTATCAGAGATATGTCTGTCTGGCGTCCAAACGAGTCCTGCTCCCAATACGACTTCTAAAAGATCAACCAATACGAAGGATTTCCAATCCGATTCAGCTTCTACGTTCATAGGTATGTAGATATATGAGTTAGCTGTCACCTGGAGGTGGTTTCAGGTGATTTGGATAAGTAGTTCAAGAGATATGGCGATTTTACCAAGTGTATGTAGACCAGTACCGACCGACTCCCATGCGGCACACTCCGACCGGTATGACACCAGAGACTTGTGCCGATCCACTGTACCGACCCAGGACTGGTCGATACAGACCACCAGAATCAGCCGAAAAGTAGTTTTAGCCGGGTCAATACCCGGTTTGTCCCGGGTTGACCCGGTTCGATCCCCTATCACTATTTAAGCCCAAAAACCTAATTTTCTTGCTAAAAATACCTCTCCTTTTTAGGGTTCTTGTATTTTGTAAGAGAGATCTTTATTTTATTTGGGCAATCTAAGTTTTAGTTTCTTAATCTCTTCTAATCTTTCATCTTTTATTCCCTAATCCTGATTAACAACACCTCTTTAATGAGATTTGGTGTGTTCTTCATGATTAATGAGTAATCTTTTATGATTTGAGGATTTGGTAGATTTAGGGTGATTCAATGGTTGATTAATGATGTCTAGGATTAGATTATTAAATATCCTAGACATCATTAATCAAAGGGCATTTCACACCCACAAGGTGTTCGATGAAATGCTTTGATGAACTTTTCAAGAGATATTCATTTCTGGCCTATGAGAATAGTTGTCTATAGTGTTTATTTGGTTGATCTTGAATGTTTGAACTTAATGCTTGATGATTAGTGATTCACAAATGAGAATTTGGTCTTGGATTAGTAATTAGCAAAGTAATTAATGCCTTGAGAGAGGATTAGTTAAGATTAGTGATCTTTGCCTAGGGATTAGCCTTCGTTGAGTATTGGACATCGTTAATTAGCTATGAGATCACCTTAAATCAATTGTCTTATCTTTGAATTCGCCTTTTATTATTGCATTTAATCTCGTTTAGTGCCTTATCTTGTTTTCTTTGCTTAAACTAGAATCATTAGCTTGACAATTAATCAAAACCATCTTTGTTTGCTTAAATTAAGAAGTAGTATGCATTCTTAGTGCATTGGAACTTAGCCCTTTGGTTCGATACCTCTTATGCTACATAGGCATTTAGAGTAATTGATTCTACAAACTTGCAAAAGTCATGTATCACAAACTAATCTCAAGAAGAGGCATGCCAAGTGGCTGGAGTTCATAGACACATTTCCTTACATCATCAAATACAAGAAGGGAAAAGACAATGTGGTAGCCGATGCACTTTCAAGACGACATGCGCTCATTACTACCATGGATGCAAAAGGTTATTGGTTTTGAAATGATTACTCCTTTGTATGAAGCTGACCCTGATTTTGCAGATAGTTACAAGGACCATGGAAAAGGAGCTTATGCTTCCTACTACATTCACAATGGCTATCTTTTCAAAGACAAATGGCTTTGCATTCCGCAATGTTCACTATGAGAGCTTATAGTCCGAGAAGCACATGGTGGTGGACTAATGGGACATTTTGGCGTGGAAAAGACTCTTGTTATGCTTAAAGAGCATTTCTTTTGGCCAGACCTTAAGAAATCAGTGGAAACTTTCTGTGTAAGATGTATCACTTGCAAGAAAGCCAAGTCTAGGGTTCAACCCCACGGTTTGTATCTTCCCTTACTCGTTCCTACTTCACCGTGGATTGACTTGTCTATGGATTTTGTGCTAGATTTGCCTAAGATCAGATACAAGGACTCCATCTTTGTGGTGGTTGATAGGTTTTCAAAGATGGCGCATTTCATTCCATGTGCCAAAACGAATGATGCAACGCAAACCGCAGCTCTCTTCTTTAAGGAAGTGGTGAAGCTACACGAGATACCAAGGACAATTGTTTCGGATAGGGACACCAAATTTCTTAGTCACTTTTGGAGAACCCTCTGGAAGAAGCTAGGGACCAAGTTGCTATTCTCCACCACTTGCCATCCACAAACCGACGGTCAGACCAAAGTGGTCAATCGCACTCTCGGAACACTTCTCCGAGCTACAATAGGGAGAAATCTCAAAACTTGGCTTGAGGCTTTACCTTTTGTTGAGTTTGCTTACAATAGGGCTGTTCACAGTGCTACTCATATGTCTCCCTTTCAAGCTGTTTATGGATTCAATCCTAACACTCCTATGGATCTTAAACCTTTGCCACAAACCGAGTTTATGGATTTAGATGGAGAAAGGAGGGCCGGGAACATTAAGAAGCTTCACTTAAAGGTTAAAGAACAGCTTGAAAAGACGAATGCACAGCGTGTTAGAGCTGCCAAGAAGGGGAGGAAGAAAGTTACTTTTGAAGTTGGAGAATGGGTATGGTTACATATGAGGCCAGAAAGATTCCCTCGTCACCGGAAATCCAAGCTTTCACTTCGCGGAGATGGTCCTTTCAAAATCGTGGAGAAGATCAATGACAACGCCTATAAGCTAGAACTTCCCGGTGAGTATCAAGTGTCTACAACATTTAATGTTTCTGACTTGGCTAGTTTTGATGCAGATGACCACGTTTTGGGGTCAAAACCTCTTGAAGAGGGAGGGAGTGATGAGGACATCGAACCACCAAGTCAAATCATTCAAGCACCACTCGTCTCAAGCGGACCAATGACAAGGACTAGGAGCAAGAGTCTGGAAAAGAGGTTCAACATGTTCATGAAGCAGCTGGATCATGAAGGACTGATCAGGCTTGATCAGTTTGAAGATGTGCACCTAAACCCGTTGGAGAGCTCCGATTTGAAGCAAATGTTCAATCAAGTGTCGCTTTTAGTTCACGGCATTTCAGGAAGCGAACCACATATGGATGCAAAGATCTTTGAGTCTAGTTTCCAAAACATTCAAGAACACCCTAGTCAGCCCAGCCAATCGCTTAGTAAAGGCCCAACAGTGAAGACGTATCCGATGGACCCAATCATAGCCGAAAATGTCATATGGGATCTGTTGAAGCCCAAACATGAAGCCCACCTCAGCATGGTTTCTCTGAGCTTGGGAGACACCTAGGAAGCTTCTGGAAGATGGATTGTCACAGATTCAAATCATAATAAGTGGAACTTAAAGTAGAGTCAAGACCTCCCTTAAAATCCTCTTAAGTGGAGCCTTTAGGCTCATTTGAATTTTCTTGAGTTTTGTGTGTTTTCTTTTCTAGGATTTGTGTATTTTTCTTTTGTTTTCTTTTGCAGGTTTTATGTGTTTTTGTCTCTTTGTTTCAGTTGAGAACTTGGCTATATAATGCCATGCTTGTAGTTCTTGTTTTTCACCTTTGATTAATAAAGCTTAAGTTTGTTTTGGTTATTCCAAAAACTCTTTCTCTCTTGACTCGTGAGAGCTTGGGGAAACCCCTTAGAAGTATCAATAGGCTTTCACATCTATTGTGGTTCTAATCAATCCATTTCGCTTCCATCTTATCCCGTACTAAACAATGAGTGACCTTAGTCCAATTGTGTAGTACAAGCCTTGTTACAACAGCTTCGAGCTTGTTCCAGCGACATCATACTTGTATCAACATAGTTCTTCTCCATAGTACTCAGCCTCGTTTAGGTTTTGATCGAAACCATCTTCATGGCTCCAATCGTTTTGAGATAGGCTGTAGTCACTCATGGCATCTTGTTCTCCTTCATAGAACACCATTGATGGGTCTGCATTGCTTGGTTCCACAGGTGGTACCTACACAAGTAGATTCAAAGAAATCAAAGTTGTGTCCAAATCAAAACAGAATCACTAAACAGAAAAATCACATAAACTTTCCGGTTTGAGTTTGCTTGAATAGAGGTTGGATAGATACAACCTGGGGTTAGGAGTTTTTTAAAGCTCTGATACTAGATGATATAAGACTCCAAGGAGACCTTATAGATTGTACAGTTTCGATGGTGAATGAACAAGTTGGCGATCGCAATCTCTTGTAAATTCGAAGTATGGAAGCGAAATGGATTGGAAGCACCACACGAGTTATGACAAGGCTCGTGATACAGCTGGGGTTGTTGATTGAATCTCACAATCAACACACGAACAAGACAACTTGAATCTCACAAACTATCTAAATCCGCAAGAACACTAGAGGAGTGATTCCACACAGCTTTAAGTGAACAAGAACATGAAGAACACTTTGTGAAAACAACAATACGTTTTTATTACTTAGAATGATCAAAGATAACTTACAAATGAAGCATAACTGATCTTAAATAAGCATCAAGTCGTAAATTCAAACAGAGAAACAAAAGCATGGCTGAAATAAAGAAAGGAATAAAGCTGCTAAGTATGGGAGCCTGTCTTGAGCAAACTTGCACATGTGAGGCCTGGCTGAGCAGGTGTGGTGCGTGGGTGCAGCATGGGTAAGGTGTGTGAACCTCTGAACCATTAAACTAATTAAGAGAATCTCCTCAGAAGCTTTAAGTCTGACACCATCATTAAATAAGCTGAAGCATGTGCTGGATGAGACAGATGGGCATGGCGCAGATTTGACCTTGTGTTGGATGGGCGCAGTATGAGTCTGCTCATCATGTGCATGTATGGGCAGCTGACAGTGGTCTTGAGAGTCTTTAGATGAGGTACAAACTCTCCTGGATCCCACAAGTACGTTTGCAACCTTCCAAATAAGGTAAGTTGCCAAATCAAGCAGTTATCGACCATACTGATTGGAATGTGATTTGCGGACAGGCCTGAATAGATATTGGGCCAATTCCACTTTGCTGGGAACCTCTGATGGGCCACGTTTATGGAACAATTCAGTTTGTATCTGAATTCTTTGTAGTTAAAAAGCGATTATTCATAGAAGGCCCATAGGTCCAAATATGGCAAGCAGTAGGTCGGCCAATTTGTAAAATCAATAACTTCATAGCTATTGATGCGAATCCAATTCGACGTGGTTCTCTGATGTCTCAAAATGCCAGAAAAATTTGGTTCATAGCTTAACTCCTTCTGGTTTAGTCGGAATCCATAAAACAATGACCATACGTCCTTCTCGGCTACAATCTGGCAGCTTGGAATCATCCGTTTTGTATCTTTGATCACGGTTAGGTCTGAACAGCTATGAGGCTCATTCCATTTGGACGTGGTCCTCTGATGTGTCAACTTAATTGAACAAGTCAGCCTTTGATGAATATTTGGTGAATGTAACTTGGGACTTGCTGTCCCAAATTCATAAGAGAATGGTTGACGCCAATAAACAAGAACTAGTCTTGTCGTACGCACGATCCAATTCCCCTCATAGTTGGTAGCATCCAAAGAATCGCTGTCGCCAATAGGATCAAGGACTTGCCTTGCTGTACGCTCAGAACAGTTCTTGAACCATTCTTTCCCGAATTGGTAACCCTCAAGTTTTCTACTTGATCACATAGTGTCATGGAACCGTTCTCAACTTCAGGAATTTGGATGGTAAGTTGATATGGTTCGATGTCCTCAGTAAACTAAGATATGTTAAGTATATTTTGAAAAAATTCTATATTTCAAAATCATTTCATATAAAACACATATGTACTTACTACATGTTATGATAATATACAACCATAAGATTGAAATATTGGAATTTAAAAGTTTTGTTCTCTATTATCATGATTCAATGAATTTAGTAGTTCAAATCTATGTAAAAACGTACAAATTAACATATTTACAATTCTATATTGACAATTGTTTTTAAAAAATAGAGTGGAGTTGCTAAACAGTAGTAAATCAGTCACAATTTCAGGTGTTGGTCAGGAAGTGGTCGCAAATTAGTGGGTATTTTAAGATCCTTTTGTGACTACTAATAAAATTGTTGAAAATCTGTTTTCCGGAGAGTCGAACCACGGACCTCTGAACCATATGCTAGATGCGTAACCAAAGTGCCATTGCGATCATTCGGTATTTTCTTACATTAACTAATATATAAAGACTGTTTTGTGACAAGACATACACGATAATTATACATGATAATTATGTTACAAAGATATTANCGTAATTTTGATATCTCCTCGATGATAGCACATCAACAATGCCTCCTTCTCGCATTCGGGTTCCTTTGCCAATCGTAAGGTCAAACCATTCACAGTAGAAAAGTGTGATTTTCAAATTTAGAAATCCTGGAAACTCGAGCTCTATGATATTTTCCACAGTCCCATAAAAATCATCCTCTTCAGATGCTTTAGAATAATTTTGTCCTCGCACACATACCCCATAAATCATTGTTTTTTTCGTGAGTCTGTGGTCTCGCGTGTGAAACAAATGCCCTCTTGTAAAATACATGGGCCATGACTTGACTTTATTTTCAGGACCTTCCACTATTTCAAGAACCCAATGAGGAAATTTTTCTTGACTTTTCATTGTACTCACCTATATATATATGTATATGCAAATATATTAAAAAATAAATTCATAAATATTATTTAATAATCAATAGGTGGATAGTAAATACGTACATATTGGCAAACCCATATATGAAAATCTTCATCTCCTTTCTACTTCACCTCATCAACAGAGAGTTCCGAATATTCAAATCGAATCTGCGTGTCCAACAATCTGATTTGCCAACAAGAATAAGAAATATTTAACTAAATTAATTATAAAAATTAATTAAAATATCACAATTAAGTTAATGAACCGTATATATATAAAGTACCTCTCAAGCGGCTGAAAATAGTCACAATTGCGCAAGACACATGCATGTGCGCATTTGTAATCTTTCTCAGTTAACCAAAATTCACTACTTTGGCCACTTGGACGACCTACTTGAGTGAATATATCCGGTACCTATATAGGATATACGGGTACTTCACCTTCATCATACCGACTTGACCTGAGAAATAATATATATATATATATTGACGACCAAAAATTGTCACATTCATTTTAGCTCGTATAATTCGAAGCGAAAATTGAAATTAGTGTTCGGAGAAATATTCACCACCATACCTTCTTCTGCGAGCTGTAGAAATGTGTGAAGCAAAGTAGTGTTCTGAGAAATACGATATCTTGTCATTTATGTATGATTGAACTATTGATCCCGTTGGATATCTTTTGTTCTTCGCCTTCCCTTTTAAACGTTTAAAAAATATTTCGAAGGGATACATCCACCTATATTGCACAAGACCACCAAGCTCCGCTTCGTAAGGTAGGTGTATTGGTAGGTGCTCCATCACATCAAAGAAAGAAGGTGGGAATATTTTTTCCAAATTACACAAAATCATGACAATGTTATCTTTCAGAATTTTGAGGCGGGTTTGATCCAATGATCTACTACTTAAGTCACGGAAAAATGCTCCAATCCCTACAACAATATTAAAATCATATAAGTTATATATATATACATAAGTGAGATATATATGATAATTT